>VMKM01000468.1:0-330605 GCA_008360985.2 Macquaria ambigua
ATATATTAAGACAACAAATGATTAGAATGCCTCCTTTATGAATAGGATGATATATATATATATAGTAAAGTGCAGTATAAAAGAAACCTTCTTTCTTCCAATGTTACTCCAATTTCTGTGAGACCTGCAGAATCATATTTCTTAATGCCTCTTTACAGCAAATATTACTTTTTTTTTTTAAACTTTGGAGCTTCCTGCTTTGCATATTTGCTCCAGATAAATGCTGTTCTATAAGTGATGTCTCATAATGTGTTTTGTCTGTGCTTTGTTTTGATGTTTGTTTGCAGCAAGCAATTTAGAAAAGGTGTAAGTGCTGTATTAATAACACACTATTTTTATCACACTTTGCTTGCCACAGTAGTTTCTGCTGAACCTCCCATCCTGGTATGACAACACACAAGTGGATGATTGACTTGTGGGGTGAGTGTAGGATAGAGATAAACAACCGCATCTTCCTTTCACTCATCCTGTCAATGATGAGAACAAGAAAGAGCCTTTCATTCAGACGACAAATGATTATAATGCTTCCTTTGTGAAATGGGATGATTTGCCACATCATAGAACATTTAGCGTTTTGATAGAGACCTCCGCAAGATATTTGATTTGTCTGCACGGCTCACACATACCTGCCAGTCAAAACAACTCAGATGGAAATCGCAGGTGGGTAGGAATGTGAAACAGCTGGTCCCTTATTCTACAGCACATGGAAGTATGTGCACCAAGTCGGTTTGTGGATGATCATGTGTTCTGAGGAAACAGAAAACTGTGTCCTTTTCAGAACCTCGGCACAGCCGTTTGAAATGCATATGACAATGGCATATTGAAAAAATGTGGTCTGCTGGGAGTACCGGGCATCAGAGGAGCTCTAACCATGTTTTGGTCCTAGAAACTTGGAGGAAAACTTTTGCATAATTCATTCAGTAAAAATCATTATGCAGCATTTGAATATTTCTCCTCATATAGGACCCAAATAACTGAATTTCTCTCTGTTTTTCTGTCAACCAGTTTCTGGAATTTTGTGTTTTATATGTGTTGTTCTAAGGTGTTGAATATTGTACTGCAGCTCACCACATCACTTTTATTTTTTCTCTTTCATTTTTTGGAGGTCACTGTCATTTTTGCAACCGCCGCCTGCAGTGCTGATCCTGCCATGATGATGCCATGATCTTACTGTTCTCATGCTGAGATCCGGTCGAAACCGAATGCAGCACATGTGCCTTTGATCCACTTTCACAGAGAAAACAAAAGCCTTTGTTTTCATGTTGGCTGATCACTTGTACAGTGAGTTTTCCTCAATGCTGCATTTAGTTTAAATATGGTTTTAGGTTATTATCTGTTTTGCTGGTTTGGTGATGGAATGCTGTTAATAATTCAGCAGCACTCTCTATCTATCCTCTAGAGGCACCCATCCAGCCAGGGAAACACTTAACGCCTGTCTAGTCAAGTCTACATGGGGAAAATGTTATATCCATACATATGCATCTAAGATGAAAGAGAATACTGTTGGATTAGGTATACACAGTCAAAGCTGCAGTTTTCAGTTACCTTTTCTATATCTTACAGCATTAAGCTCCAGCTGAGCATTAAGAATGACCACTCAGGTCATCATTTGTGAAACATAAAGTGTTATCGCTAGTCTATAGAGTATCCTCTAAAAGTCTAGCAGCATGAGGTGCCAACTGTACTATCAAACTGCATGTTGATTTAGATGTAGCACATGAATAAATAAAGAGTTCAGAAGCATGTTGTACCACTTAAGGCCAACTTTAACTTTAACATCTAGCTGCTTCAGGCGCAACATTTTGGATTGAACAAGCTTTAAAACAAGATGCTGATAGTTTGGCCTTGGTGCAATATGAATGATTTGGTGCTTGGTAACACATCCCTCAGGGTGGTCAAGAAGATGAGATGGGAGAGCAGAGATACAACTGCACACCACAGGGCGCTGCGCAATGTGCACCATACATGCAACTGCAATCTGGATAACCCTGGAGGCCTCCTTAGCAAGGTTTAATTCGACCTCAAGCCTTTGCTAAGGTGCAGGGAAGAAGAGGGCAAGATAGGCCTGAAAGCATCATGGTTCAACATCGCAGCTTACCCAAACTGGAGAAAATATTGCATCAAATACTTGAATACTTAATCAAGACTCACAGACCAGTGACCCCACCAATGACTCTATCAAACTTATATGACTGGCTCCTATATATATTTATAGTATTATGAGACTGCAATAGTGTGTGGCAGGAGTGTTGATTCTCATTACAAAATACACTGGGCATTCAGTTGTGAGGAGGATTTACTGGCATGTACTGTATAATACAATGTAGCTGGCATGTAAAGCCAAATATAAAGCCTGACCATACTTTGTGATGTGAATTGAAACCTTTCCACCGTAGTCGGTACAGTAAGTGGTGTAAATAATCTGTTGCTATGTGATAATGACATTGGGGTGATTATAGCCAGGATTTACATCCGTACGAGTGCCAGCTACTTATTATTCATGACCGCTTTCAGCCAATGAGCTCAGATTTGCTTGAATGGACATACTGTATACTGTACAAGCAGGGGCTTTTAGGTAAACATTTCCTCACCAAGCAAAACACATATATACACATATGCATGTACACAGAGATAACAACTCTGTAATGACACAGTAATAATAATAATCTTTATTTATAGAGCACTTTTCAAAAGAGACGCTATTATAGGTCAAGTCTCCTTGACGTCCAATCAATGCAAGTTTTTTCATTCATTCATAGGGCACTTCAAGTGTTCCAATGGAAAGAAAAAACAAACAGAAAAAAGAAACATTTATTTGTGTGTGTGTGTACCAATACATATATACAATCAGTACTACAGGCAACTAAGCTAAAACTACAACATAGCATAACCTACATGTTTCTCCATGTAATTTAAAGGATAACACTGGTGTTATTTTATCTGTTTTATTTTTATCAACAACTTCCCCTGAAGAGACCAAGGTAAACCAATAATGAATTTATCCAACTAACAAGTATTGTATTGTGTGCAGCCACAGCCTTATGTCTCTGTGCCACACGACTCTGTTATTGCCCTGAAACAATTAAAAACCCATAAAAGAGCAATACTGTTGCACTGGGTGACATATTCCTCCATTACACAGTGAGCATGGTTGGTGTAGTTTATTCTGAAACAACTCTGCAACTGCAACTCTCGAGAGTAACTCAGTTTCAGGTGGACGTCACTGAGCATTGAGCTTGTAGGTAACGTAAGGAAAAGGTTGTTAACACACACACATACACACACACACATATACACATATATATATATAACAGCTATAACATCCCTGTGTCCAAGGCTATTCATTTGTTTGTTTAAAAATGTCTAGGCTGTCTATATATATATACATATAACAGCTATAAAATAAGACTAGCTTTATTCTTGAAGACCCATTGTAAGCTTGACATCTCTTCTTTTATTCAGAATAATTCAAATTGTAATAATTATAATTCAAATAGTACCAGTTTTGTAATAGGGTTCCTGACCCAATACTGACAACTTGACAACTGTTCCTACAGTATTTACATCCCTCTTCAAGAACACAGTCCAGACCAGCTCCAGCTGGTTGATGGTTTCAGCTGTTTGGAATGGCCATTGCTGGTCCTTTGCTGGTCTTAAATGGTCTGGTACTGTTGGTAAATTGGTAGACCAGCATCAGGGTAGCTCAGGAGGAGGTAGAGCGGGTTGTGCACTAATCACAGGCGTGGCGGTTTGATCCTCAGCTCCTCCCATCCACATCTCAGGTGTCCTTGGGCAAGACACTGAATCCCAAATTGGTGAGACCAGCACCTTGCATGTAGCTCACTGCCATTGGTGTGTGTCTGTGTGTGTGTGTGTGTGTGTGAATGGAAAAGAGGCAAATTGTGAAGTGATTTGGAAAAAGGCTTTAAATGCCGCCATTTACCGTGTACCGGGTAAGATGAGCATGTGCTCCAAATATATCCAAGGTGGTCACCAACTAATGGGCAGAGCATGAGCAGCATTAGCTTTCTGGCAAAGAAAGTTAAACCATAGTAACCAGGTCAAGCTGCTGCAGTTTGTGTTTGTATGCGTGTACATGCATGTGTTACACTTAATACCTTAAATCTGCTGCACACAGGCAAATTATTTTAATATGAATGCAGCTCGTTGTTCTTCAGTTTTGCTATTATTCAGAGTAACACAGTTATTTGCTGTTGTAAGAGCAGATGTTGTAATGTTGCTCTAATTGCATTGTCCAGGCTAAATGTATGGTAAAATGCTTGGAAGACTATGCCTTGTTGCAGCTGTCGCAGTCTAAATAAAAATATCTGCTTCATCCTCACTCTGTGGCTATAAAAAAAAAAAAAAAAGACCAGATAATTATGCTTGTGCTCGCATAAAGCTAATATTAATTCATCAGACATTCTCTCTGAACATGTTCAATTCAAGACTATTTATGTCAGAAAAAAAGCATATTGAGGTCAAAAATGGGGCTGCTTCAAGAACTGAGCACTGGGAATAAAAACAAATACTCATAACTCTAAATAAGAGCAAAGACAAAGTGTTTGGAAATAATCAAGTTATGCACAGCTCGCCTTTGATCAGATCTATCCTGTATCCTCGTAAAATTGTGCTTTAGAACTAGTGCAGTGGTTTTGCAGGCATATTCATGAGATGGAGCAGACCTTTGTGTTGTTCAGACTTATATCAAGTTTGTTATTTAGTCTGGAAATTTTCACATCATTTCACACACACCCTTGCTTGCCTGGCAGAGCGCCGGGAGTTTCAGTTCTCACTTGACATCTCACTAACATGTGTGACGGAGGCAGAATAACTACCAGAGTCTGAAATAGAAGTCGCTCTGCGCTCACAATTGTCAATTCGGCTGGGTCGGAGATAGCCAGATTTATCTGTGATACAGCTGTCCATCATCCTATACAATCAGTTTTCCTTATCTTTCATCAATCTGAATTACTACGGACAGCGTCTGATAACTTGCAGCAAATCCCAGCCCGGGGGCATCAGGGGCCCGGGCTCCGGCTTGTGTAACAGTTTTCATTTCCACAATCACTGGGAGAAAGTGACGGCAGGCGTAATATGTTCTGCAGGTAGATCCATTGACTGCAGGATAGCCAAGATTCATCAAGTAAAAGTTGGTCTGTTCATCTTGTTGTATCTTGGGCTGCATACCAGATCCAGCATGTAGGTATTTCTCTCTCCAACCCAGACACTGCTATCTGCATACTGTAGTGGCCCTGAACATTAATCAGGCGAGGGCCGATATACCTAGATGCCTCACCTAAACAGTGGCAAGTGCACCTTCAGAGGTGATAATGAAAAAACACTCTATCACCATATGCCATGAGTATGAGTAATTAATTTGAAATTAACAGGAGAGGGAGGAGTGCAGGCAGGTCTGGGGAGAGATTTGCACACTGGTTAGATGTTGGCAGCCTCCGCTCTGTTGGATGGTTTCTTGTCTGATTCATCTGCTTTCTTGTGCTGTTTCAAGTCCCAACGTTTCACCAGATGCTTGTTTCATAAAGAAACAGCGGCTGCTGCCATTCAGGATCTTAACACTTCACTAATTTCTCAGCTCTCCGTCTGAAGCGACAAACAACAAAAAAAATAGCTTGCTCTGCCCCTTAATCAGACGAGTCACTTGTCTTTAAAACGTGGAATTAGGAGGACACTGAAAAGGTTTCATAGTGATTTTAGCAGAGATAATGGTAGATCTAATACTTCAAAGATTAAAAAACATACTAAAGTTAGCATCTTTTCATTCCCAAAGGTGATACTCCAAGATTGGTATCAAGTTAATCTTTTTATTCTGTTTCAGGAATAATGCAAATGATCAAACTGTGTCACTTCCCATTAAAAGAAGGAAATACAGTATGTGTTGTATTTTAAGAATATCAAGACATTTAGCTAGTGATTTATATGGTAGATTGGTGACAGGAGATTAAAAATACATGTTCTGCTATATGGAAAGGAGCTTCCATTTTCTCTTCAGTACATCAGGCAGCTACATTTGCTTTTTGGTGTAACAAGGGGTGAAGGGAAGTAACAAGATATTTCAGACGTGCACATGCAGACACATACACACCAGGGGATGAGAGGCAGACAGCTAATAACCCATCAAAAGAATAACTGTGGCTGCCAAAGCACAGACCACGGTATCTGCTCCGGGCTCCAGGCTCTGGGCTGAGACGTCCCAACGCCTCACAACATGACCTCCATTTTACAGACAAATCAATCTATGAGCGACGGGCTAATTGCCAGGAAACTCGCAGCGTGACCCATTAGGCTCCCCGTTCCACCCACGCACACATAGTGACATGACAAGCTAGTGAATGATGTGGAAGGGCTTGGATTTTTGCAAAAATAAAATAAAATTACTTGTATCTTTAATTGGTGGTGCTACTATATTGCACACAGATTTGTAGTTTTACTGTTTGCTGGCAAAACATCACACCCTAATTGAAGACTTCAGACTGACAAGTCAGCTTTCAGATGAGTGATGTTTCCAAGTCTCATTATGTGAAGCTGCACCAAGTTTTGTGTCTACAGTCTTAGTTAAAGACAGCAGAGGTTGTGTCCAAATGATGTTGGGTGAACTAACTCCAATTGACATTTGTTGTTCAAAAGCATGTCAAAGCTTACTTTAATGGTCTGGTGGGCCAAGGGGTTTCAGTAAATGTATTTCCTATAATAATACTGGACTGAAATTGTTTGATCTAGTTTCAGTTGAGATTATGACTGTGACAGCATGGAAAGCAAACAGTTTCCTTGTGTCAATTACCAATAAATCTGGGAGATGGGAGAGTAGGTAAGGGCCTTAATGGTACGCCCTCTACCAGGTAAGCTACCAGGGCGCCCCCAAAGATCAGCAAAGTTAAAGTGTAACTCCACCCTCAAATTCTGCTAGCACCCTCTCTTCCAGCAAATTTAAAAAATGCAACGAGTGGGGGAACAACACCTGTAGGAGGCGTGGCCTCGTGGCTACATAGTGCCAGACTGACTGACACTGATTAGAGTCATCTTTTTTATATAAATTTCATGACGTAGACAGGTCCCAACTGGTTGACTCTATGTCAGCATTGGCCTTTTAAGGTTCAGGGCTGATTTAAAACAGTAGATCGCATATTGAGCCATTTTCAACTCATAAAATGTTGATTTTTATACATTTAGTAAGAAATGTCAATATTAAAACCAGCATTGATGTGTCTCATCACAGTACAGTCATATCATTTAGTTTACATCTCAAAAACCACATATCCTGCAACTTAAACAGGAAGGACTTTTTTAGTTGTCAATTGGTTGGAAACAGGATGTACAGTCACTGTAGACCCACTCAATAATCAAGGCTGAACCTCAAGTGTAACAGCTAACAGGAATATACAGTTCATTCCCTTTACAATGGTTTTCAAGCATTGGCCAATACGCTCACAGATGTCAGCTCATATCCAGTGTTGTGTTATGTGGAGAAAGACAGCTTCTAAGTCTTGCCAGGAACTTGGCAATGCTCCGTTTTACAGTGTAAAACAAATAAACACCAGACAACTGCATAGCCCCGCATTGAGCGAGCTCGCTGTCAAAGCACCCTTCTCATTTTCTGTACCGTTATCTCTCCTCCTTTACACACATACACACTTACATCGTGAACAGCAGTACAAGCCACCCCCTCTACATGCGGCAAGACAGTTTCCAAACACTTGCTGAGAAGCTATCAAACACTTCCTTGATCAAGGACAGCTCTGCGCAAACCAGGCCTTCCAGCTGTGGACTGGCAATGTGAATCCACTCTGTGAACAAAACGAGAGTACACGGATAGCAATCAATAAACTCTTCCCTTCTTCACTTTAACCCACACTGTTTGCATTTTGCTGTAGGAGTTGCTGCACAATGACCTCACTGAAACTCTAACACGAAACATTAATGTAAAATAAAAAAATAAAAAACTTAATATGTACGTGTGCTTTCTTATGAAATGGCTTCCTAGAGATCTCCTCACTAGCTAACAAGGTGAGGTTGCACTCCATGAAGCCAGAGCTCAATTAAAGATGCCGTTATATATAGTTCAAACAAGTCAGCACTCAATTGAGCATGTGGATATCACATTAGTAGAGAGCAGAGTTACAGTGCCAGAAGTATTCTTAGAGGTTTTATGGCATTACAGCTATACTTGAGATGTATGAACGTTGTGTGAATATACACCTCTGTTACCTGCCTATATGGTATCAGAAATTGAGGCTGCCACAGTGAAGAACATCCAGTCCCCACAAACCGAGATTCCATAAACTGAAAGCCATTGCCTGAACTGCAGCCAGCTAGTTCTCAGTGAGAAAGCCGGATAATGTCCACTCCTACCAACAACATGATTTAAAAGCCATTCAAATCCAGTTGGCTTCATGTTCAGCTGTGTGCAAAAAAGGCAAAATGCAGCATTAACATTGATTTTAACATTTGGGTTTTATGGGGCGAACAGACAGGAAACGTTTAGGCTTTTCTGAGAAAATCCAAAAGCAGTGTACTTCTTTTTAAATCTGTTTGTAATCTAGTTTGTTTTGTTTGCCTCATGACAATGTTCTCTAGAGTAAAAATACAAATTACTGACTAGTTATTTCCTCTCACGCAGGCGCGGAATGTACATGCATGTCAGTGGCCAGTTGACTGTTGACCGTTGCGTTTGAGATGCGTTCACGTGCAACTTGAAACAGAAGACGTGAGGCCACGCAGCTGTCGGTTTTTGTCTGTACAGAATCCTTGGAGTCTGCTCGGTGTGTCGGGGCTCTAAAGGGCAACGCAGACATTAAGGGAGGATGTGAAACACCCAGCGCACTGATGACTGAAAGTTGACCTTTTAAATGTGATGCAATGCAATGTTAGTCAACCACAGCATGAATAGTCTAGATTAGTATTACAGATGCTTCACCAGCATGATACTCTAATTAAGTATTTATCATCTTTAACTTGTTTGCTTTGCATCAGAGAGTCCTCTATAATTTCAACAATGTCACTGGTTCTGATTGAAGCTATAGCAATGTGCTGGACAGAAGATTGGCACAAAGGCTTTGTTCCAAATAACATTCAGACTTTAGCAGCCATCATATGCAAGATGGAGTTCATTTCACATTTGGTCTGGAGCAGATTCCATTGTTGCTGATTTTCAGACAGCTGAGAGCTGTTTTGAATTGAATAGTCCCATCTTCCCTTTTGTTCCACCATTCTTGTTTTTATAACCAGGACGTTTGGCGTGTTTGATCCTGACAACTCAAAGCTCCAGGGCCATCAACCAAGGCTAAAATGTTCAATGCTGCTGTGTGGGAAATGATGTTGTGAAAAGATATGCACAATGGAGAATGTATTCCTAATGTGTTTTTGTGAGCGCCTGTCTGCATGTCATGTCTATTTGCGATGCTTCCCAGCACCACAGAAAAAGCCTTTTCTCCGTTTGGCTGTTGGAGGAAAACAGGCAGATTCTCTGCACAGCGAAAGCGAACACATTGGCTTTCTCATAGAAATTTTCTCCAAAGCAGAACGACTTTGTAATTGTCAGCAATATGGAGCCAAAAACATAATCAACTTTTGAATACACCCTGGCACGAGCTCTCCCAGCACACAATGGTTTCCTCCCCATAGACTGGACGTAAACATGTGCACACACAGAAATCCTTTAGACCACAGGCATAAACACATCTCACACACACACACACACACACACATATTCACCAGTCTCCTCTTGTGCTCTGTCTGTCACATACACACACACACACACGCACACCCACACACACTGGCCACACCTGCAAAAGTGTATTTAGGAGGATTTCAGCCAGCCTGAGTCTGCAAACCAGCACCCCATTTGCCTTTAATTACAAGCCAGGCCATGATAGGGGGATGGAGCAGCTATTTCCTGTTCCCCACGGGCAATCTGGGAGGCTACAAATTGAAGATGGTTCCTACACATGGCCTAGATTCCGCCTGCAGTCAAATTCCCCTCTGCCCTGTGTAACAGCTTATCAATGTGCAATAACAATGTCAGAGAAAACAGTGCACCTGACGCTCACCCCCCCACCCCCCCACCCCCCCAGATTCTTGTTATCTATCATCATGCTGTGCTCTGTCTCTCACAGCATCAGCAACATTGTTGGGGTATGATTGAAATTCCTAGCCTCAGTATTAGCCAGAAAATGTTACCCTAAAATTCTACACTGACATGTACAATGGTGGCTTGATGAAAGGATATACTTAACCCGTCTTTAAATGGAATAATACGAAATCTGCAGCAGGCATTCGTTTCTCAGCAAAGTCTATTCAGCTCTGCTGTGGGATTTTGGGAGCAGCTCCTCCTCTGGGCTCGGTTAAGGTTTGGATTAGGGGCTGCTGCTGAGTTCACTATGTGTGAGCCGGCAGTCTGTTGAGCATCTGGCTGGAGACTTGTCAGTCTCTTTAATTTTTATACCCATTTCCCTTTGCTGAGGGAGAGAAAAAAAAAAATATTCATGCATTTTGCATGTCATGCTCCCTGAAACAATTATAGCTATTGCAGCATTCCTGTAGTATGTGAAGTATCATAAATTATCCACACCTCTCCACGATGAAAGGTTCTTACTCCACTTAAAGAAAAATCATTAGCCTGCTGATGAACAGTTGACCCCATACTTGATCTCTGACGCAGACACAAGGAAGAATAAAACAGCTCTTAGCTACACAGACTTGTAAGCTGTCAACACATACAAAGCAAAACCGTATCAAAGAAAAGTGACACGGGAGGTGAGAGAAACTGCAAAATCTGGTGAGGCAGTGAAGCTGAAGGCAAAAGGCCATCATTCCCCTCGCCTGTGTATTCTCTGCCACCTCCCTGACCTCTGGTCAATCAAAAACCCATTCAACCTTGGAGTATAAGTTAATACCAGGCCTGACACTTCAGCCTTTGCAATCACACAGGTAAGACTGAGACTTGTCTGAAAACGCTGTTTATTCTGTCACTGAGTGGACATCATGCCTGCTGTTCTATTTAAGCTGTCAAGCATCACAGCCTCAAAACAGGCCCAGCTGGCTCCCTATGAGCCTTCCACAGTAAGATTGATGAGGGGAAGCCTGGCAGAGTGAGGGCAATACAGGCGAGCCTTTGTGTCGTTCTGTATGTACACATCATTTTCTCTCATTCCACTGGAGGATCAGCAACAGCAGATTAAATGACAGAATGAATTTCCATCAGACCCTACACATTCGTTCGAGTGAATTTATGTAACCATTCAGTGTAACCTGGAATTAATTCTGCACGCTTGTATTCCATCACTGTAATGCCATCCTGCAATTGTAGACAAAAACATAAGTGATATCTTGATGCATTAAAATCATATTTTATCATAATGTCAGACAGAAAGCATGTTATGTTTTCTATTGTAAATTTGAATATACCATAAATTAGATTTGACATGTAAAGTGCTGAAATGCTTTTTTAAGCAGCAATAAGTCAAATGTACATTTAGCTTTAATTTACCATACACACTGATAGTGTAGAGGTGATAGTGATGTTTGTCTGTTCCAATGACTTAAACATTCCTTGGCCAAGGTGCTTGCCATTTTCTGTGCTGTTCAGTGATGGAGGATGGTGCTTACTAGAGAGCACTGCAAAGTTTTAGATATGAAGGTTAAAATAGTTTGTTCTCATGGCAAAAAAGCGAATGGCGAAGCAGATTCTTTCTTTCCTCTTACACTCAGCGTGGGGACATATACCCTCTTTACAGCACATTTATTTAAAAACTTTAATTTCCAAGTTGTTGCACTTACTACCCATAACCAGTAGAGGTTTTAAATTATTCAAAGCTCCTTCTAACGCCCCTTGTCTACACCTTGTAAGTGTTTCAGCCAGGTTTTTCAGTAGTCTGTTTTAAGGCTGAACAATTAATTGAAATATTATCGAATTCGCAACATGGATGACAGCAATATTCAAATCGCAGGAGCTGCAATCTTTTGATAAAGGTAAAATGTGTTACATACCATATGAAGCAGTGTGGTGCTACAGAGATGCCCTGGCCTACAAATCATGTTCTTCACACATAAGTGAACATGCTTGTATGGTACAGACCCCAGCAAAAAATTCATTCGTCATCAATTTTATTTTTTTTTTCAGTGAAAATGAAATACAAAAATTACCATTTCCACTAAAATTGCAATATCTGTCAAGCTAATCACAATATGATTTTTTTGCATATCATTCAGCCCTAGTCCGTTTCATGCCCATCTGACAGAAGAGATAAATACAGACCATTATAATAAACACAGATGTGTACACGGGCTGTGCAACTGCTAACACTTCACTTATTCTTTAAGCACATAAGTACAATTCAAAGCATCTTTTTACGCCTCAAGTCCTCTGACTCATGCACGTAACTAGATCATGGGTTGGGTACTGCCAACATAATCCTTCTACTCTGTCTTCCAGCTGGCTAACTCTGGCACATTTACAAAAAATGTGCGTGGTCCTTATAAAAAAAGAAATGAAATGAACAGGTTAGTACACCTGTAAGATAGCAAAGCCAGAGGGTCTTTTGTGAAGTAGGAGGCAGACTCAAGAGGCTTGGTTGGTCCCATAGGTGGACAAGTGCTACCAGGAAATGTACAAAACGAGAAAAGAAAAAAAAAATTGGCAAAAACTATTGACATAAGAAACTGAGGATAAATCAACTCATAACAGCCCAAAATCAAAATAACGGCACAAGCCCTGGCATCTGCTGTGCCCGACCTTCCCCCTTGGCTTCCCCCAGACAACTGAATATATACAGACATACCTCTCCATATGTTGTACCAGGCCCTCACCATCCTCACTACAGGGGTGGACACCTTACATATCTCAAACTCATAAATAACAAACACACAGAATCATTTCTTACAGAAACTCAAATTTCCCACTGTAAAGGACTGCACCACCAAATGCGCAATCCTCCGCCATTCACAAAACTTGAATGAAATACATATTAATAACATCAGCAGCTTCGCCCTCAGACATGGTAGCGCCCTTGACAGCATCGCTGACATCATGGAGTGCTAAACAGGCCAGGAATTACGGGGGGTCCCCTGCCACTCAGTGACTTCCTCCCACTGGTAAGAAACTTTGTAGACAAAGGACATTTCCTTAACTCAATAACTTTGTAAAGTTATGTAATGAAACTACCAATAAATGTAACTGAAAAAACAACAACGTTTGACGCGGGATAGTAATGTGTATTGGCACTATCAAGTGGAATTCATGGTTAACATAAGAGGTAATAAAACTAAAACAAAAGGTGTGCTGATGAAATGACTAGAAAATGAACAGCTACCTAAGTGACAAATGGCGCAACTGAGACCACATTGTCACAACACCTGAATACCATTACTCTATTATGCAACATTATAAATTATATTAACATACTGTACTGCCTCAGAAGAGAAAAATTGTCAGGCACAATCAAATGTGTTTCTTTCTAAAACAAGATATTTTCCTTTTCTCATACCGGTAGGCCTGAAATATAAATATTGCACTAGATGACTGTTGCCTAAGACACTATAATTACCTATCATTTCATAGTTTTGTTAACCTGAATTTTCTCCATCAAATTTGATTACCCACCAATTGAGTGCTTGTGGTTCATTACAGCATCCTGCAGACACGCTTATCTGTGGCACCAGGGAAGTAATATTAGATAAATTGATGACTGGAACTGAGCCATGTATCTACTTGCCATCACGATGAACACCAGCGAGCCTATATTCAGAAAGCCGAGAATGACAGCATTACAATAACAACATATTCCCCTTGGATTCATTAGCAGAATCCCGGACTTTGGTCTCATAAGTGATCTCTTGTCCAAGTTAACGAACCAACACTGTGAGTGCCAGCAGTAACTGTGAATTGAGCTGAAAACTATTCTGAGGGGTCAGCTGATGGATGAATGAAAAAACAACTCTTTATTTTAATGATGATTTACAGACGGATAAGAAAAATGAATGAATTCATAATTGAGCTATGCTATTAAAAAATAAAATTTACACCTAATTACATTTATTGCTGACTATAAAGATACGTGGGTGGTGAAATGTCATTACAAGTAACAAGGACTTGTCAAGCTAATCAAAAAATCAGATCTTTAATAGATAAACAGAGAGGATCCATTGTTAAAGCTCCTTTCTTGTACAAATGTAACACAAAAGTGACCAGCTACTACTGAATAATGTTTATTGAGTAGCATCCAGTAGACACAGTTAGCTAAACATTCATTTGAGAGTAGTTTCTACTACCTATACATTAACATTTTTTCTATTGCATGTCAGACTATAATACTTAAAATAACATAAATCCTTTACATGATTTGCATATAGATTAACATCAATTTTGCTCTCCATTTTCAGTTGATATAGCTTTGTGATTCAACCTATATTGTATCCAATTCTTGGAATCTTTTATGCTTTAATGTTGTACTGCATGCTGCTCTAAACAGCCAGTGTCTGGGCAGATCTTTGTTATGTTACATCTGTGGTTTGTTTGGAATACAGGGAATACAGGCTCATTAGCATGAGCAGTGATAGCCACCTTAACGGAACAGAAAGACCACCTATAGAGACTCGTACTTCACAAACTGATGATTAAGTGAAAAACTGTTATGTTTGACTGACAAGTAATTACTGAGAAAAGCAGTACCAATACACCACAACAATTAATCCTTTCCATTAAAAAGACACTGAAATAACTAAAGAGGAAAAAAAAGAGGCTTTTGTCACTAATTATACGTAGCCTATTTTAAATGACATAAAGATAGGGGGCCTTGGTGGACATAATGTTCAGATACATCACTGCAGCAGATGGACACGTTCTGGTGCTATAGTAGATGTCTCACAGATATTACTCAGATGTGTGTCATGAGTGATATGGAGGTGATCAGCACATTCGTTTGGGGGGGGGGGCACATAAACTAGACACTAGTCCTGATATTTGTTTAATATTTGTTTTTTACAGTTAAACACATGAATGTCATCATGTTACTGTGGGTGTACTTATCAAGTAGTTAACCAATTGTTAATAATTATGAAATTAAACTAAATTTAGAGAAGCTTCTCTTTTTTTTCATTATCTTATATCACCTGCATCAGTTCTACTAATCCATTGTTTCTTTTAAAAACCTATTGGATGTGTGGGAGGACTAAGGGGGTGTGCGCAGTAACAGTTTACCACATCCCACCAAATCGGCCTACAGTTACAGTAGTTGTTGGCTTCACTATAACCCCTTGGTTTGGCATATTGTTTGTTACAGTTTTTCTTTTTTCAATTTTAATTTAATTTCTTTCTTTCACAGATCAACTTACTGTTTTGTTATTTCTTAACAGGCGCTAAAGTTAAAAGATGCGAAACAAATGTAGTTCAATGTAAACAGAGCAAAGGAAGTAAAAACAATATTTTCAGCTGCTGTTAAGGTACTCTTTGACTCAACAAGTCCTCCTTTAAATGACAAAATAGGTTGTTTCTTCATTCCCCCAAGAACGACGTTTTCTAATCTGTCACTCTATAACTTTGTTGCTCTGTAACAACATCAGTTGACTTCTTCCTTCACTCCAGTCATAATTACTAGAGGGCTTTTTCACTTGAACATAAACGTTTCGTTTTGTAGCACTTACTGAAACAACTGTTTCTGTTTGTTCTTCTTAGGAGGACTGTCTCCTTTGACTTTGTGTATGCTTAACTGTATTTTGCTCATATCCTGACCTGAGATCAGGCACATCGACATGCCTGACTTGTGTAAAACCTGAGACGCTCAAGTCAGACACATTGAAGCACACAACACAACAAATTCTTGTTAGTTTGGATGTCATATCTATGCAGAGGTTTAAAAAGTGGTGATTAAAAAGTCCATATCGGAGAGAAGTAAAATAAATAAATAAATAAACCTACTCAAAGACTTTGATTTACTAAGTTGTTATGTGTGGGCATAGTATTCTTCCAGCAATGGATTCATGAAATATAAAATATGGAAAATAATTACTTTTCCCTGAATGGAGCACAGACATTTGTTTACCTTTTGTTCTATTCTCACTTGCCGGCCTTGGGATGGATGAACCTTTGACATATACACTTTTAAAAGTTTTTCACAATTTATTTTGGGATTCTTTCTCTCCTGCTTATACTAACTTGCCTACATCTTAGTTGTACCAGCTAAAATATTAGTGCATCTCTACGGCCTACACATTCCTAAGGGGCCACTCACAGGCAAGAAATAATAATACCGCCCATACAGGCACCTCTTCCCCTATCTTCCTATGCAGCTACTGTAGGTGGTTTTCTATGTTCAGGTACCAATAAAAGCCTATGATACTGGTGGAAGATGCAGGAGACATACTATGCTTCAGTGCTTATGGAGCTGTGTCCTCACTTGAAAGTTGGCTGGCTAACAAAAGGTAGTTGTGTAATGCAGAAAGCTGGAGTCTAAATTAAGAAAGCCTGCTTGTTATGGGTAAAGGAGCCACTTATACATCATTACTTTATAAAGTAAAACTACCCTTTTTTCTGTTTTAAGTCAGCATGACAGCACAGATATTGAGATCTTGTCTTCATGTCTTCCATCATTCATTAACTTTGATGTCTCCACATGCAACAGTAGCGTCACTCTGTGTATCGCTACTCAGTATCACTTTGTTGCCAGACCTGCTGCAGCCAAATTGGATGGCTACTCTGGGGCTTCTTTAATGAGGAGATCTCTAACTGAAAGCTGACTGCTTCCCAGCAAGTGGCTTCTTAAATTATTCTGGAGGTTGTTAATCCAGAGCATCTACTGCACCACTGGATAGAGACTCCATACAGCCATATAGACACAGAACATTTCACAAGTAAAAAGTCTTCAAGAGACCCTTTTGTCTGATTCCAACATCATTAATACAGTTATTATTAAAGTTAATAATGAACCTTTTCTGAAGTGTGAATTAGAGTGCTAAAGAGTTCTAGAGCCTTACTGCAGTTTTAAATATTCAGTCCGATCTGAATGACGGATGACAAGTATGCCATTTAAAAAATAGAACTGCAACAACAACAAAAATACCACAAGTTAGCATTTAAGAAAGAAATATAATTATGTTATACTTTGTTTAGAAGATAGTGGTATGTGGCAGAACACATAGGATGACATGCCAGACCATTCTTTGCTATGAAAAAAACATATACATATATGATATATATATGTGTATGTATATGATATATATACTGTATATATACATACACCATATATATACACCATATATACTGTATATGAAGACACATTTGAGAACATTAGTCAATCTTTTACTTTGCACTGCGAAATAAATGATGCTCGATTCATGCCTCATTTTGACAGTTTTAATCTAAGGTAACCCCTTTAAAATGCTTTTTTTAAAGAGATAATCATGACATTTTAAGATGTCCCCATATATGTATGTGATCAGAGGATAATGAAATGAAAACTATTTTAAGTTTAAAGGCCCAGAACAAGATTTAAAAGACCCCTCAGGCCATCTGACAGTGGACTTCTTTTGATCCCTTGCAAAAAAAAGAAAAAAGAATCTGAGCTAAGGAAGATGATTTTTTAGGTTTTTACGTCTACAACACCCTGCATGAGACTTAACTGTTTCAGCTTAGCTGTGCAGTCCTACATGAAGAACAATATATTCTGTTACTCATTGTTACACATCTTGTATTATTACATTACTGTGCAGCTATTGTCACCCAATATTTATTTCATTTGTTTAAAAAAAACATGATCTAATTTTGTAGCACTGTAATGGCATCCTGGAATTATGTGATTAATATATGCAACACATTTCAGGGGCTGTTCAGGACGAAGCACACACTGTAAATATAGTAACAGTTTGAATTAAAGCTCAGTGGGTGGTGTCACATAACTTATCATTAAGCATTATATCAAAACCTTTACCAGGGAAACAGTAATGGTTTTAAAACATTGTCCTTAAGCACTTGTCTAAATAACACTATTCCTCTAATAGAGGCAGACAAAGCCTTATCCAGCGATGGCAATGTTGGTTCGTAAGATTGAAATATCTTAACAATTATTGGATGGATTGGCATGAAATTTGGTACAGATATCCATGGTCCCCTGAGGATGAATCCTAACCACTTTGGTAATCCCCTGACCTTTCCTTTAGTGCCACCAGCAGGTCAAAAATGGAATTCTTTTTTTTTTCTAATGTGAAATTGCCAGTTTATTAGGTACACCGACATGTAGCTAAAACTAATGCAGTGTGATACAACAGTTCTACAAGAAATCCTCTCTTCATGAGGGTTATAATGTTCAGTTTTTGTTCAGAACTGATTTGTTGTTTTAGCTGTTAGAGGTGTTGATTCAGCTGTATGATCATTTTGGAAGATGTAGTTTGTGGTGCTGTTGAACAGTATTGTGTTATACTGACAGGTGTTTCCATTATTTTGTCCACGCCGTTTATGTTTTATTATGAGGACAGGCTAAATATCAGAAACACCTTCCTGTATAATGCAATACAGTTCAACTAAAATGGCAAATATGTTAAACATTATACCTGCTAAAGATCAGCATGTTAGTATTATCATTGTAAGCATGTTAGCATGCTGACTTTAGCATTTAGCTCAAAGCAACACTGTGCCAAAGTAGAGCCTCACAGAGCTGCTAGATTTAGTCTTGTTTGAACTGTAGCCACATTTGCCAGAAACATTTAGGTATAAAACCTTTTAAACCATCTTTATGGCCTTTACCACAGCCTACATACACTGTCAAGAGGCTACAAAGCCATACAATGTGTGTTTAAAGAAGTTTCTTTTTCTTTAATTATTTTACTTTTACTTTTTAAGATTTCTCTTCTTTCAAACCCTTTTTATCCAGAATCCTTTCTGTCCATTTCTCTCCAAACAGGCCTCTTATCTAATAACCAAGCATACCGCGCTCGTGGGTAAGCACACGATAATGTAACATTTTGTCTGTTGAAACTAATTATTCTGTTAGCAATGAGACCCATCTCTAACAATCCTGTAAATGTTTCCTTTTGGCAAATGGCTGTTTATATGACAGTTTCAACTTGGGAAAGATGTTGATAACCAAAAGTACTACACAAACTATGCAAGCTGTCTTATAATTTAATATTAGATAAATAGAAAATGTTTTTTGGATTATGTTAAAACTAACAGGTGCACGAAATTGACTTTAACAGCATGAACTCACACCACAGTGGGCCAAAATAGCATAAGCACCATTACATGTGGTATATTGGACCATTGAATCCCAATTGATTAAAGGGCTATGAACCATCTGCCACCTTTTGAAGGCTGTACAAAGAGATTGATGATGTTTATCATGTTTCTATAAAACTCCAGAGGTGGCTTCAGAGCCAGATCATAACTGGCCTGTAAATCGATATCTGTACGACAGACAAGGCAAAGCTGATGGAGGCATGATTTCAGTCCAACGTGTGTGTGTGTGTGTGTGTGTGTGTGTGTGTGTGTACATCTGCTATGGTCTGAAATTGAAGCATCTGCTACCAAGCACACCCATTCCAAGTGTGGAAATGGGTTACAAACAAACCAATAAGTTAGCTGAAAATGAACTAGCCCAACTGAAGGAACATTCAAAATAAATAAATAAGAAGGAATTCACATGTGGTTTCCTCACCCAGCAGCTTAATTCTGATCACAGAAGCTATCAAAAATATGTACAATGCTAAACAATTTAGGGAATACCTCTACAAGGTAAAGATTGGCACAAACTTAAACTGCATACACACTGACTGACTCTGGAGTGCTTTCATCCAAAATTTATTTAGACTAATTCTAATCACTTACTGAACTGCTCTCCCCTCATCAGCACACCATTTATCCCCATTAAATCTGCACCATTTCATGCAGATAAAGCCCTTTAATTTTACTTGTGGTGAATCATTGTTGATTACTATAAAATCCTGCATTGCTTAGATAAGAACCACACTTAAAATGTACATACTATAAATCTTGTCCTTATCCGTTGCTCTTATCTGTCTTATTTATCAAATCTTTATCTATTGTTATCTCCCTATCCTTGCCTTTTATAAACTACCACTAATGTACTAATTAATTACACTTTCTCAGCAGCTACTAGTGTGCAAGAAGTATTAGAAAATGACTACAGACACAGGACAAACCAAAGCAATCCAGGCTGCACTTGCCTCATTGCCAATGTTATCTTCAATCTTGCTCTGATTGGAAATTGTTTTGCACCCATACTAAATTGTTTTTAATTAAAAGATTGGATGATACCAAACAGATATCAATTTGGAATTGTCATTTGTTGGTGTATACATGGAAAATAACCTTCTACCTCAGACGAAAATTAGAGATTGAGAACAAAGCGTTCCAACCTCATTCCAAATGAATGCTTCTAAGTTGGCAATTTAGCAAGAAAGCAAGACGTCACCTCTTGTTTGACTGAAATCCTGCAATGTTACTTTTTCTAGGCAGAGAACTGTCCATCCCAGCAGCAGAATCTCATCTGGATAAATTCTGTAAATATTCAATCTCTTAATTAGTAGGAGTGGAATGATCTTAGGTATTGCACTTTCATTTAGGCTGACAAGTTTTGTGTGCTGCATATTTCAATAAAACACAAGTGCAGCTTTAATATGTTTTTTGAAATGTTGTATGTGAATAAATGGATTAGATCCTATCTCAGACAGCTCCTCTTGAGATTTCCATACAAACCTAAGGTTGTAAGTCTGTGAAGCTGACCCCATCTTTGATGGATGAAATTCATCCTTTTGATAAAGATATTATGTATATTCACTCAAGGTAATCTCTTACAACTTCCACTCCAATCCCTACTTATACTGAATATCTCTGTATACCAATCAATAAGAGCGTGCACAGTGATTTAGATATGCATCACGCTCTAGGAACTGCTGAGGCCTCATGCTTTTAAAATGGTGACCTTTCTGTAATCTGCAAATACAGTCTGAAGTTAACTACAGAGATATTAAAAGAATGTCACAGAGAGAACAAAAAGTAATTTAAGGTTTCTTCGGCTATGCCACATTTATCGGTTCTGTCTGCTATTTTTTTTTTATTATTTCTTTATTTTTAACTATTTTCAAAACTGCTATCTGTTGTTCAAAGAAACAATGATATGATTACTTTCTACCATCCAATGACCCTGTAAAGAAAATTGTTTCTTTTTCCAGAATAACGTAAGTGGAGCTGCATGATCAGACGTATCATGATGTCTCATGTATAAAAAAAAACCCTCACTCTCTCTACTTCTAGTCCTCAGTTGAAGCACCAAAATTGTGAAGCTCTGCAAACTTTTTGAAGTAGTGTGTGGCTGTTATTTAACTCGGGGCTGATAGCGCTGCACCGATCCAAAGTGACACGGCTCATTTCACTCAAGACAAGTGTATGGATTTAGAGCAGGGGGCAGAGTGTCCCAAAAAGTTTGAAAGTGCACCTGAAAGACAGACCACTATCAAGGCTTACGAAGGTGGCACTGCCCTTGTTCCAGAGCTAATTTTATCAGATGTACTACCATGGTCAGGAAGCATTCTATTTTATTTGCCGGGCAAATGTGCCACCCGTGAGGCAGACAAATGAGTGCAATGCACTTTGTGGAGAACAACATCATTGACCCTGTGCTCCCTCACAGCCATAGATTTTCCTCCAATGCAAGCTCTATATCCAAGAGGGCATAAACAAGGCCTAGCCAATGATTAATTTAAGCACTTTTGTACCTGTTAAGGTATTAATCTATTGGGGCACCTTGCCAGAGTATTTCATGTTAGAAAATGACTATTTGTGCCTCCTTCCAAAATTGAGACATTATCTATAATTTATAACATTCAACAGTACTCTGTTTTTCCTGTGTGTTTACTATGTGCAAGACAAATATATTTCTGAACAAAATCTGCTTTCTCCTTGTTGTGTGTGTTCTTTGAATATGTCTTTAGGATGGATTTCTGCAAGATAGGAACACCACCAGGTGAAGAAATAAAACTCAGAAGCTACACTGTGTAATTTAAAGGCAGCACACAGAGGGGCTGGCTCCAGTAATGGTTCATGCTGACACACACAAGCAGGGGATGGTCACTTAAAAGTTCAGCCCTGTGGCAGTTTACAAAAAATGATGTTGGGGTGCTTGGTTATGGCGTTGCTCATTGCTGTTATCAGGTTCAATAAAACTGAAAACTGCTAGAGAGAAATACAGGGTTTTTTTGCCCCACTTTCATGCAAGCTAAGCATCTGATGTAACTATTCAGAATACAAGTGGATATGTCATGCTATTGTACATGTTACATGATATGATACAATGATATTAGAGCTGAAACAATTAGGCGATTAATCAATTAGTCCATCAAAAGAAAAAATATCTGCAACTATTTTGATAATTATTATTTGTTTTTTATCCATCCATCGTCTTCTGCTGATCCAAGGCTAGGTCATGGTGGCAGCAGGCTAAGGAGGATAGTCCAGACATCCCTCTCCCCAGCAACATTTTAAAGCTCCTCCTGGGGGATCCTGAGGCGTTCCCAGGCCAGATGAGATATATAATCCCTCCAGCATGCTCTGGTCTACCCCGTGGTCTCCTACCAGTTGGACGTGCCCAGAAAACCTTCAAGGGGAGGCGTCCAGGAGGCATCCTGATCAAATGCACAAACCACCTCAATTGGCTTCTTTCAACGCAAAGGAGCAATGGCTCTACTCCAAGCCCCCTTTGGATGTCTGGGCTCCTTACCCTATCTCTAAGGATGAGTCCAGCCACCCTGTGGAGAAAACTCATTTCGGCTGCGCCTTGAGATCCTGTCCATGAATATCACAGTGACAATGGACAACCCTGGCTGAGTCCAACACCCACCGAAAAATGTGTTCGACTTTGTGTCGAGAATACGGACACAACACTCACTTTGGTTATATAGGGACCGGATGGCACCGGTACCACATACTCCCCCCAGATCCCTAAATCCCTAACCCACAGTTAAAAGCCCCACAGCTGTTAAGTATAAATCTGTAAAAAGTCTGCTGGTCCACTGTTCCATGGTCAGGACAGAATCCGCATTGCTCCTCCTGGATCCAAGGTTCAACAATCAGTCGGTCAGCACCCTGGAATAAACTTTCCCAGGGAGGCTGAGCAGTGTGATACCCCAATAATTGGACAATAATATTCTTCTGGTGGTGGGAGTTGAAGACCTTGCGGACAGGGGCCTCTGCCAGACCTCATTGTTTTTAGTCACTTTTTAAAGAAAAATGTCAAACATCCCATACTTCTACCTTCTCGAATCATTTGCCCTGCATGATATTATATGATATACAGTATGACTAATAGAAGGCAATTTTAGTTCAATGTTCGTAGTTTTTAAGTTGATGAACTATTCTGACTTAATACTAGTGTACACACTCTTTTACTAATGCAAAGGGTCTTTCTTTGGTACACAATTTGGATTGACTGGACTAATCCATTAAGTGCTGTGTAATGATTCATTCAGTTCAGAACATCTTAAAGCAATAAACTGAGTCACATAGTATGAAGCACTTTACGTTGTACAAACCCCAAGGTAACCTTGCTTTGGCCCCACATCCCTTGCGCTTGTATAAAATGAGTAAGATGTTTACTAAAAGTCAAACATGTATGAACCTCTTAATATTTTTTTCCCCTGACACTAGCTCAGTGTTTTTCACTGCCTTATCTAACCTTATCTCAAATGTTTGTGCTCTTAAACACTATTGCTTCTTATTCCCAGATACATTTTAGTAAATAATAATAAATGCGTACATATGCACATAAATATATTACAAGCAAATCAATCTAGGGTCCAGAATTGTAGAAACATTTTTTGACCCAGAAGATGAACCCACAGCAGCTGGGAAATGTTTTAAAATGATAATTTTAAGCAGTACAACAGCTGCCTCAGTGCAAAACACATGAAGAGGTGGTTTTCCCTGCTGAGCATGACCTGCAAGCCAGCAACATGTTATAATGTTTTCAAGAGTCAAATTAGCAAGAATAACTAAGGGAAATTGCCAGTTTCTTTTAAAGTAACCCATGTGATAAAACTGTAGACCTTTCACCAGTGCAGCACCATAAGAGTGCTTGTTCTTGGTAGCATTCATTCTAGCTGGTGACATGAATTAGATAGTAGAAGGGAGGGAAGCTAAGCTCTGTAAAAAAAAAAAAAAGGATCTAGGATTCAAAGGTAAATTATAGGGAAACAGGAGTGTGTTAAACACAGTTGTTTACATTACTATATATGGAGACTATACTTCCTGGTTCAAACATCCATGTTAGTGGGCTTTCACCTTACTGAACACAATTTTGTACTCCACTACAGCTTGCATTATCTGCCATTAAATACTGTATACATATACTGCATGTAAAACACTACTAAATACACTGCATTGCATATCTCCAAGTACTGCAGATGCACTGGACCATAACGTGTATAGGACAATGCATGATAGTGTGCACTCGCCAGTTCCCAGCCCTGTAATTAAAGCTTTATGGCCATGTTAGCTTTGACCCCCACAGAAGCCAAGAGTGCCATCTCCACTTGACAGCTATGAATTTAGTGGAGAGTCAGAGGGGTCACTGTCAACACTCTGCTTTTCATGGTTGTCATTATTCTCAATGCCAAGTAAGGGACACTGGACAGCCAGCTGAAGGTTAAATGTCTACAGCCTCAATATTCATGCCATGAAGCCCCGATACTGAGATTGGACTCATCCTGTATGAGCCATGCTGCTATATTTTTGCAAGATTGAGGAGAGTGCCATTCAGCTGCTGCTACAGAAATACCCTGCAGTTTCATTTTGAATGTTTAACACAACGTTGTCTGAGATAAGTGGGCCATGTGTCATAATTATCCCCTCCCGGTGAGTATACTATTAGAGGCGTACGCGTTGGGTTTTCTCCTGAAAGGAACAAATAATAATGATGGAATAATGATATTGAAGTTCAATGCTTAATTTTATTCTGTCTTTCCAAAAGTCTGGAGGCCCATTAAGTGCTGGGCGGATCGGCCTATGTCTCAGATGAAAAGCTAGGTTAAAAGCGGGGCTTGCTTAGTTTCCCTTAAACATTTGTATCATAGCCAATATGTTTGTTTGATTCATCCTCGCCTCTTTAAACATGTACAGAAGGGCTGTTTCGTCAGGTGACATGACAGATGGAAATTGCTAATTACTGCACTTTCATCTCTGATTCAAAAACCATCATAAGGTGCATGCAGAACTTCTCTAACATACACAAATACATACATAATGCTCATATGGTACACTTAAAACTAAGTTGATGACTATTAACTGCATAATGTTGACTAAAGATTAAAATATCACACAGCAAAAAGTGCTTATGGTCACATTATTTTGTTTGTCAATTTTTGTATAAATTCACAGATGACATATGAATTACATTTTTTGAAGGGCAGGGTGCCTCTGCATTTCCTCATTTTAAATGCTGGATATGTCACTGAAGGAGCCAAAATAAAAAATTCAATTAATGAAGAAAAAAGGTTTGCAAGGTTTACAGGCTTTGTATGTCCCTGTGTGTAGAAAGGAAGTGACAGGATCACATTGGCAGTGAACAATATTGATTGGCCAATTACCAACATTGGCAGCGTGGTAGCTAAGTTGTTACCATGGATACCTAATAGACAGAATATAGTGGGTTTGAATCTGACAAACTAACAAAGATGTTTAGATTGATTTGCTCTTTGTGTTTTCATGTGCTCATGGGAAGGTAAGAAGAATGCCTCAACTTCATTACTAGTTCATAAAAATAAAATACTGTACTGAAATTAATTATGGCTCAACATGTGCTGTCAGCTTGAACTTTCATCCTGTTGTTTTGTGGACACTAATGCAGGGGCATATAAAATGAAATTACTCAATTTTACCTGTGATTTTAATAAAAATCAAGGTGCAGCTATAGCTGTTACGGTTTTCCGTAATACTTATCTCTGGCACAATTGCATTGTTTGATACCCTGAAATCATAGTGGTAAAACAAAACCAAAGGTTTTTCCATTATCAATTATGATAATGGAATTGACTTATTTACTTTCTCTCAGTTTAGTTGGTGAAGTTCACTCCTCCATCTGCCATCTCAGTGATTAGATATTGACAATTAATGTAACACACACGCTCACACCGGTTACAAACAGATTTACATGCAGACAGATGCACACTGACGAATGAGGCCTAGCTTTGGGAAGACAATGGTGCAATATGTAGGCTCAAAAGTGATTACCTGCACTTGGGCTCAAAATTTATTAGACCCATGTAAACGTCAGCATGACTTTTCTGAGTTGGCCCAACCTAGGTCAAAAATTGTGCCTTGAAATAAGATGACATCAACGCAATCCCCTCACTGTTCAACGAGCCTGCGGACAAATAAAGACGTGTAGACATACAAAATGTGTGTTGCAAGAGAAAATTGCAGGAAATTCTGGAATTAGATTGAATATTGAGCTTAAACTAATTATACTCTGGGGTAGCTGTTAATTTCTGGTTGGGAGCCACCTGACAACAGTAAATCACGTCAGGAGCCACCCATAATTGTCTGGCCAGAGTGTGATACTTACCCATATACAATATTATTTGCACCACTTCCACACGTGTCAATTACAATTTGAAAAGAATATTTCCTGCAAATTGTGCTCAGATTTAGTCACTGAGTATCATCTGTCACCTGCCACAGCTATTTACATTCTCTTCTTCCCATTTCTCAAGTGAATGAAAAACTCATTTGAAATAAACTGAAACACTGGCATGGCTCACTTGGTACATTTAATGGGTCAAAAATAGTCCTAATAGAGGTATCTCTCCTCTTCATGCACGCGGTGAGGTATGCCTGCCTTGTTGGCTTCTTCTTTTTCCTCTGTTGGGGTTTTGGTCAGTGATCCTGACAGTGGCCCTGGCTCACCTTCTTCAAGCTGCTTTTATATTAAGTTTGAACCTCTCTGCTCCCTTCACGTCATTGAGTTGAAGGTTAGCCACCTGTGCTTGTCAGGTGAGTTAACTTAAGCCATTTGCTACCATCATGTTAGCCCGCATTTCTATGTTCGATTTCTGCTATTCTTGACAGAATCAGAAAGCTCCCTTCCATGTGCCACTCAGATACTTCATCTGGGTGAGGTTGTCAAAAGACCTTCAGCTGCTTCTGAGAGAGAATCTGATATCTTTTTCATGTGTTTTGGTTTTGAGGGAGTGAAGGGTTTTTATCACTAACTATCAGTATCAGAGTGGGCAGAAGTAGCCTGAAAGAACCTCAAAAAAGCAGACACTAGGCATGTTAAGAAGCTTTGTTAAAGAACCCTGCTGGGAAGGTGAAAAGGACAATCCAAGTGAAGTTACAGAGTAGAGAATCCAGATGTTGTACACCTGATTGAAACAAGCAATTAAAAACTTCAATGTGTCAGGATTCCCTCCTGAGTAACCTTAGACAGCCTGCACAAGGAGGCTGACTTTTTCTAAGTCCTGAGACGACTAGTTTTAAGAGACAATGCGAGTCCCACTGCACAACCTGCTACTGACTCTATGCACAGAGAAAAGGTTATAAAAGGGAAAGCTTTCTTTAAAAAAAAAAAAGGCCTCGAAAGACAGAAAACATTGTAGAAACTAGTGAACAGTGTGAGTCATTTGATTAAAAAAGATCAGGCTTTAGATGTGTCCCATGGAGTCCTCAGCAAGAGGCTGATAAGCTGGAAGGTACACGCACATCAGAATGGCATTTGTCTTTTTGGCTTCCTGAATTTACGTTCAAGGCTTCATGCACTTTAGGGAGTTTTAGCTGTATGCTCAGTGGCTTTTGTAAATATGGACTAAGCATGTGCAAGCAGAACAAATATGACAATATGAACCCTGTAAATGTAAGGAAAAATTAGTGTGGAGATGGATGCATTTTATTTTATCTTTATTTTTTCTGTGTAGGTACACACTGCTTAAAATACAAAAAAAAAACATTATTTAATGATCTATTTTGGAGATTCATAAATAAATGCCCTGAAAGCCACATACCATTCATGGGTTACAACAGGGAAGAAGGCTAAAATAACTGCAACTATAATCTTATCATAGACTTATCAATATATCAATAAAAAAGGCTTAGTTTCTGGCATTCCTTTTATCATTTTTTCCTTTCCAAGATTCTAGACATTAAATGCCATTTTTTATTAAACGCATGATCAATGTAACCTTTGTGCTTTTTAACACATCGGGGTGAAAAGTGTGCTTTTTATAGCTTGTCTTCAACCCTCAACTACATATTTTAAAGCACTTTTTACCGAGTGATCATTATAGTCTATATCTTCCTTATGGCTCACTGCACTTCAAGCCAACCATTAGGCTTTGGTCTGACTGCCAAGACAGTAAGAGTATGAACGGTAAAGGTTATAAAGTAGCCTACCCCGAGAAATTAATTAGATCCTGTCAGGCTTATGGGCTTATTATTTAGACCAGGTTATTGTCCTCCCACACGCTGAAAAACAACAAAAGGTTAATCACATTGAGATGCATCAGGACATGTCGGTAGTGAGAGGGAAATAACAGCAAGCAGGATAATAACCAGAGGTATCAGCATCCTGGTGAAAAGTTGCTCGACCCAAGGGCTAAGGCTAACTCTACGTCAGATAACATGGCTCACCAATCTTTTATTTTTCATAGCAAAATGGTAGGTAGAATACTACAGAATAGAAAAAATATATATATTCATGGTGAACATAATTCAAATTTTGTCAAACATTACATTTAAGAAAGCCTGAAAAATATCCACTAAGACATGTATTTCACTTATAACAAAATATGCTGTTGTATTCAGCAGCATGATGACAATGACAGGCTGACACAGGCAATGTACACACTTTCAAGCTATATTCACTCTAAAAGGTGTTTCATGGTAATACCAGCACCAATCACTCCACCATGTTTCTTTGATAAAAAACAAATAATAATAAAAGTAACAGATGTATCCTTGTAAAGGCATTCCTGTCCGGCTTTACAGCAAGCGATAAAACAGCTTATTACTGGCCTCTACTGTTGGAGTGAATCTATAAAATGTATTCTGTTAAATCTAGTTCTTACTGATTTGCCCTCTACAAAGAATCCAAAGAAAAGACAGGAAATATATGTGAAAAAATATGTGGGTCAAACTCAACACTGACCTCCTCAATTATACACCATCTTCTTTCTTGAGTAGCGTGAAACTGGTACTTCTCTCACATACAACACTCTCAGTGAATAGAGTGAAAATGAAGCAGTACTGCACAGAGTAATGAAAGCATACAGTAGCATGACACATTGGTTTGTAATAACTGCTTTGCAGACAATGTAATAACTTCTGTGCTGCACTGATGAATAATGTAGTAATAAGTACAGTTATGCACAATAACTGGTAGCCACTTAATCAACAGTGATTTAGAGCTGTTAACACATTAATACACATTATATACTGTAGAGTATATAAACTAAATGCTGTTTTTTGGAGGGCATGATTTGGAAATGTAACTGCTGCTGCAAAGCTGACCCCTGCGCATTTGATGACATCATACCAAATATTTTGTATGTAATCTGGCCAACTATAAGTGGGCACAAAATGTTTACAGCCCCAACTGGTGGAAAGGATGCTACTAAGCTTACCACAGAAAAATTCTTACAGACAACAAACGTTTAGCTACTAAAGACAATGCTACCAAAGGAGCTATGTAGTTTAGCACATCATTTTGTTGAGGAAAAAGAAGAAAAGCAGACTAAGAGTCCTCGTCCATGCTAGTCGCTCTGTGTTTAGCATGTTAGCATGCTAACATTTGCTTACTAGCACTAAACATAAAGTACAGCTAAGGTGTGTCATTAGTTTTGCAGTAATGTGGTCATAAACAAATTCAAATTTTGACCTGATGGTGGCGCTAGAGGGAAAATTAGAGGATCCCAAAAGTCATTAGATTACATCTAATCTCTAATGTCTGTGCAGACGTTTATGGTAATCTATTGAATAATAGAGCTTAACCATATTAGCTCATTGCAGATACATCTGTTATCAGCGTATATGGCAACCAATAAATACCAAGAAATTGAACAGAAATATCAAAGATACGTTTTGAAACAGTGGCACCATTCTCCAGTTTATTTTTCAACTGTAAATGTCCTGCCCAGTACATTTCTTGGTCACAACTGTTAAGAAAAAAACAAAACAAATAAGGAAACCTTATCAAAAATGTTTATTTATGTAATGGGTTGTGTAAAGAAAATTCTTATCGGCTGATATATCATTATCGCATTTTTTAAATGATCAAATATCAGTATCGGGTGGCTATACTGAATAGTTGTTTCAAAAACAAAAAACAAAAATGTCTCCCTGCTGGTTTCACTAGAAGAAGTCAGAGGATCAGCAAAGTCATTGGGATTCATCATCTGGGGACCATGAATGCAATCCATCAAATTGTTGTTGAGACGCGAACTGTGTGTGTGTGTGTTACATGTGTAAGACAAGTCGAACATGTTTTCTGCACGCAGGTAAAGACGTGGTACACATTTAACTTAAGTTGATGCATTATAACAAAACTATTTCATAAAATGTCTAAAACAATACAATTTAAATGTTCACAAGCCTGAAAAGAATTATGTATCAACGGCTTCACGTGTTAACGAGCCTGTTAACAAACTGTTACACAGATTTTAAAGTTTGATCACTGGTATCGGATCGATACTTGGTATTGGCAGATACCCTGGGTTTTAGGTATCTGAATCTTTATCAGGAGATTTTAATATTGCATTACATTTTTATTATCAAAAAATATAATAGCATTAGTTATTACATTTACACACATCATCATTACTGCAGCGTCAATGAGAATGTTACACCACAATTAACAATTGCCTGTTATGTAATATATGATGTTACTGCTTCATCTGAATACCAATGCAGTACACTAACTTATTATATTGTGAACCCATTTGAAAAGACAGTTGATTAGATTTTTTATTATCCAGCAGCTGTAAATTATTAGCTGCTTCATGGTGTATGGTACTTCTGATAAAACAGCCCGAGCTGTTGATCCTCGTGCAGTATCAACAGTTTGCATTAGAATGACTGCGAAACAACTTCCCAGTGTGCCAGTCAAAGGAAGTTGTTTATTTAGACACAGATGATGGTGAGTAACCAGGATAAAGGTCACAGCTTTTACTATTATGGGATAATATTCTTCCAAAAAGCGAGAAAGAGAGAAAAAAAAAAGGCCTGGCTCAGGTGGACCATTTCTGATAAACAAGAAAAGCCTTCTGTTAAATTGGCTTTATTGATTTTCTAAAGTTAAATAGTGTATGTCAGAAATGTTTTACAATAGTTTCTTGGTTTTTCCTGCTGTCAGACCTCCATTTATTATCCAAGCAATAGCTCCACAGAATTTCTCTGGGTGACAAGGTAGCGGTACTGCACAGGTTAGAAAAGTGGCCTCATGACTAGACGGTCGCACACTGAGTGGAAAAACAGTACGGGAGCGTTCACATGGATCATTCAGCAGCAGTCATTTTAACAGACAGTTTACTTTGAAACAAACAAACAAGTAGCATTGTTGTAGTTGTGTCTCTCTTTTGTAGCACTTAATTTAACTGGCTGATTTAGTCTGGCCTGGCAATGATTACTTGCACTCTCCCAAGAGAATAACTGGTTTAAACTTTTCTGAGGGACTGTTTGATGATGTTTTCTTTGTACTGCATTCCATCAATTCATTCATCTCTCCTTATAGGTCTCACTGAAATATTAGATATTCTACATGATTTGATGTATCACAAAAGCTCATATAAAAGCTGCCTAACACTCTTCTCTCCACATCACTTTCAATATGCCCTTGACCAAGGAAGTGAACTCCCGGCTGCTCCACCGGAGCTGCTTAGTGGCCAGCGGTAGAAGACTGTAGCTGCACAGAGCAGCTCCCAAGTGGGTATGCGTGAAGAAGAATGTGAGTGTTATAAAAGTTGTGTTGTTGGAAAAGTGAAAGCATTCTCAGTTGGTTTTCCTTTGGATAAATACAAAAACATACCAGATTAAACTTTAGTATCCTTTGGTATATCCTTTGGTAAAAGCTTTAGTATCGTTTGAAAACTCCTCATATTCATCAGTATTGATTCAACTGCTCGAGAATACATTATTATTTTACATTTCATTGCAAAGTGGTGAGATATTCTTTTTTTGCTAAATTTGTTTTGACATAAAACAAATACATTGAATGATGCAAAAGTAAAACATGGAATTAAGCCCCATTCACTTAGAATATTTAATATTTCATAATTGCACAAATTCAGAACATGAACATGATTCCCAAATGTGATTAACAGTGGGGAAAGGGAGGGATCAATGTGAAGCAAATCAATTCATTACAGCCAGTGGTTTCAGCCACTTATTTGTCTAATGTGGTATGACATTCTTCCCAGATGACTCCTAGTCAGTTTTATCCATATTAATGAGCACCATCAGCTGGCAGAATGAGACAAATTCCCTCCTTCCTTCCTTGTCCTCAGACAGTGAAATCTGGTTGCAATAATAAATCAAGGGCACTTATTGATTTCAACGTGCCTAAACCAGCCACACTTAAACTGTGTGCATTAAAATGTGATATTAATCAGAAAGGCAGGGAGCGTGGAGCAAAGTTACATAAGGATGCTGTATTTCCCAAGATGGATGCCTTTGATTTTGAAGGCTGCCACCTCTGTTTAAATGAACGATGTAGGCTTTAACATATGATAAACATCGGCTCTTGTCAGTATTTAAAGGCTAATCAAAATGTCTTATATAAGTTGCATGCTAAGAATGTGGACTTGTTCAGTTTCCAGTACGCCTGTCAATATATCTGCTTCATGCAGTTTCAGTGGGTCTCTGATTAATACTGAAGGCAGATGGGGGCACCACACATGGTCTCAGAGAGCAATAAACAAGTTGCTAATCTAAACATAATTACTGTAATTCACTCTCTGGTACATGTTAGACATGTTCATGGGAAGGCTTTCACATTGTGATCAGCTCGTAAGCTAAGGCTGGCAGCCAAGTCCCATTTAACAGCCATATTTACGGCATTCTGCTGCAAATTGACTGCTGTAGCTGCTTGGTTTATGTTGAAATTGCACCATCAGGATTAGTTAAGTCTCACAATTCCGCTGCCCTTACAGAGCATTTTGAACACAATGAAAGAGTAAAAATATTACGTCAAGCCCATCATTGATTCTAAGTATAGCTTAGCTGCACTATCCTTGAGTTGGCATTGGCCAGGGAACAGAATCAGTGGGAGGCACTTTTCTCTGCCATATTCCTTCATTAAGGGGATCTCTTTCGTTAGAGGGCTGACGGCTGGGATCCAGGACCCGAGGAGAGGCGGGAGGATTAGGAATGATTTGTCTGGTCACGGGAGGCCAGCACTTTGTGTTGACAGATGGTCGGAGACATCTCATTTCTGAAATGAGGGAGATCTTGAGTGGAACGGACGAAGAGCATAGCATACGAGATCTCAAGAGCTGCTTTAATGCCCACCAACAGTGCATCAACTCATATGGCAGTACTTAAATGTGAAAGCCTGAAGCGATGAAAGTGTTATTCCCTCTCCGCCATGATTCTGCAACAAGTAATAGTGCCCTAAAATAAGAGGAAAACTGCAATACTCTACTACTACTTCTACTTGTGACTCTGATGTGCCCCTGACTTCTCTGACCTGATAGTTTCTAGTTGTGCTGCAGACTGATTCTTGAAACATAAACCTCATGCCCCCTCATAGCAACCGAAGAGAGTGTGCTGACAAAAAATGTACAACCTTTCTACGAGTACCTCGAACGCCTCTGGAAAGGATGCCCTACTTTTAGGGGAATCTGATAGTCACGTTCTTGAAACAGACACAACTGTGACAGCAAATGGACAAATACAAGCCATTACTACAGGAAACAAGAGTACATGAGCTCCCTAATGTCCCCCCATAATCACCATGATATATTAAACATAACCATTTATGCTGGGGAGGTCAGTAATTAAGCTAAGTTACTCATTAATTAACAACATACTTATCTTCTTATAACAAATGGGAAATATTAAAATTAACTTCCAGTCTCACAGCCTTAAGGAAGTAAAAAGTGAAGAACATCACTTTTCACTCATTATTTTGCAAATATATTCAGCTCAGTGCTCCGTCCAATATCTAACCAGATCTCCTACTCTATAAAGGGGAACCTCTGGCATAAGTATGATGTTTCTATGGAATATAGTAATTGTGTTCACATGGCAGACAAGCAGACAGACAGGCAGGGAGATTCCACTATCAGGATATAGTAATGTCTCTTACCAATTCAACTTAAGCACTCACTATAGTTCTACTGTAGCAATCTTCATTGATTCAAGGTTTTGGAGGTCAAATTGCTCTTATGCCAGGAACTGCAATAATGCTGATATGAAATCTACATTGTTTAAAAGGCCAGGCTGGATAAGGGCATTGGGATATGTGGATGCCTGCGATATGACTTTGATTGCTATCTTAAAAAACAAACGCATGCAAAATAAGAAAATACTGGAAAATACAACCTGTAATTTGATTGATCTAACTGAGACAGAAACTATGCACTATATGGGTCTAATATTCCTTTAAACGCCTTTGCAGTTGATGGAAGGGTCATTGTTACCTGTATTTTTTTATTGTTTTATTTTTTGTTTTTTTTAGAAAAGCAATTTAGGGCTAATTTAGGTTATTTTGGTTATTATGTGTAGTTATTTAGACCCCGGGGTTCTTGAAACCTAAAATAATTACCCCAGGAACTAGACACCCTACACATAACTTTATTCCACGGTAAAAAGTTTACCAGGACGCCTAGTGGTTTGAGCGTGTAAGCTCCACAATGGAGAGAATCATTAGAGTCGTGTCGCTAGGCAACCCCTCAAACCCCGCAAGAATTTTTGCTTGTTCTTGTACCAACACAGAAATGGACATCCATCAAGACAAATTGTTTTGCTAATTCATGCTGTACTTAGTGCGGAAAAGGCAAAGAAAGGAAGAAGGAAAAATACCGAAAAATACTAAAATACCTACAGAAAGATTGGGAGGTGATTGAACTTCATAATAATTATCTCTCCCACTATGTGATGTTGACAGTCCTGATTTGAGTTGTAAAAATCAAACATGTTAATGAGAAAACAGGCAGCCACTTCATCAGAAGGCAAACAATTAGAATCCTTCATCACCCTACTATTTCCCTTGTGTTGTTTTTATGTATTGTATGTGTTCTAACATGTGAAATTGTTTTTTATGTGAAACTGCTTGTGTTGCCGTCTTGACCAGGACCCCGGAAGAAGAGATCTTGTATCTCAGCGGGACCTTCCTGGCTAAATAAAGGATAGATAAAATAAATAAAAAACAGACTCAGTCCTTGGTCTGATCATTCATGATGCCCAAATCATCAGCTCGGCTTTAGGAACCTTTAGGGCTACTTTTTGTCCATATAGAGTTAGGGCTATAATTATAGAGGTAGATGAATAAGAGGGATGAGAATGTGCTAAAAAGAGGAGAAAAGTAGGAGAGTGAAAGTAGTAGAGCGTAAATTGCCTGGCAGAATGTGGCATGAATGGAAGGTGTTGCTGATGAGTATTAATGATATCAGAAAGGTGCAGCCAAACATGCACAGGGAGGGGACAGCAAAGACAGGCTGTAATGGATGTGGCTGACTCTCAGAAGTGGAGGATCTGGTTGGACTGCAGCACGGCGCATAGGTTTCTGGATATTAAAAATTAATGACTATCTCAGTGATTTACGACAACACAAAGATGCTGAAACCCAACCTGTGCAAGATGGATGTCTAGAGAACGCTAGAAAAAGACTGATGCAACCCTAGTCGACTACTGGAGAACGGGACAGGGGAACCCAACCCCCATCCTCAGGTATATCTAGTGGGTCTACCTGGTGGCGGGAGCTACATTACTGCTTCAGTATTATTGACATTCATAAGTTATTTGAACATATTGTGATCATTTGGCTGGACAGAACTGAAGGACTCTTTTTGGAAAGTTTGAATTCAACAGCCTCACTGTGTTACTTTGATCTTATATCCCATTTAACCACTGCACTCAATGCTGGGGTGGTAAAAGGTGATAGAAAAAGGCCTTCCACTTGTACTCCACTTTTGCTTAACACACTGGTGAGTGGTAAGTCTGGGGTCTATAGAGATGAATGGTAAAAAGACTGGAATTTGGTGGCATTGACACAACAGATCAAACCTAACAGTTACTGTACTGGATGGAAAACAGGAGGGTTGAGGGTTCAATAAATACATAAATAATATGGGGCTATGTAAGGATTTTCATGGTGGGTGTGGTGTGTTGGCACTTAGGAAAACATCCAAATGTACTGAGCCAATCCTAAGGATCAGTATTGGCGCAGATCTGCAGCATGTTTTAATGGATCACTATCAGCTTTCTTTACTGTACTCTACTGTCTTTTGCCCACCTCAGCCTGCTGCAAAGCACGACCTTTACGACTGCCAGGCTCTGAAGTGCAGCATTTCACTGCACGTGAGGGAAAATTAGAATGTAGTGAATGAGTTCTGACACCAAGGTTGGCAAATTCACAGATTCGCTAAGCTCCAACACTAACAAATCAGTTATTTCTCATCTGTCTTTCTTATTAGCAAACAGAAGTGTACGAAGTGTTCAGGTAGCAGCTTCTCATGTTTAGCCGCCGCTGACACTTACCAGTTAAAATGACAGATGTCAACATTTCATATCAATTCAGCAGTCACTAATTAATGTTAATTCAGTGAGTAACTTGATGACAGGCCATTAAACTTTGTTGCTGTCGGGTTTGGCTATCTGTATTCAGCCGAAGACTGTTTGTGAGGGAAGAAGCTCAACTATGTAACGCCACTGTAAAGTTTTTTTGTGGTTTCATCAACTCCAAAGAGTGATACGTCTTCTCTAGTAAAACCATCAGCTGATCGCCTCACGTCACTTTCAGGAATCACATTCTCCCTGTTCAACTTCCATTCATACCATATCAATAAATGAAACTTATCAACTTTATACCAGGACTGAACCAGGACCTCCAGTATTTGGATCAAGTAGCTTGTGAAAAATAAGGTGGCCAAACTTAGTAGTCTACAACTGTTTTTTCATTGTGTGAGATACATATTTAATCAACATTTAGGAAAATACAAGTATCGGAACGAACTTGGTATTAGCAGGTACCCAATATTAAAGGACTCATATCGGGATTGAGTCCAAAAACTCTTCGGGACATCCCTACCTTTCATTACAAGTAAAATCTGTTATTAAAACTCAGAAGAACCATGGTTTTAGAGTGATAAATATATGGAAATATATGTGGATAACTATCCTATTTAAAATACGCATCTAATAAAATCAATCATCAATTGGATTTTTTTCTTCTAGAAAATAGATGGCTTCATTTTAATACAACTGCTAAAAAAAACATGTCCGTGGATTTCCACTTTTCAGTGAGCGAGGAAGTCATTTTTTTTTAATCCTTGGGTTTCTTTTGATTTTGTTTTTATTAGGCTGTAGAAAAACTGCCTTGAGCAAAGAGGAGAAATCTGGGCTTGTTTTGTCATGACTGGGTGGGTTTCTGAAAAGTATTGGTAAAAATGATACATTATTGTAAAATCACGAACAAAGAAACTAAGCTCACCGTGTCCATTCCCATTATCCTTCCCTTAGGCTTCCCTTTGCAGATGCCCTGGTCTGCCCATGACCCTGATATCATTTTTAGATGTAACAAACTACCTATTATTGTAGTCAGGATGTATTGCAGTGTTTCAGATCAATGTCTGAAGCACGATTAAACAGACAGAAAGGAGCTACTTAGCTGCAGCCATTAAGTCTAACTGATCCAAAAAAAGAAAACATTAATAAAGAAAAGCAGAACAGCATTGGATCATTTATGTAAAGATTGCAGAGAGATCATAACAGTGTAGCATGCACCCAAAGAAAAAAAAACCTGACCCAACTTCAAGTAATTCTGCACAATTTAGCTGATGTTTTTGAAATATCTTATTCATTGTTGTGGAGAAGTCATGCCCGTTTGAAGCATACCACTCAAAGCTCTGAAACTCTCCAGTCTAGATACATAGACCTGTGGAAGCCTAGTCAGTGAAAGCAATAGCTTGCTTTGTCACTGAATTATTCAATGTGGCTCATATACTCTAAAACCTTCATCTTTTCAACAAAAAAACCCTGGTGTTGTGTGTGAGTGCTGATCTGAGAGAAAGAAAAAGTAAGAGAGAAAGAACATAAGAGTATTACCCTACAGTTACTTAGTATTTTAATGTATATCAGCAAAGGATGTACAATATGTGGTAAAAGCAAAATGAAACACTTATCCTCGGTTTGTTGCTGGGAATCAGTGAAAGCGTCGCAGATTCAAAGACATTCTCTGTCGAACAACAGACGGCCTTCTGAAAAGGCTTGAATTAAGAGTAGGCCTTTGTTTCATTTCTTTTCACTTGAAACCAGCCATTCAATCAGAACACCCTGCACACCTCCACCCAATGTTTCAAGGAACCGTGTGAAACAAGTGCTGAGTGACGATACAATAAAATGCGAGCTGGAAATAAAATACCCACCTGATCATTAGAGGCAAGTACTTCTCATCACTTCTGAGTGAGATATGAAAATCACTAAGCTGGGAATTGCCAAAACATAAAACTTATCTTAATATAAATACTCTTGACTAATGCAAATCACAGACTCAAACAGTGTCCCAACATAATCACAATGTTGAAAAGTCTAACTACAAGAATAAAAACAAAAAACAGGGAAAGAACTAATTCCTTTTCTTCCAGTTAAGTCATGCAGACATGTGTTTGTCAGTGAAACTGAATGTTCTGATGGCTGCATGTATGTGTAGGACTGGAGGTAGTTCTGTGTCATGTGAAAGTCACAATACTGTGACTTCTTCATAGGCGATTATTCAGATACATTTAGAGAGAAACAAGCAATAAAAGTCTGACTTTTTCATGTTTTGTGCTTTTAGACAGTCCAATTAATTGATTTTATCAGTTCTAAATTAAAAGATATAGGCACCATGGTCAAAAGGCTGCTCATACATACATAGCCAATGAATGCCATTTGGGCCCCAACTTTTATTAGGCATCCTCTAACATGTCCAATCTCCACACCAGAGTAGGTGCTGTCCCTGAATTTGCTGCATCAGCCTGTCATCAAACATGCTCGCTTGCCAAAATCACTCAACACAGAGCTGGAAGAACACATGATGAGAAAAGAAGTGCACACACTCACACCTTCCCATTCCTACAGCAAGAAAAGAATCTCTTGACACAGGAAGAAATTCAACTCACACCCTTCTTCAAGAAAGAGGTGTCAATCCCGGTGTGACTGTACTACTTACTCGGACAGGCCTACCATCAGTTGCCAGTCGGCTCTCCACACTCTCTACACTCTGGCTTACAAGGTAAGACAGGGACTGTACCAAGGGTCAGCATCACATTACCTCAGCCATCTCTGGTGCTAATCTGTCCACCTGGGAGAAGGGCCACAGGGAGCAAAATTATAAAGGGCCTTTCAATGACAGGAGTCAGTGACAGTGAGGGAAAGCAGTGGCCCTCACTTGATATTTTCAGATCTGTCCTAAAACACAGCAGCAGCAGAACAGAAGTGACACAGCCTTGTGTACTACTCCTCACTGAGAGTGGGTGGCTAGCTATAAGACAGCCTTGCTGTCATTAAGTCTGAGTGGTAGGTCTTGCTCTCCTTAAGGACAATGGATATAGGGAAAACAGGATCTACCACCTGCTCCCCAACCGGGCTTCAGTTCTGTCTCTGATCAGTGCCACAAAGGATGCAAGCTGGATTGCTGTCACCCAAAGCTGAATAAGATTTTTGTCTAGGTCCTGTACCACTCTCTTGGATGCTTGCAGTGACTTACTCAGTACAGAGGAATAAAAGTCTGACTGTGGTTACCAAGCAGAACAGGTCAGTCCTACGAAATCTGTCCATGATTATACTGTCATCCTCTGTCACTGCAGACAAGGATAAGGAAGGAGAAGTGGTATGACCACAAACACTGACACATAAACAGCTCCCATACAGCTGAAGTGGCTCGACTTGGGTAGCTATGCACATGCAAGCACACATTTAGTGCTAAAATATTGTGTCCCCACCCTAATGTATAGTAACAGGTCAAAACAAAAAGACATTGTCAAATGGCCCTGAGACACTTCACACCTCTAGTGTTCCAACGGCCACATTGGCCATGATCACGGGTCGGAAGCCGGCAAGGGTTGTTGTTCTGGTTGTTGCACTTGTGACTCTGGTTGGCCGGGGCAAGTGCACGGTGAGGGCCCTCCACAGGTCAACCATAGAGTTAGCAACGACAATGACTGCAGTGTAGAAGAAACTGGGCATTCCAAATTGGGAGAAAATGGGGGCAATAACCTGCAAAAACAAACTGAATAAATTAAAAGTGAGAAAAAAAAAACAAAGTAGCTTTCCCAAATAATATTCATTTGAAAGCATGGCTTTTTATACAAAGAAATCTTCAAACAACCTTAAAATAGCATTTATTGCTCAGATGTAATCACACATTCTTCACACGTATTCAAATAAAATCACAAATTCTTTCTAATTTAAGATAGCCTAATAGAACCATTTTAATTGGAAGGAAAATAAAACTACGGCACTAAGAACAAAAAGTGGAGGTTGATCAGAAACAAATCAGACTGGTGTGCTTTCTACTTCAATTCCCATTTATAAAATGTTTTCATGAAAGAGGTGATAAAAGGGGATAATGACAGCTGCTCATGTATTTTTTAAGTAATTTCTTATTACCATTATCACCATTACCATTTAAAGCCATGGTAGGTACATTAGCGGGACAGGATGACTAATGCTATGCTACTGTACATTTGTTTATGGATGGTGGGTGAGGGCAAAGAACCTTGATATGCTCAAGCTACCAAGCCTGTTTGGTTGCTCACAACCATCAAAAGTTGTTAATTGTACAGGTTTAAACACATAATGTTGTGTACCTGTATGTTGATTAATTTCATTTCAGAGGTTAAGTCTTGCTCTACGCTCCCTCCACTGCTCACAGAGCCATAGTGCAGCCTTCCATTGACTGACAGCTAGAAGAAATGCCCTCTGGCTCCAGAACTCTGACAACAATAACAGTTCTGACAAATTAACTCACTCACATTATGCAACAGCACCACTTAACTTGCTGCTAGGGCTGGGCGATAAAACTGTCTCAATATGGGATCATAAGATAAAATGGTAACGCTTTACATTACAGCCTGCAACGTAATTAATAATTAATTACTTAATTAAATTGTTACTTAATTACTCTGGAGTTACGGTGGAATCTTTTGTACTAACGGTGTACCAGTATACCAGCTAGAATACCGTAACTTGTGAAGCCGATTTGTGTGTTTACACAGTCTCTAAACACCACCTAGTGGTCAGAAATCGCATACTGCTCCTTTCAACAATGTAGTGCAGCTCAATAAAGACCGTTGATTGGGTGGTTTAGGGTAGATTAAGCTTTCTTGGAGCAGAAAACAACAACATTGTAGTTACTGCACTTCACTTTTGCGTTGCTGTTAAAAATATTTAAGGCAATGCAAAGGCAGAGCGCAGTAACTACATTTTTGGGGTCAAAGGTCAAATCAGCTGTCATGGCTTTTGGCCATAAAAATTAGCTCATGAATACATGTACAATTAGTGCAATATCACTTATATGCCTATTACCCATTTGGCTGGCTAGTTAAAACACTTTAAAGACATTTTTCTCAGTTTTACAATTCAGGATCTTACAAAGAACTCATACTGTAGTTATTTTTTAACTCCGGGGTACCTATTGTATTATTACAGGGTAGCTATGACCTACTGAGCAATAATCTGGACATTTGGGAAGGAATTTAGAGAGAATTTATACTGTAGTTATTATTTAACTACTGGGTGCCTATTCTATTATTACAGGGTATGCTACAGTATGACCATAAATCCCTGAAACATCCAGATTTTTGCTCAGTTTTTATGGTCATACTGCACCACGTAATAGTATGCTAATAGAATAGAAAAATAACTACAGTATAAGTTCTTTGTAAGATCCCGAGGTGTTACCCCCTTATTCCAAAACTTCACATCTTGTTCCCCCAGTAGGCTACATATTTGGTACGTACTGTACTGGTGCACCGTTAGTCCAAAAGATTACACCGTAATTCCAGCGTAATTGCGCTGTACATTGAGGGCTGTAATCTAAAGCGTTACAGATAAAATTTATGTCGATAACGATGATAAACTTTGAACTTTGAACTTTGATCTAGCAGCCTACCACACAGTAGAAATATACGCGGCAAGAGACAGTCAGTCTGCAGTTTTTGGCTTGCACGTCAAAGTAGGCTACACGCCCATTACCTAGTGAGAAAACTGTTTACAAAAAAATGTAACCTGGCGTCCATTATACGGAAGTGGTTAAACACAGATTAAGACGGTCTGCAAAATATGCTGTCAGTCAGTGCCAACCAAGACGGGAAACACAACAAATCTGTTCCATCACCTTAAAAGGTACCATCACAGCGCAGGCAAGCTAACCGGTATTGTTTTGTTACGGCAGGTAAAGCAAGTTTGCAAAGTTAAATGTTTACAATTAGATGTCATTCAATATATTCTTTTATCACAAAATATATTCTAAACCAAGCCATGTTTGCACAGATACATGTTTAAATTATGTTATTCTATTTTTTTTATTTAATAAGCTTTATATTAAAGTTTAACTAATGAACCCTCTAGTTTCTTCAGGCTCCAGTCATTATGAGGATACTCTTCAAACTGGCAGCATTATCAAATTATATATCATGATAAATTATATATTGATCAATATGCTGCATGCTGCTACTTGCTGCTTTATTGTCAACAGCAGCCATTTAGTGAAATACACTTTGATGAACATTGCTTAAATCGGCATGTCTGTTAAGTATGTACTCAGCTAATTAGATTTAGATATTTATTACAGATGCAACACTGACACAAATACTGGCAACATTTCAATACATATCAATTATTCACAAAGAATCATGGATGGTCAAGATATAAATGAAATTACTAGTACCTGGAAATTCAACTCTAAAGACAAATTGGCATCAACTTCTTGTTTCTCTAAGATGTGGTGCCCAGGCATTTCATTTTTCCTGGTGATCTCCATTTCGGAAAAAAAAGTACTATTGCTACTAAAGCTGTGTTGAATGATGCCAATTATTCTGCTGCTCACATCTGCTTAAGTTCCTGTTGGCAGTGGCTTTCCTTATGTGAGAATGATACTGCTTTGTGTTGCCCTTGACTGTCTTAAAAATACAACCCTGTAGAAATAAAATAACAGCCTAGGACTTTTGCCAGCTACAGGAAATCATCACCCAGATGCAGCAATCTTTCATTAAAACATATTGGCAGGATCACGCTAATGTTGTAGTTTCTCTGACCTAAACACAATTAACCCTTGACTAGCAAAATGCAGGTTCCAAACACTGTCATTTATTTGGAAATATGGGATTATGCTGGTAGAAATTAGCTGTATCAATGCTGCATTTAATACATAAAATCTTCAACTAAAATCACAACAGCGCCTACCAGTCTCAGCCTGTCTAGTCTTCCCATTATGCCAATTAAATCAGAGGTCAACACCACAGCTGCCCTCCTCTCCAGCCTCCTCTCCAAGGCTTCCTGCTTCTGGCCCACCTCCCTGAGTCCCAACCTCACCAGCCAGCTGCCCTCTGCATTACTGCCACGTGGGTGATGAGGGAGTTAGAGAGGCTCCTCACAAACAAGGCAGTGGGTCCTCACAGCATCAGCCTCAGGGTTCTCCGGGCATGTACCAGTTAGCTGTCAAATGTGTGGACAATGCTATCATGTACCAGCTCCACAGGCCGTATTCCCATCTGCAGAAGCTGGGAAGCGGGATGAGAATGTTGTCCTTTGATTTCTCTGGTGCTTTAAACACCGTCCAGCCCCTCCTGCTTGGGGAGAAGCTCAAAGCGATGAAGGTGGAGAGCATGGTTTCCTGGATTACGGACTGACTAGCTCACTGACAGGCAGCAGTTCATCTTCCTCCAGGGCAGTGTATTGGATACACTGCGAAGCAGCGCAGGGACGCCCCGGGTAACGGTATTGTCAGCTTTCGAGTTCACTCTCTACACCTCTCCTTTTAACATTCAACTCAGGGTGACTCCTCTATTGTGGGGTGCATAGGTTAGGGCAAGAAAAGGAGAACATGAGTCTGCCAAAAGAGTCCTGTCAGCTGCTACAGGAGCAACCCTTTGCAACATCAGCGTGACAAAGGAGCAAGAAGTGGATTTCAGCCTGTCACCATCCAGGGTGAGGAGAGTGAAATGGTAGGTTTCAGTGGATCCAACAGACTACTTAACAAGTTCTACTAATCAGTGCCAGCACACATTTGTAATGGCTGAGAATGAACAGGATTAACAATCTGGTAAGAAAGACTGGCTCTGTTCTCCGAGGCTGCACAGAGCAGAGGAGTGAAGATGAGGACTAAACTGAACTCCATCTTGGACAAGACTTTCCACTCCCTCTGTGGTGAGCTGGTGCGGTTACAGTGCAACAACAAGCTGTTTAGCTGCTCGCCTGTGTCAACAGTCATCAGACTATACAATAATTCTTGTCCAAATACCTCGTATCTCAACCAGCTTGGAGCCAGCTGAACTGTACTGCCCTGCACTGACAGCGTGAGGTACTGAGCGCACAGCCTTCTGTAGGCATGGTAATGTGACTACATGAACAAGTAGTCACTTTACCATTTGTACTAGAAATGCAAGTCTGCTTTCAGAGCACATCATTTGCAAATCTTAATTGTTAAATTAAGTAAGCAATCAAGACTGTTCTTAACATTTGTAACACCATACAGATGTGTGTAACTGTTTAGCATATGTTGAAAATCATGGCTTCACATGTTTATTTAGCCTCACATTCGGGCATACATTTTGATTTCTTACAGTCTTTCCATTTCCTCTTTGCTGTCTCGAATGCTCTATTTTGTGTACGTATTGTTTTGTTTTTTTTTATTTAGATTTTATTCTTTATTGATTCTCATTGCCTTTGTCAGTACAGTTTATATCTTATTTTTTCTTCATTTTAATATAATAGAAGAAAATTATGTTAGCCCTGTGATTGACTGGTGACCTGTCCAGGGTGTACACCGCCTCTTGTCCAATGTCAGCTGGGATTGATTCCAGCCCTCACCAGAGACCTTCAAGGATAAGGATAAGCAGGATAAGCAGGTATAGCTAATGGATGGATTGATGGATGGATGGACCATTATGTATATACATATCAGTTTATGTAACTACAAGTGTATTACAGCTTTTCAAACCTTTTCCAGGTGTATTACAGTCGACTGATATGGTAGTTGTCTGCATGTGATAAGGAAACACTATGTTTGTACAGTGTCAGACTGTGTGTGTGTGTGTGTGTGTGTGTGTGTGTGTGTGTGTGTGTATTTGTGTAGGCGGGTGGGTGGACCAGCCCCTATCTCACATCTTTTCATAGGGATTCTGACTTTCTAGCACCACACCTGGTCTATTCTTATACGAAGAAGTACAGAACCCATTACAGGAATATTACAGTGAGGAGAGAGAAGGTAAGAAAAAAAACACAATTACATATGATAAATGCACACAGTAAAACCCTGTGCAGGAATATTAAGATAGAACTGGAGATTAAACAAAATATATATGATTAAGTGATATGGCCATGGTGAAATCATGACAAGTCCTCATAAGAGTAGGCTATCATAGAAATAATATGATTTTAATAATATGTGGTTTTCCTACAGGGTTAACTGATTAAAACTGCCAGAAATAGACTCTATCCAGTCTCCCAAAACAGTTCATGAAGTGTAACAAAAACAACACAGCCCTGGAAATGAAAGGCATTTGTATCACATAGCCCACTCAAATCAATACGTACACAACCCCTCCCAATGCTGAATTTGAGTATCTCAGCTCTGTGCATCCTCTACAAGACATTTACCAACCGGATCAATAACATTCAAGGGCAATGAGCAGGAGAGGCCAAACACCGGGGTTAGTGCGTTATACCATAACTAACACGTGTGCACTATCAGTAGTTATAATTTATTTTTAAATTGCATGTGTTCCTTTTTATATAGGTTATGATGACCTTTAGTAACTCCTGGACCGTTGCACTTGATTAGCTGCTTGGACCAGCACGCGCTGTAAAGCGTGAGTCAATCCCCATAGCGCACAAGAGGAGATCATAATAGTGATGTGATAATGAAATACAGTTAAAGACTTACTTTAAGACGGCGCTGTCCCCCTGTCTGACGGTGATGTTGTCCTTTAATACAGAATCCCCGCTTCTGGCAGGAACTCCTGCAGGTACAAGGAATAACAATTTAAGTCCGAGGACCACAAGGCTTTTCCCAGGCACCGCCAAATAGCCACACATTCCCATGTTTTTCTGTCACTGCGCAACTTCCAGGAAAACTTGAACGGTCGGATATTCCTTTTAGCGTCTTGAGCTGCGGATCGCAAATTCCACTCCACAAACAAGATGCAGTATCGCCTACTGGAACTGCGGACGACCTGGTTTTGCTCCAAGTAAACAGGCTTGTTATGAAATACTGTCCGTGTCGATAAACGCAGAACAAAAAAGTGTCTTTCCGCCCGCCAGCCGCTCTAGGAAACTGACTTCGGAGTAAAGAAAAGCACCGTGTTTCTGAGAGAAATGCGCACCGTCTCCTCCGCTTCAATCGCCGTGAAATGGATGCTCTCGGAGAGATGCATCAGCCAAGTCTCCTTGTATGTTTTTTTTTCTCTCTCCCTCGGTGATCTCTTTTCTTTCTGTCGTCTGGCTGAGACTGTGTAAAGCTGTGTACACTCAGAGCTAAAGGCTGAATTCGCTTCAGTATCTTTTATTTTTTTCGTTAACTAGGCTACATCTCCTGAAGTAGTCCCCCCCACCACCACCTCACCCCACCTCTCTCTCTCCCTCTTTTGATCGCCAGGTAGCATCGCTTGCCTGTACCATGAGGACCATATGGTCTGCAGCCTGCAGTGTTCCCACATTCATAGGGGTTAGAGTAGAGCCTAATCCCAAACTGGGATCCAGCAACCTCCAATGGACCCTTAAGGGAGTTTACAGGAGACACTCCTATTTAGCAACATGACAAATAATAAATCATTCCATGTGACACACTTAATATAATTTCATCAATGGGCACCCATGCATGTGAGAGGATCATAGATGTTGATTTAGTCTTCAGCAGTGTAAGGCTGCTCAGTATACATGGAGGTGGTGAGACAGCTGAAATATTCACTCTCATACTAATTGGGATCACTTGTAGTGCAGTGGCTCTAGGTGACCAGCGGGAGCACCCAGGGGCCCAGAGGTCACAAAACAAAATGAGGTATTGTTCAATTTCGCAATAATTGAATTCACTTGAAACAATCCCAATCAGAGAACCAATCAGGGAGACTATTCTAATAATAGGTTTCACACTCAACACTCTTGCTGTAGCACTTAAAACAGATTTTTTGTTGATGAATGAGTTAAGATAAAAGTCCTTGGGACAAAATCTCTTCAAATGGGAATCCAGCGAGTATTTATTTGGCTACATGAAACAGGTCAAGGACCCCTTATGGTGAATTGAATTCTAGGGAAAATAATCATTATCCTCCATAAGAATTTTACTCTTTGAAAGACGCATCCTGGGGTTCCATGTAATAAAACAGTTTTCAAGGGAGGTCTGTGGCCTAATGTGCATCTATTCAGGTGTCCTTAACATCACTCGGGGTACAGCCAAGGCTGGGTTACCAACCAGACAAAGCAGGCGACTGCGCCGGGGCCCAGAAGCTCCATGAAAATCTGTTTTTGGAATATGTCAAAATCTAGTTTCAAGACCCAGGGTTTGTGCAAAGTCTTGAAAGTTTGGAAAATGCTTAATTTGAACCGTTATGTTTTCAAGGTTAGGAATATGCTTGAATTCAAATATACTCCTTTGTAAAATGCTTGATTTTCAACATAATCTGGTGTTTCATCTACACAATCACTTATGTAAACCAAAAGTCTTTTAATATTTAAAATGAAACGATCCTGTCGTCATATTTGTTAGTTGTCTCCTGGCATTTATGGTAACAATTTAGACGTGATGATAAAGGCTTCAAGAGTCTAGAAATCTTTGGTTTAGGTACCTTGAAAGTGCTTGAATTTTACTCTTAAAAAGCTATACAAACCCTGAAGACCCTCATTATTTGAGTTTTCTGCTTACTTGTTGCATATTCCTAAATTAATTTGCGTTTGATCAAGTTACACAACACAGCAAACCTGGGGCCAGGTTGTATTCCAGCACAGGAGAAGTGTAGACATTCCACATTTCTGGGGAGGAACGGGGTGTTAGCAGCTCATTTTTCCCCCCGCTCCCCTAGCCGGCTAATCCAGCCATAATCCACTCCATACTGTCACCCTCAAATCACCATTCCCTACTCATTTCCCATAAAGTAGTATAACCAGCCTGTATGTGATGACCAGCCAATCATTGCCCATTTTAGCCAGTGAGTTATAAGCAAAGATTCAGCCTACAGATCAGTGTGTCCATCACCTGTATGTTTCCTGTGATAAAGTGTGACATGCTGTTAGTCGAAAATGAAATTCACTCATTTAGAAAATTCCTACCACGGCGGCTTTGTTCAAGTCAAGAACCCACAAAATGACATATAATAGTTCATTTAAATGAAATGTTGTCCCATTGACCTCTGTCTGGAAAGATCTGTATTGATGTCTTTAATTAAAAGCTACATAACCATCTTGTAGACAAAAAGACAGAAGCTGGAAACCTTTTATCAGAAAAATAATTTTAGCATTTTCTCTCATTGTGCTTAGTTATGGTAAAAATTAAATATCTTTGACAATTTCTAACCCTTTTATAGACTGCTGGGAGCCCTCAAGCCTTGCTTTTGTAAGGTGTTATTTTATACAGATTTTGTAGGTGGATGGTGGGTAGTTTATTCTGAATTTTTCAGTTCATGTGTTTGTTTGATGGTTAGGGTGAGGAGGAAAGTAACCTTGAGGGAAAGGGGGTTAAAGTTAAGAGTCTGAACCTCAGCAAACCACATTGACCTTGTTTACTAATGTGCTCTTGCGCTCTTTCTCCCCATCCATATCTGTATGCATCACGGGGGGGGGGGAATTACTCAGAATTACTATGACAGCTTTTGAGTCTCATGAGAAGACTGAACAAGATAATTTCTTTACCTTAACATCAATTTGGCACGCTGTTAAGATATTGCATGGGAGGCAACAAACAACAATGCACTGACAGCTTTGGATGCCATCAGTGGGAAAGATACAAGTGACACATGGCATTGTTCTTGTCTGGTATCAAATGTTTGTGCAAGTGTGAAAGCATTGATGGCTTGTGTTTGCAGGCTACAGTCTGCATTCTGTTGTGTGTTCATCAGCCGTGTCTCACATACAAGTGACTTCACAGTAAAAGCCTTTCTCTTTACGATAAACACACTAAGTGCACCACACGATACAGTGCCAAAAAGACAATTATATCTTTTAGCAGGTGTGAGGCTTTCTCAAGATTTTATTGCCCACTTCTGGTAGTCGCCAACAGTAGTACACAAAAACTTCAGCACAATAGAAGTGGACCTTGGGGTGTCATTAACAATGTGTGTATATCCCATTTCTTCTGTTTCCACCAGTTTAAGGCAGCAGGTAAACACTATCATTCTCCTGATTTAAGTTCCAGAAAATGTACAGACTAACATACATAATTAGGTATTATGTTAGGCCTGAGGCACACCGGTCAATACTTGTAACATATGAGCAGCCCATCGCATTCACCAAACTGTTGTTCAGTTTATCCAAAGGTTGTTATTGAGGAATTATGATGATGTCTTGTGCTGGAGAAATTGGGCAAAGATAAGACTTAATTAAAATGATATCTGCCCGGGATGCAACGCAAGTCCTGACTATGTGCATGTCTTAATGGTTTTTAAATTAAAACCCCTCCCTGACCTCAGCAAAATCTAAGATATGTGGTCTTAATTAGAGGCAAGGGTATGGGGAGGGGGTGGACTGAGGCACTTGTTCACAGACACCCCCGTCAGTTGATTAAGGCAGCAACATTTGGTAATGTGATGTCCTTTTAACACCTTGGTGGCTTCTGCTATCAATTCACTGCGAGGATAAAGAGGAAAAAGGTTTAATAACAACACTATCAAGAGAAAGAGGGGAGAGTCATAGGCATGTGCAGTATTTTTAGCAATCAAGTTATGTGCAATGGTGTTTGGAGGAAAAAATAAGACTACAATCCATTTCAATCCATGTCATGTGCATTATGTTTTTGACCCTCACTGTTCTGCCTTACAGCGGGTCAATTACATCCGATGGCCTTGCCAAAGCTTCCCCACAAGTGAGGGTGCCAAGCATGCAGAAATGACAAATTAGAATGGCATTGTTTGTTGCACGGCCCACATGAATCACTTCTGATGTACCACACAAACAAGAATAGGTGGAAAGCAGCAGGAAAAAAAATCTAAACTATGTGGCCTAGATCAACTACCCATGCCTTAAAATAGGAGGTGGACATATTGATTTTAACATGCTCAAATGAACAAAGCAATTTCACTTAAATCAACATCTTTTTGATTGGTTGCAGTCATATACAGTCCAGCTCTTCCTGGCAGATTGTGTTTCTCATTTATTTCACTTATACATGCAGTGACATTCACATAATTTCCTGCTGCGACGCATTAACACCAGACCGTGGGTGGTTTATTCAAACAATCCATGCTAATCTTCATTCATATCATGCAAGGATGGGCAGAGCTAGCAGACAATGGGCCGGCCTCTGACCAAAGCAAGCTAATACCCAAGTAAAAACACGGGTAGACTGAATAAAGAGCGCTCACTCAATGGATTCAGTCATCTGCAGAACCTCAGATTCCACTGGCACACCAACACTAATGTTACGCAACATATTCATGAGTGGCATTCTGAGGTCAGTCCAGCAGGGTTTTGTGTAAGGTTTTGAAATGAGAAAGAACTTGTATGTGGCAATAGCAGGAGTCGGACACATCATGTTCTCTTGTGTGTAATGATAATAAAAAGTAAATGAGCATTGGTTAAGTGCTTGTTTTATTAAAGTTAGAGAATTAAATAACAAACATACATAAATAACTGAAGTTGAAAACCAAATGTCCTTCACCAATCTCATGTCCTTATTTTCCACTATGAAATTGTAACACTAGTTCCTCTTAGCACTAACTGCTAAGACAACTTCATCTTGTGGGTACAGTGAAAGCACAGGGACAGCCTCAGTGAAACTTGGTCTCTTTTAATGACGGCCACAATTGTTAGACAACAGAACTCTGACAATAAACATGAGACATCCACTTCACTGACTCACTGTGTTTCACTCTGCCAGCCTAAACAATTACTAGTACAGTGTAGCTCCCCATCATGACAAAAATGAGAACATTTTGAACTATAAAATAATTATAATTACCATAAATTAAATTATGTCAATCATTCCAATTAACATCAGTAAAATCATGTAATCCACAAAATAAATCTTCACAAAAATAAATCTTATCTTACAGTATGAATATTCAACTGCCACATATTCTTTTGATGGTAAAACAAACATGTCACATCCTCTCATTCTGAAAAAAACGTATGTTCCCAGCAAAATAACACTATTTCCTGCTGCAAGGAAAATTGCAGCAACTAAAGTATTAACTCTTTTTGTCCAGCCTAGTGTAAGCACTGCAAATCCACGGTCCTCGTTCTATGTGAAAATCATTCGGATAATATGAGGCTTCAGCAGTCCAAGTTAATGGTTCATGTGCCTTTTTTCCCTCTATGAGGCTCGACAGACAGTGTTTCCTTGTTGAGACACAGCACAGCGATTGTCCCACAAAGCGGGAATTTCATTCTGCCAAAAATGCAACGTTGGACGATATCCACTTGATTTGTCTAACTCAGACTGGTATTCACTTTTGCAAAGAATAAGGACTGTGGATTTTGTCCCCCATCGCTATATACTATATACATTGAAATAGCTGTAAGAGAGGATCACTTGGTGGCCAATATGGAAAGGAGAAACAATTCAAGACATTTAGTTTGTTTGTTTCATGCTGGTAGGCCAACCCTGTCTCTTAGAAATGATGGTTATATACAACTAATTTACAGCAGCAAATATGTTTGAGAGAAATGTAAAGCTGACTCAAGCTTTTTATCAACATAATTAGGAAAAACCTTTTACTTAACATATCTGCAAAATCTTCTTACTGAATGTACCTGCCAAATTTTGTTTTCTCACAGCACTTGGTTAAGGTCAGAAAATGATGGTGGTTGGTTATATATTGAAGCACAAGTGCAGAGCAAGTTAACTTTTGTATACAATTATATAAATGTATACTTCTGTATAAATGTAATTTCAAGGAGACAGGATTGAGGCATATATGGTTAGCAATTACAATTATCAATACACAATAAAATGTGCAAATTCTGACAATTAAATGGAACTGTATTTTCTTCTTTAGTCCTCCTATTACTTCCTCCAATTAATTCTCATTTAAAAGAAAAAATCATATCACCAAATCCCAACTAGGGATAATTACCATTTCAGTAAAACAGAAAGACTGGAGTGCGGGAGAAGGCCCTAACCTCCTTCATGCCGTCGTTCACAACTAACTGCAGAGATGGGGCAAAGCAGGAAAGACGTTCACCTGATGACCAGGGTAATTCTGTGTCTTCCACTGAATTCATGTCCTCTTACAAGTGCTCATCATCTAGATTCTTCACCTCACTCTCACTGTCACCAGACTGCTGTTGTGGCATCATCATGGCTACTTCTGAAAGAAAATGGGGACTAGGATCGCCAATCAATTAGAAACAAATAACTGCTTTGTTATTTAACTGCCTGAAGTGCAGGACTGGCTTTTCTCTTTGAGGACAGACTGATTGCTTCTGTTGTCTGAGGCAATTTTTCTTTTTTTTGTTTTTTTTTAATCAAATAGCAACTTGATTCAGGTCTGCTTTATACTGTGTAGGAGCTTAAGTGTGCCTGGCATGGTGAGCTGCACATGATTCCAACTTTGATCTCAGATAACTACATCTGCCTCAGTCTTGACTTATCAGACAGCTTTAATCAGATGCCTTAGCTGCAGCCACAGCATGTGGAACAAAAGGCTGTTTATGTCTGTAGCCAGCCTTTAAAATGTAAGGTTGGTCTTCCTTCCTTTACTTTCAAGGAGTTGTGCTGGTCTTTGTCACATCTGATCCAATCTCCAGCCCTCCCCAGTTCTCTCTCTGCTAATGCCGTGCGATGTGTTGCAAAGTCAGTCAATGTATGCATGGCGTGAGGGCATGAATTATTTAAGAAGCTAGTACCTTTAAATGATTTGAATGTTCAGACATCCTGTGTTATCAATAGGTGTAATATTCTCTGTGCTCTCAGCAGGCGTGTGTTCAGCAGATATGCTGATACACTATCAGAGGCTCTTCCATTGACCTCTGCATGACTTTCCTGTGTGCGTGTGTCGGAATTATAAGTGCGCGCACAAAGACATAGCATTGATATGGAACGTGTTAGTAGGGGTCTTAACTGCGGGTTCAATGTATAAAACTTTTTTTCATCCGATCTGTCAATATTTCAACCATTTTTAGCAACTCAATTGATTACAAGTAATGGACATAAAAGTAGCTTGAAGGTCAAAGCTAAATCCTCCTGCATTTAAATCCAGCTTTTATGAGAGCCTAGAAAATATGAAAGGCATCATTTGGCATGTTAGTGTGTGTTTCAACAGCCATACTAGCATATTTACACTCTGAGTTCAAAAGAGATTTCTTCTCTTGAACATTGTATTTTCACAGTATTACATTTAAACTTTGTTTCACTAGCTGCGTTTACATGGACCCTAATATTCCACTAATAATGGGAATAATAGTCCAATCAGAATAAAAATGCCTCATGTAACCACTTCAATCGGAAGAGACTGACCCGATCCGGGTTGAGAGAGGTGGTGTAAACCTTTGATAATCCGTTCAATAGGAAAATATTAGCGCCTAATAACCATGTAAACGCTTAATCCGATCGTTTCTCTCTGGCTGGAATAAATCTGTTCTTTCTGCGCATGTTTGCCCCACATGGGGGAACATTAGGTGACATGAATGAGTTTCCAGGAGGGACAGAAACATGGCGGCAGCAAAACTAAACTGCTCTGTGGCTGATGCTACTTAAAAGATCTGAGGATTGTTGAACACCTCGATGGTTGAAAGGCTCGAAACAACCAGTTGTTCAAACAAGTGTTTGAAAAGATGAACGAAGCCGAAAACCAAAAACCTTCTTCTTCTGTTTCCGACAGATTAGACGCTTCACAGCGGGTGGAACCACTGTGTGCATGTCCAAAGAGTTCCATTCTGATTTCGTGTTGAAGTAATATGTAACCGCAGCTAATCTTGGTAAAAGAAGGCAATTGTTGTAGTTTATTCAGCACACATGCATCTGGATAGAATCAAATCTAGGATTGTTGCTCTGTAAATGGTTTGGATAATGAACAGTAACCTAGGGGGGAAAAGACTAATAAGTTCTTGGAGTGTGTTAGGACAAAGAGATAAGACTAATGAAGAGCGAAATGATCTGGCAGTATTTAGTTATGTTAACAACAAAAACACTCTCACAACAGCTTCTTCAGTAAACAATTACTACTTCTTTCCTTCACAAACAGTAGTAACTTTTTTAAAATCCAATATTATGGGTCATTTACACGAACCTTCATTAGTAAGAAGTCATTTTGGTAACTGTATTTAACCACACAGTCCCATTGTGATCCTCAGAGACTGTGGTTATCTGGGACAAAAGAATCAACATGGCTGCCATTTCAGCCCTAATGTCAGTTTTATCAACATTAAATTGTTCATTTGTATGTATGCAAATATAGCTGTCTTTAACCCTAAGGTTATAAACAATATAGATGGTGACAATAACAGTGTCCAACCTGAAGTGAGAGGAGCGGCTCCTAATAATGCTTATTTAGGCAGAAACTGGATTCTGCTCACTTCAAGGTGAATGCATCTGACTGCGCAATTTCCATTCAAATATTAGTCATATGGAACTAATACCTTGGGATAGAATGAATCAACCACTCAGATCAAATTGACAATGACATATGGATGGTGGTTTGGGAAAGTTGGGAAAAAATCTCTACATGATGAGACCATGAGGGAATATTTAAAGAGAGGTTACGCACAATTTCAGATAGTTAATCACCCAATTTCCACATCAGCAGAAGTCAATCAGAAAATGATATCAATGATGAATTATATTTCAGTGCCACTCCAGTTGCCCTGAAGGTGGGAATGTGCTAACAGAGTACATGCACCCCCATGAGGATTCCCTTAGTTTGTAAAAAAGCTCTAACTGTAAGGCTTCTCTGTGCTGGATTTAGAAGCATATAGACTTACTGTAATGTTGCAAAGAGAAGTGTTTTCTTTTTGTGTTTAGCTGGTGCCCTTGGTAGCCACAAGCAACTAAACCATGGTAGACCTTTGCATATTCAAAATGTTAATGATGGCCCTTATTCGCGAGGCTGTATGCACACTCGCCTGAGACACGTTGTTCTAAAAGTACTGCCTCTGATAATGTTGTTTCACGTCTAGCATATGTGTAAATGAGAGTTTTGCCACGAAGGAATGTGCAGACAATGCCGTATACTGTGATCACAGCATCCCGTGTTCGATTCCAGCCAGAGACCTTTGTTGCATGTCATACCCCTCTCTTTCTACCTCACCATTTCCTGTCTGCATCTCTACTATGATCTAATAAAGGCAAAATGCCATAAAAAAATATTTTTTAAAACGAAAGAATGTATAGGAGATAATGTGTTTGTTGCAAATATATGCAGAAAGAAAAAAATATGCGGTCAATGTAGTTAGAGTACAAGGCTGCTCAGTGTTGTAATATTTTCTAAAACACAGCCCAGATAGCATCATGATGTCAGTTGGACACAATAAGGGAATCATCAAATACCTACTAGAGTCACACCAAACTTTACCTTTACAACTATTAATATATATTTCAGTCCTTGTAGATTGATTAACAAACGTGTAGAGTTAAAATTTTGCTGAGTGCGTAACTCTCAGAATTGTCTGCAGTGTAGATACAGTATGTTACTTGAACTACAAAATGAACACCTTGAATATGAAAATGTACTGTAAACTCACTGAAAAATCCAATAAATACAGGTTACCTTCCATGGAGTTGAACCATAATATCTGTGCTGGGCAAAATGACTGTGATAATAGCAGATTGCTTTATTTTGGGTGAGGGCATCAACTAATGGGTGAAAATAATTAATTGTTGGCAAATAAAAAATATTGTCAATATACTTAGGAACAGCACAGTCTGTCTAAAACATTTTATTGAGCTCACTCAGCCAGTAAGTAAGACTGTTTAATCAGTTCATTTGTATCCTCAATTTATTTTCTGAATGCCACAAACCATCTTCTTCCCTGTATTAACCATAGCCTTTAGTATGTCTGTATTCTAAACCAAATGTGACTTCTCAAACACACTACACCTTTTTATGCCATGCCTTTGCACAAAAAAATAGACATTTTTCTTAATTGAGATCGTAGGTTAGTCAGCAATGAAATTAAAATGCACAAACATACAAAAACTTGCACATCGAAAATAATGCACAGTTGGACTTAACTATAAAAATATAAAGTTAGAAACACAATTGTGCCTGTTTCATTACCTTTATGCTTCCTGGGTTAAGGTCATCCTGTCCTAATGTCTTTGTGCAAGAGCTCAATTGATTGTGCAAGCTTGAGTCGGAGGCTGAGATAAAGAGCAAAACTTAAATGAAGAATTTTGTGTTAGAATGCTACTGACTGTCTCAGTGACTGTGTGGGTGAAAGAAACTTTCTAAAGCTGTAATTAAAAACTATTTGCACACATCAATGCCTCAGGACAGAATATGTGGATTTGTCATTCTATCCATCTTCTTGTCATTCTATCAACTTTAAAAACTCCAATGCTCTTGTAGAGGCCATAAAGTGCACACGCATATTTGCAAATTTGAAAAGAATAAAATAAAATATAAATCAGACATGACCTGGGACACACTTTCTTAATTTCCAGATATTTACCTTTACCCATCACTGGGTAAGACATTTCAAACTGCATTTGTACTAAACTGTGCGATGCAATTCAGTTTGACCTTGAGCTTCAAATAGCTGTGTGCATTGTACTGTGCACAAATGCATGCCAATGGTCAGTTCACAGTTCACACAGGACCTTGGATCAGCCCTGCAACAGCTCTGTTTGCCTGTGGTGTGTGTGTGTGTGTGTGTGTGTGTGTTCCAGTTGTAATGACAGAAACATTGGCTGTGATGATCTGTTTAGAGGACGTGCAATTTCACCAAACCCTACACTATATTATAAAATCAGTGTGAAACGCATGGTGCTTTAAACTGATCAAACCAGATCAGGAAAACTATTTTGTTCATAATAACTATAATAGTTCAGGTTTTTTTCCCCTGGTTCTATCTTGATTGTTTCCAGAAATGAATGACAGCAGAATATTATGCACACATGTAAACACAAATAATATAATTCACATGTGTGTACAGCGTGCAAAGCGAACTACTTCTCTTTCACTAAATGTGTGTTTACCCTCACTGAAGTGAAGTTGAGGAGTCATACTAGTGACGACAGACCCAACTGCCCCTCTTAGTCACACACACACATACACACACACACACACACACACACACACACACACACACACACACACACACACACACCTACACACACACATTACCAAAGGCAACAGACATGTTGACATGATTCATCTCTTGTGATCTATGTCACTCTCTGTCTCCCTGTCATACAAATTATTTTCCAACCAAAACTTCAGTGAGACCATGGACCATGCTGAGTTGCAATATTTGTTTCCTACATGGATAATTGTGTTTTTTTTCAGTTGACAAATGATAAATATCCACAATTAAACAGATTAAGACATTAAGTAGAAATTGAAACTTCCTCTAAGAGCTGAGATCATATTCCTGCTTTTTACCAATTTCCATATTTAATTAACTTAACTCAATAAAAGGTGATTGCCTTCCTGCTTGTGTCGCAACAACACCAGCAAATGGCTCATTGGGGCAGCCAGGGCTGTTTTCTTTGGCCAACCAATTTTTGCGCTCACTGTATAAAAGTCTGGAGGGCACAATTACAACCGGCAGTGGAAAGGAAAATGTTGGCATTGAGAAGAGAAATGAGGAGTAATCTCGCTCATTTTTCTTATCTGCGAAAGTCCAAGAAGCCTGAGAGGGTACAGTATTTCCCCAGATAAAAGCCCAAACGATATTCCACTCACACAAACAGCAAGAAGTACATAACAGTCTTTACTATCTCCACTTGGTATCCCTATTGGTTTGTTTTGAATTGAAGAGGGCCAAAGCGTTTTCCTCTCCGCCTCTGAGTCAGGCAGATTTGACTTCCTGTAAAAAACTCTGCAATTTTATTGTGATTATTTTCAATATTATGTCACCATTTTCATCCCTCTTCTTGCAGCAGTAAAAGTGCTCACAGATAAGACAGTGCAGGTCCAGTGATTGAAGACATTTGCAATGGCATGACTCGATTAATTCCGCGCACTAGATCTTAATTAACTCAGCATAACCACACAGATGATTTGTGTGCCGATGGGATTTGGTCAATGGGGATGATTGCATGAAGTAGATATGCTCATTCAATATTCATTATCTCCCTGTCCCATTTTCTCACGGGGCAGAGCAGGTCCTTCCCGAGATCAAGATATCTTCCTTATGTCTTCAAATGCATAAAGAGTTAGATTTGAAGCCTTCATGTTAAATTAATTCTATAAAAAGGTTGAACTATTCTAAAAATTAATCAGTCGTGAAGTATTTTCTCCCCAGGTGATATAGCTACATTGAACTAGTTTAAACCTTCCCTGTGACTCTAACATGAAATAAACACATTCACATTAATTTATTTAATACTGCAAAAGTTGCTTTTGAAAGCTCAAATTCTTTCTCACATGTCCGATTTCAGGGCCAAGGTGCTTGCACCAAATCGTATTACCAAGCTAAGAATGCAATATGGGGGCCTTCCATTTTCAGTATGTCTGTAAGAAATATGAGTGAAAAGACTCGGAGGATGGATTTATTATCCTTATCAAAAGCCAAAGAGAAGACAAATATAAACCATTCTTCTGCTCTTGGCCCTTCAGCACAAAGCCTTGGGCAGTGGCATAAAGACAGCTAAAATGTGGTGTTTAAAAATGTGGTGAAGGGAAATGCAGCAGTGTTGCACAAGCCCATAATAATATGATCAGGAGTGCAGCACAATAAGCCTTTCTCCAAACCTGTTATTGTTTCCAGCATAACTGCACTAACAAACTCTGTGGTGGAACACTGTGGCCCTGGCCACCGTCACCTCCTCTGATTTGCTATGTGTGCACTGATCACACAAAGGGACAGTGTTTCAATGGCGTCTTGCTTTATTTATTCTACTTGTTTGCAGGGTTGAATGGTTAAAAAGCAGGCATTCTGAACCAGAATAAATGTGGAAAGAGAAAATCATTTGAGCTCATACATTCACATAACTTCCAGCTGTTGTTAGTTTCAGATTCTTCAAAATAAATAAATAAATCCCAGGACATTATTCTTGTAGAGAAACTTAAATTGCACTTCTTGACCCTTTTGCTAGTTTTAAATTACACAGACAAGAGACTGTTCAAAAATATGTAGTAGTGGCAGAGCTGGGTGATATGACCTCATGTTAATATTACAATAAATTCACAAATGTACCATGATGACTAATTAAGATTATTTTGAAACCCTCATTTAAAAATACATTTAAGACTCGCTGACAGCTCAGAAGTATAGTGTATTATTAAGCATCCTTAGTTATTAGAACTGATTTAAATAAACAAGCTAAACTGATTATAGATGAACTTATAACCTGCAAACAAACCTGCACAGATCAGCAATGGTCAGAATTATTCATGGCTGCTGATATGCTAATTAACAAGACTATACAGTATGTGAACCATCAATGTCTGTATCACAGTTTGTGCAAATTCATACAATAGATGAAAATTTTGATAATTGCCTGGTGAGTACTGACATATGCACTGTGAAATAGATGAATACATTTTCAAAAGAATATTTTGGCATAGCCAGGTAGACTGAGGATGCAGTCACTTACACTTTATTTCATTTTCGAGGTGAACTTTAAGAGAGACACCAGAGATGAGTGTTCAGCAGCCTGTGTGATTTATTAACAATTAACTACAGCCATGCTAGAGGCTCTGTGAGGTACAAGGTGCTTTGAGCTAAATGCTAATATCAGCACGCTAACAAGCTCACAATGACAATGCTAACATGCTGATGCAAAGCAGGCATAATGTTTACCACGGTCACCTTCTTGGTTTGGCATGTTGGCATGCTAACATTTATCAACTAGCACTAGACACAAAATATAGCTGAAGCTGATGGGAATATCATTAGATTTGTAGATATTTGGTCATAAACCAAAGAATGATGATGGTGCTAGATAAAAAGTTAAGGGATCACCAATGTTATAACAGTTCATCCTGAGTGGAACATGAATGCCTGTACCAACTTTTCATGGAAATTCATCCAATAGTTGTCAATCTCATGTTGGCAGTAGAGGTTAAGGCAGGGGGTTCATTCTCTGGGAACCATGAACATCTGCACAAAACTTCATGTCAATCCCTCCAATAATTGTTGAGATTTTTCAGTCTGGACCAAAGTGGTGGCCTGACCGACAGACAGACCATCAGGCAGACTGAGCGACAGCCTGAAATTGCAATCCATAGAGCCATGTTGCTAGCATTAAAAAGTCAAGGGATCACCAAAGTCATTCGCATCGATGCTCTGGGGACCATGACTGTCTGTACCAAATTTCATAGCAATCCATCCAATAGCTAATACGATATTTCACTGTGTACTAAAGTGGTGGACTGACCAACCAACACTGCTTCCATTAGAGTCATACTGCTAACTTGCATTACATTTCCCAACTGAGAATTTATTATAAATGTAAAAAATTGGAACGGTTTCTGGCCATAAATATAAAACTTGTATGTTATGATAAAGTATGAGCATGAGTGTCAAAGTGAGCAAGGTTTCTCATTGTAGCTTAGTTACATGTGTTCAAGGATGACTTGTGTGTCAACCCAAAGAATCCATTGAGTTGCATCACTCACTTCTCTGAGCAATGATCATATATAACACTTTGTAACAGGACTTTCAGTAAAATATTGAGGCAGTTTGGATAAACTGATTGCAAAGGCTGTGTGAACACATCCAGGCCTCTTTGAAAGGGTTAGATAGCTCTACAAATACAACTTGATGGATGACCACACAGTTGGCTGTGCTTTAACAGCCACAGTGTGCAGTGATTTGAGGTTATTGGACTGACTTCAAATATTGTTATGATGTTGCCTGGTGATACTTGATATCATTTTGAAATGACTGGAGTTCTGTGTTTAAAAATATCCTGGCTGTATTTTAGGACTACTAAGAAACAAATGAAGTGAATTTAAGCGTAAAGGAACGAGAGTTCTCCAGCTAAGGTGTGACTCTGACATTATCACACCCATAATTACAAGTCTATAAAAGTCTCCATCTGGTAGGAGCCTCACACTAACACTGTTTTAACTAGGACCTAAAAAAGCCAACATAATCTCACCAGAGGTTTGTGATACTGTAGACAATTGCCTAGTGGATAGTGACATATGCTCTGTGAACTAGATGAACAAACTTTTCAAAAGAATATCTTGCCAAAGCCAGGTAGGCTGAGGATGCAGTCACCCACACTCCATTTCATTTCCGAGGTGAACTTTGAGAGAGACACCAGGGATGACAGTGTTCAGCAGCCTGCGCAATTAACTGAAAACTTAAAAAAAAAAAGTCTCTTCATCCACCGTGATGACTGCCTCCAAAGATCACAGGTCTTTGGAAATCATAAAGTGCCAATTCAACTGAGAACATTAGATCACAACAAAACGTGACTTTGCAAAGTGTCAAGTTTTTTTTTCTTTCTCACTTGTTGATGCTGTTGTTTCTTTTCTAAATTCTCCTACTCCCTCTTCTCACTTATTCCAAGTATAATACACTAACTCCTTATTAGTTGTCTTAGAAACTTCTTAACAATTTTGCTAGTCCTGTTAAGCATGATTTCTATGCAGTATCCACAGCAAAAGCAGATTTTAAACAAAAGGTGACATTTTCCGCCATGAACTGGATGATACAATATGATATAAAGTATTTAGGGATGGGCTCCGAGAGGTGATTTAATGTTGGATCAGGTTCCAGGTTGATACCTAGATTCCAAGTTCCAATTGCTAATAAATCGCTGATCTAACCTTTTATCTCCCCTCACTGTTTTTGTTAGCAAAGAGCAATGTAAAAAGGTAAGGTTCAGGTAACATGCTGTAATGCCACAAGTTACTTGCCAAAAGGCCAAAATTGAAATCTTGGCTTTTGTTTAGTTTACATGTTCTCTGCATGCTGTTGTCTGCAGGCAGAAATTGTTTGATAGAAAATGAAGCATCACTCATGGCTCTGTGATTGCAAGTGGATGTGTGTTTTTGCAGTTCAACAGACTAACAGAAAGGTGAGCCTCCTCTTGTGAAATTATCTACCTTATTGTGTCATGGCAATTTCAGCACTCAGAATCTCTCAGTTATATTGTAACTTCTTAATATAGTAGTAGTATGTTGTTGCGCTATATTGTGAACAGGACATTGTATATCCATGTAAAATGTCTTTTATTTTGAAGAGTATGGTATTCCGGGGTTATATTTCTTATTCTTGTTATGTTCTGAAGAATGCCGGAAATATGTTAATAATGTAGTTATGAGAGTAAGTGTAGTTTCATGTAAAGATTGGTCACTTCCCTACAAAAGAGGAGATATTCTGGGTTCTAACAGGCAGTATCGCCATAGTTTTATTTTGTAAAGTTGTACTTGTTGAGCTCCAGCGCTTGTTACTTCCTCTTTTCACCCGGGCTTTCTCCTGGAAAGGTATGCGCTCTCTTTATTGTGTTCATTTTCTGTAATTTTTTGATATATGTCTAATGTTAAGTTGCTTTGAACAAATGCGAAGCCAAAGTATCGACATTGTAATGGTTTAGAGCTACAATTGTGTTCGTTTTTATGCATAAATCCGCTAATTAAGCAAAAAGTTGTTGAGATATGTGAGCAGCAGGGCTGCCATGTAGCGATGACTGTTGAGTTTTTGTATGCTAGTGTGAAGCACGTATTGACTTTGCTCATGATGTTACACAGGCGCAGGGAGCATTTATGCAGGAGCAACCCTGTAAATGTGTGTTTCTTCATGATTCCAGTTGCAGTGAAAGACATTTGGCAATAAAATGCTTTGACCATCCCAGGAGGTGCTATTATTACCTTTCAACAACACAATGCAGAGTGAGATCCACTTCATTAACACCAGGCTGAAAAGCAGTGCTCACTGCGCTCTCTGATTGGAAGTTTCAAGCCTGTTTCAGCTCTGACCTGTGGCGTAGGAGGTAGAGCATGCTGTCCACTACCAGCAAGGTTGTGGAAAAATTTGATCCCCGGCACATCCTGTCCTGTCCGTATGTTGAAGTGTCCTTGAGTGAGACATTGAAACCAAAGTTGCTCCTGACAGTTAAGCTAGCGCCTTTCACGGTAGCTCACTGTCATTGGCGTGTGAGTGTGTAAATAGGTAAATGAGAGGCAAATTGTAAAGTGCTTTGGATGAAAGTGTTATATAAATGCTGTCCAGCATCACTGCTGGGTGTGGTCAGAAGTGTGATTTGTTGCACCTGTAACCACACCCAGCAGTGATGTCACAGGGTCCTGGAGTACACTTAACTGCAGCAAGGTGAGGAGTTAAGGCACTTGAGTTCAGCATAAACAAGATTTCCAGGGGGTGTTAGGTTTCTCTTCGAACTTTCATGTGAATCATATCAATATATTATGCATATCACTACTGGTTGTGAACATTAATTAGGCGGCCACTCAAAACAGAAGTTTTTCTGACTTTTCAGCCAACAAATGGTGATTGCAGATCTCATCTTTGAGTAACAGTTAAATGGTGAAAGCTAAGCTGAAAGGGAAACACCGGTATTTTGGAACCTGGGCCCTATTTTTACAAATTTTGGGGTCAGCATGACTAATGCTTACGGAAGTTTTGGAACTGGTCCAGTTGATCGCCTCTGCCGGCATCCGCGAACGGGCTGCAATGGCTGCAACGTAATCCTTTCGGGCAATTGTGCCCGTGAAAAGTACGTCCACTAAAAGTGCTTGTTTTTGCCACTGACAGGCTCAGATTGTTATTCGAAGTGTCTGACAACATTATGGAAAGGATCCCTACAAAGACAGAACATTTTATTAAAGAGTAAGATCATTCGTCTTCCTGCTAAAACTCAACCTCTCCTTTTCCTTGAGCAAGACTTTCTGTCTCTGGTTAAACAAAAAGGATCTTACTCTTTAACAAAACAGTCAGTCTCCAAAACTAATGGTAAGTATTAGTGATTTCGACCCCCAAATTTGTAAAAATAGGGCCTAGGTTTAAAATACCAGAGTTTCCCTTTAAGTGGATTTGATTACTGTAGATTTGACCAAAGGAATCAGATTCAATAAGCAGATTTGATAGTGGCTACAGATTTGATAAAATGCTTTTAAACCCCAACCATAAATATATTTTCATACCCTCTTTGTGATATTAATTTAACATATATCTGTTGTCAAGCCACTATGGCTGAGGACAGCACTGTATCTTTCACTGCAGCACCAAATTTAAAGTCATGACTGATTCTTATTGGAGGATGGGTTGGGAGGAATGGGGACAGGTGGAGTCTCTTGCTTAAGACATATGATGTATTGCAACTCTTCAGATATAAATTCATAAACATATATTTCTCTGTCAGTTGTGAGACACGCGTCCTTGACAGTATGTTGTTTAACGTGAGTGCAAGAAGCCACCAGTCATAAATAAGTAAGGTCACCAATGATCTAACTCAACGCTGGTGCCTCCAACCACTGGCAGCTGGGATATTTGCTTCCTTTGTCCATAAATATCCCAATCCTCCTACATTCAACAAGAGTCTCTCAAGTCAACTGATGATGAATATCCAGCCCAACCCTGAAATGACTGAACTGGCAATGATGACTAATGTCACAGCAGGAAGGACTTGTAGAGCCACAATCCCTCACTGTCATAAAGTTTGCCTCACCCAGACGACCCTCCCCTGAATTTTACTACTGTGGTCAGCTTTGACTTGTGGCCTTTTTGTCATTCAACATTTATAGATTTGAAGAAATATTACATTGGTCTTTTTATTTTCTATGCCACAAAGTGCTTGTCAATTTGCAGTAAATTGGTAAGTAAAGCCTTTGAGCATCATCCTCAGAACAACACCCTTTAAGAAGCACTTTCTGTGCCTTTTCTATTCTTTTTTCTTTTTTTTTTTTGCTGCAGTATCCCTTAATTTCCACCCTTCACATATCCAGGCCACAGTAAGCTATACTTTAAATCTATAAACAATTTCAGTCGGCCCAAAAAAGCTCCAGGGCAAGAGGGAAAAAGCCTGCTCAACATTAATACAATATCTAGAATGAGAATAAGAAAAAAAAAAGATGATGTTTTTATCTATGCAGTATTATTCATTAAAGTACACCGTTAATTGGGCGCTGCTGCATATCATTTGGAAAGAATAAATGTTTTTAATTGAATTTACAATCTGAATCACCTGTAATTAGTTCTTTATGTTTCAGATGAATAAGTACAGAGAACAGGCTGTCAGGAGTAGTTGTCAAATTAGCCCTCATTGACATTAATTGGATGCACTACACCCAGTAGTAATTATTTTTCTTTTTTTTTCCCAGTGTTTTGCAGACGTATCTTAAGATGTAAGCTAATTTCATGTAAATAGATGTGCCATTGATATCAGCGGTCCAGTGCAACATTTCAATTTAATTAAAAGCAGTGGAGTTGCTAGATAAAAGAAAACATTGTTTCCTAATAGCAACTAAAATGCATTGGGAAGCCCATCTCATAACTCTTAACATGTGTTTGAGACAGCATCTTTTGCTATCGGTCATGGATACAGTAATGCCTATTAACAGGAGACACTGTGGGGTTTACACATCCTTCATTGGCACAAAATAAAAGGCACCTCTGGACTAAAAGGAGCCGTAAGACTGAGTAAAGGATGCTGAACTTCCAACAGTAATGTGCTTGGTGTATCACCAATTCCACCCTTGGCAGATGCACCGGAGCTTGCTCAGATAAGCGGCTGTCATTTGAAATGCCGCTATCTACTGACAGTTTGTAGGGCTCAGCGAAAATACGGAGTGATGCCGGCGTTCTTAGAGAGAAGGGATTTTCTGTCTCTTATCAACGAATGGACAAACTGACAAGTAGCCCATGTTAAAAAGCTAGGGGTCAGAGTCAATCAAGCTCAGTCTTTTGCGACAGACCACTCAAGCATGTTGTCATTTGATTTACCGTTATAGGTGCTTATGGATCAACATTTATTCCTCGGCAGGAAAATGAGTATAAGAGTTTTAATCTGGCAAACACGTTTCCAGAATGCAGATTTGTGTTTGGGTGAAGGCAGGATTTGGAATTTTGAAGTAGCACTGTCGAAATTTGTCAACATTAAATAAGTATGTGTATGATAAGATCACTCTAAACTCACTTTAACAGCAACACTCAGAGTCCCTGCAGGAATAACAGATTTTTGATTTGGGGCACTCTTGTGGAAACAACATTGAAACTGGGGGTAAAAGTTAAAGTGGTATTAATTTTCATTTTCTTAAAACGGACCATTTTTAAAACCTGTTATCATAGACCATGCCTGTAATTTGCTCCTACCAAAGCCAGTAAAAGGGGCTAAGGACTACAGTAGCATTTCCTGGGCTTGGCAATGTGGACTGCATAAACAGTGGTGGCGCAGATGGAATGGGACAGAGGGTGATGCCTGGCCAAGCTTCACTTTTGACCTCTGCCGCAGAGGTCCCACAGATCATGCAGTTCCCTGTACAGTAATGCTTTTTTTCTAATAATGTACACAGCATAACAATGACCATATCTGAACAACCACCGGCAAATCTGGACGGATACTCTATGACACTGTCTGCATTTTCTTATGTTGACTGTGACATAAAATATCACATCAAAGAGTGAGTCCAGTTTTGACTGCTATATGCTCAAACTCAAAGTGCTGTTCAGCATCACTAACAGCAGAGAGAACAAAGAGCTGTTTAAAATTGCTCATCATAGTAGTTTGTAGTTTGTTTTTCAACTAATGCTGCCTTCCACTAGATATTGAGATGATTTTTACAGTTTTAGGACTTTTCCAAAGTAATCACGCATGTTTAAAATAATCAAAGTTTTGCGTTTTGGCTAACAAAGATGAACAGTAGCAGCTGTTACATGGACAATATTTCTTCATCCTGATTGAAATCATTCTGATTCCAACTTAACTGTTGGATGCTAAATAAACAGATCTGATAAGATGTGCATTTACATGCCCGAAGTATTTAATCAGAATAGAACTTTTTTGACATGCGCACAGTGGTTCCACCCGCTGTGATGCGTCTAATCTGCTGGAAATATAATATATTGTTTTATATTGTTTTGAGCCTTTCGACCATCAAGGCGTTCAACAATCCTTAAATCTTTGAAGTAGTATCAGCCACAGAGCAGTTTGGTTTTGCTGCCTCCATGTTTCTGTCCCTCCCAGAAACTCGTTCACTAATGTTCCCCAACGTGGGCAGAAAGAACAGATTTATTGCAACCAGAGAGAAACGATCGGATTAAGCATTTACATGGTTACTAGGTGCTAATATTTTCCTATTGAACCCCCAACCCCATTGAAAATTCCTTACGATCGAGTCAGTCTCTTCTGATTGAGGTGGTTACATGAGGCATTTTTGTTCTGATTGGGCTGTTATTCCCATTATTAGTGGAATATTAGGGTCCATGTAAACGCAGCTAGTGACACATGACTAATGAGAAACTGGTGTTAAATGTGGAAGCGTCAGAGTGTCGTGCACATAAATTTACAGGCTTTTTAGAAGAGTAGGAAATGTGCAGGAGTTTGTCAGTTCACCTTGTAGTGAAATTGTTCCTCTGTGTTTTCTTTTGGCATAGCATCCAGAGTTTATGTGGAATAGCACTTTTTGCCTTTATGAATCCATTATAAGGCGAAAGACATACAAATGTTCTTATGCGACTTTCCCATAGGCGGCGCTATTAAGAGGCTAGGGGAAGCTTAGCTTCCCCAAAATTAGCACTGAACATTTTTTTTAAAATTCACCTTCAACAAAATTATGTTTTTTGGGGCAGTATACTACTGGCAAACATTAAAACTCACTACTAATTTTAAGATATTATTTATTTATTTTTAATAATGATATATGGTAACCTAAGCTACCTGCTGCGTCATTTCCTTTACATAGCGCTATTAGCTCGCAAAAGCTGAACTTAGCTGTAACCTCTTGAGCCTAGTGCACTGTCACCGATAAGGCACACAATGAAAAGAAAATATGAACCCCTTGGTAGGGTTGAACGTTGTTATGAATTTTACTTCTGCTTGTTCTCTTCCAACAATATGGGCTTACACTCGCTCGCATAGCTGTTTCGTGTTTCAGCCTGTTTCATGCTTGTTTTGTTTCGTATCTGGTGTACTGTCTGCTAAAATACTTTTAATAATTAATACCGTAGTCGTTGTGGTGGAAAAAGCTATGATTATTTTCAACTCGCTATGAAGTATGTCAAATGTGTTAGTAAAATAAAAAAAGTTATAAGTATAGGTTTGAGATCCTCTGTCTACCAGCCACAGCTTGTAGACGCACGCAGACATTGATTGTAATTTTGAGTCAAATGCTCACAGTTCAATAAGGTTTATTAAATCCTATTTTAGGTGAGATGAGGACTTTCTTATTTGTAAGTGCCAGTCTAGCTGTTGGGTTAAGAGTCGGACTGGCCATCGGGCGCACCGGTGGGTTGGGACTTTGCCACCCCCAATTTAGCTTCCCCATACCTGATGCCCTAGTGCCGCTTATGCACTTGCCCCTTTTTTCGTTTGTTGCTAATGCTCTCTATTGTAAATACAAGTTCAAACTTGCGGTCCTGATCGGTTAACACAGTCCACTATACATTTCTCACACATACATTTTTGAGGAGGACATATGGCCTGACAACACCACATCCACCGCAGATGTCAGATTAAAAGACGATTTTTGGCGCAAAGTTACATTCAGCATTAGCTTACTAGCTTACACTTAGTTCAACTAGCTTACTGTGTGTTGCAGTAGCTATTTTTATGGTGAAGAATATCAGAGCTCTGATGAGAACTTGTGATGATGCAGATAATTAAAGTCTGCTTAAAGGAAATTCAGAGATTTGTTTCTAAAGACATTATATGTTAGGAAATTATTGCTGAAAACATGTGAATAGACTGTGAACCATGTAGTACTGAATTGTGGAGTTAGACCGTTAAACTGTTATTCAAACTGTTGGTTTTTTTGGGGGGTGGGCCTGAAATCATGGCTCAGTGCTGCACTGGAGCCATACTGAGCATGACCCCTCCCCTAACACTATATAAAAACTAGAGCTTTGTGCTAGTGGGTTAGCTCACTGAACAAGAGTCTGTCGCTGAGCAGCGGCTCTCACTCGTCATTCGGCTCAGTGGTGCAGTAAAGTTATCCACCAGCACCTTCAGCAGACATTCCCCCAGCTGATTTTTTCACCATTTTGAAACCTAATTTTATATACTTGGGGATTTTTTTAATCATTCAGATTTGCCTGGGTGGTTGATAACACATTTTCCTGTGGTGTGACAAACTCAAAACACATTTATTATTGCTTTACACAGACTTAAAGTTAATAACATTATTTGCATTCTTCACAATCACTAAACCAGATGCTTTTACTTTGTTGGTCTGGAATCTGATATATCAGCATGAATTAAAACACACATTTTCATCCAACTATGTAATATATAAAATATATTTTACTGATAATATAATTTGAAATAACTTCATGTTATTGTAAAAACTGGACTGTGTTATAGTGTAACTAACCAGCTGAGTCTCCACTGTGACTCTGTGTTTTGGTTGAAGACATAATGTATTACCACACGTTTTGAATGGCCACGCTCAGACATCTTCTATTAAGATATCATACCGTTATAAACACATAATAAAACACAAATACCAACACATTCTGACCAGTCACCATAACTATTATAACAGTAAGATATACAGTTGATTCAGCCGGCACTTTGTGGGAGAACTGATCTAATTAGCGATGATACATAAATAGCAGTCAATGTTTGTTAGACTGCTGAAGAAGAAAGTGTCTCATGTTCTGTGGTCTGTCCTCAGCGCAAGCTGATCACAAATGCAACATGTTCCCACTTCTGGTGTGGACAGAAAGTTAAAAGACAAAACAGCCAGGTTGGAGCATTTCCTTGTTGCTGAAAGGTCAATAATTTATAACTTCTACACTCAGGTCCGCTTTTAGTCATAGGTGAGCTATGCAGTCTCTGGGGGTACGAGCCAGTTTTTTAAACAAATTTCAGATATCCAATCTACCTTTAAGTCTGTCAAACTGCGCACAATACATTGCTAAATACACTCACTGTTCACACTGCACTAAACACCTGATGCTGAGAAGAGTCTGCATGCAGACTCTATACAGGGACACTCACTCACTGTCATATTACTGCTGGCTGCTGCTTATTGACCCTGCAATTCATCCGCCCATCACGCTGCATACAAATGCATACAGAAATATCAATCCCCAGCTTTTTATGTTCCACGCAAACACCATATAATATGATCCAAGACTCATAACTGGGCTATGTGCCGCTGTTGTGCCCCCAGCTTGAGTCATGTAGTATTTAGACAATATCATAAAAGGTCATAAATAATGATCTACACCCTTAAATGACAAAAAAATGTAGGGATGTCCCGAGCTGATCCACAGGCTTCAGATCGAGGCCAGTCCAGGCATGTTTGCTCAAGACATAAAATATATAAAGCCAGATGTTTCCACTGGGAAAAGCAGATGTGATAAACCCCCCACTGCGCACACCACAACATGTAGAAACAGCAATTATTTTGCATCTATTTCAGCGACATCTTGCAGATTAAACACACCTTTAAAGTGCAGCTGGGTGAAAACGTCAGTATTTTTAATGTTAATGTTGAAGGGAGTTTGGTGAAATCCTGTCCAGACCTTCCTGCAACTACAGATCCCCACTGACATCTTCTCTGTATGGAATTTTGAAATATTATATGACACTAATCAGCTGTCAAACATATCTAAATGTCTTCACTAATTTTAATGTAGGCCTAAAGTACACACATGACCTTTGTGACTACTTCCCACCAGCATTTACTAATATGTAGTTTAAAATAAATCGAGTTTAAAGCAAAACAAATTGTGACTGCAAATCCTGCTATATTCGACCTTATAAGGAACACTGGAGTTAAGCAGATAAATAGAAAACTCTGATCACATTCATCATACTGATATTACCCTAATTGCATGGCACTGGAGAAGGAAATTAAACCTTACACCTATTTCTATGCCCCATTTGTCAGGAAGTGAATGGCACTTAGAGGTTTAGCCAATGCTGATGAATTGTTGCTGTTAAGGTGTAAGACTGAAATGCTCTATCATTTCAATGAAGTCTCAGACATGTATTATAGCTTGCAGATGCTATAGAGGCAACATGGCATTTGCAAAAAAAAAAAAAAATGAAAAGGCAGGCCAGTCCTTAGATGGAGTCTGGGATGTCTCTAGTGAAATGACCTTGGCTAATACAGCCAAGGCTAATCTGGCTGCCAAAGATTCTGTCTGATCCAATCAGCATCTTGTTCAAAATCAAGGACTTGCGTTTTTCAGTTTCTCCAGGTTCAGGGTATTGCCATTCCCTTTGTGAGCTACAGTGCAGCCTCAGAGAATTTAGACTCACCTACCATAAATCCCTTGTGAAAGCCATATTTGTGTCCTTGAGAGTGAAAATGAAAAGATTCAATATAGATCTGATTATTCCATACCGTACAGCAGTGTCTTTGATCTTCCACATGCACACGTTCACAGGCAGCATTGGGAGATACAACAAAAGCCAGATTGGAACATAATTTTCACAAAGTAGATGGCTCCTCGCAGAATATTGCAGTGGTCAAACACAATGAAATAAAACTTAGGAATTAGGAAAAAGGAAATCTTATAGATGATTACTGACTCTGAATCAAAACCAGATGCAGCCTGCTATGGATCAAGTCCTCTTAGAGAAAATAAGACCAAAAAAAACCCAGATGTTTCATATTTTTCTTATGAATGTGTATTATTTTAATTATATGAAATAATGAATTCAGAATTAACTTGAAATGTTCTATACTGTATATAATGCAGATGAATGATTACTGAGTTAATGAAACGTAATGAAAATGTGTTGACCTTGTCATTTTTTTCATTGTTAGTCTGCTAACAATTAGCAGGAAAGGTATTTTTACAGGCCATCATTCCTCAATGAAGATAGTATTGTGTTTCACTCTAATTTGCAGTGTTATCACTGAAGCTCTCGATGAGGGCAATGTGAAGCATATTTCATTTGTAAAATAGCACCTGCAGTCTTATTCAGGCTATTACCTAAATAAAGTACGTCCCAGGAAACCACATTAGAGGTGTCAGTTCTTGAATGTCATTTGCGCAGACCTGCATAAAAGAAAAATCTATCTGTTATGCAATATGGCATACTATCACTGCATAGGTTGATAAGGGGCTGGCAGTAACCTATAGGTAAGAGAAGGAGGCTTGAGAATGAAAAGTCAATACACTACAGACAGCACTGCAGCTGGTTTCATTGTTCATTGTTCATCATTGAGTGAATAAAGGTCAAAGGGATGTCTTAAACTTGCTTATTTCATCCAAACAACTACTAGAATCTAACAATTTTACAATGATATGAAACAGAGATTATATTGAAACTGTAACCAGTTAGTACTGGATAATTGTACTTTATAAATGACATTGACAATGAATTCATGAACACGACAAAAACACATACTGTAACTTAACATTATCACTCTCAACTCAAAGCAGCATACATCAGTCTTGTGGAACCTTGATTCATAATTTACAATAAAAATTTCAGAACAGTGTAACCTTTAACAAAGCCAAATAAAAACAACCTGAAATATTTAAATTATATTATTGTAGATGACAGAGGCTGCATTTGTATGGTTTGAAGCTCAGAAGCGTTGAGTGAATGTTGTGAACCTGGACAATCCAGATTGTGCCATCTGCTTACATAAGTCTCAAGACTGTCAAACTTACATTACAAAGCAAATCCATTTTACTTGTTATTAACAATAGTGATTAAGATTTCAGCTCAATTCCTTTACAGATAATTCCATGCAAGCCAGAGAAATAACTGTCAATCTTCTCACTTTTCAATACGAAAGCTGGACATAGTGCCCATGCTGTTGAGTGAACGGGGACTTCTTTGTAATTGAGACTCAACAAAAGGAGATGCACACGTTTTTATTGCACAGGACATACAGATGTTTAAATTTTAGCAACCTTTATGTATTTTAGACAGTAACTGAGACACCACATGGCTAAATAGCACTGGCCTTCTACCTGTACATTTGTAGCAGGTATTGGAAAAACAGTTCTGTCTAAACAGGAAATGTGCTCTCCAATGTGCCCATGTTGTTGGATTTGTTCATGAGTTATCCAAATGACTTATGATACTTACAGATGCAGCACTCTAAAATGGCCGACTAGTTTGTGACAGGGCAGCAGGCCCTAGCATATTAGTCACGAATCAGCCCAGTGGTGCTAAACCTGCTTGAATTAGAAATGGTACTAAATTGAATTTAAATTAATCTGATGTCAAGCTTGATTAATTTCATTAATGAATACAACCTCTTAGGTGTTTCTACTAGCCTAGATGATCGCCATTAAGCTATTTGTTTAAAGGGGATCTATTACGCTCATTTCCAGCTCTATATTTTTATTGTGGGACTCCACTAGAGTAGGTTTGCATGGTTCACAAACTTCCGGAAGCCTGCACCATGGATGTATTATTGTGAGCACCGCCTCATCTTCTTGCCGGTGTGGGGGTTCCGAAAGCAAACTGTAAACCTACTGAGTAACATAATTTCTCGTTCTTAATTGGAAATGGCAACTTCTCAAATCCATCCGTACGTGTTGGAGCCCGAATCCGATCAGGAATATGAGAGTAGGCAGTGAGAACATCCACAGCAACAAAGATTTCAGCAGGACGTCCCTGTTTGGTAAATATTATGCTCATATTATGCTTGTTAATATGTGTATGTGTAGGAAATGCGCTAAAATGCCGACTGAAGTGGAAAACGTCTGCTGTCAGGAAATAACAAAGGTAAGGTAGTTAGTAGAATGTCATTCTGCATAGTATCTCCCTGCACCGTCGGTTATTTGTATGCTGGAATAGGCTACATTCAACGCCTATAATACTACTCAAGTAGACTGTTTTGCAAGAATGTGCACATACATTTACCAAGAAGGTCGTAGTTTGATTGGCTGTGCTGTGCCTGGAGCAGATGACCACATGAAGAAATGGCAAAAATAGAAAAAAGTGTTGGAAACCTAGTATTCAGAGCAGTCTGGAGCCTGAGCTTTTTGCTCACAGGGATTACTTTTACATATGTTTACCTTTTTATTTAAAACTTTGGCCACGTTTAATATGAACATCCGACATTGTAACATTATATACATGACAGAAAATAAGGAAAAGCATAATAGGTCCCCTTTAAATCTACATGTACTGTATACAGTATCTGCACAAGTTAAACACATTCTAAGCCTTTTAAAATGCTGAGGATCAAGGACAATCCATCATACTCCTCTCAGCTTTCAGTGTTAATTAGAGAAGGAAACCAAGCATGAACCAAGACTAGACTGTTAGCCTGTTCAGCTTTTTTGATCACCCTAATAGTTCATTAACTACTGTACTTTATCAGCCAACATGGGCTTGCTTTTATAGATCCATCAGATACCATTTGATAACATTTGCAAGTTTGATTTTTAAAAGCGTGATTATAGGACTTTGTGTAGCTTCAGATTTGCTTCACTTAGTCCCCACGTGGCAACTGCTGCCTTTGTCTCTTTAGTCTTCACAATATGGGTTTGATTAGAGAAGTGAATGAATTAAATAAATCAAAAACATTGGAAAGTATATTTGTAAAGTCATGGTATACAACTCACCATACCAATATCAATTATGCACCCATAAAATGGAAGAAACAGTAACTCTGTGTGCTTCCCTATCTCACACTTATCCTCTGAATTCTCTCATTCTGGCCAGAACATCTGACTGTCTGGTGCAAATATTGTGTTTGTCAGGGACCAATATCTACTTTGAGAAACATTGTATTTCTTACTATGGCACGGGCAGAAGTGGATATCTTATTTCTTCTATTCTTCTATCTTCTATTTGTGTTATTCTCTCATGCATCTTTTATTACAATGTTCAGGGATATTTTGCATGTTTTTTTATACCTTTTACTACATTTAGTAAAATAAGTCAGGTGCAGGCTGCTCTGTCATTGGGTAATTGTGGTGAACTCATACGCTGTGATAACCTCTGACTTCCAAGAGTTGATAATCAATCCGATGAACTGCAGCTTTTTTAAATGCATATGTTCTGCTACTGTTTGATTCCTAAGCTCATTGACATATCATGTAAAACCCAAACATTTGACCATTGTGGCACCGGGAGATGGGTGGTTTCCACCAATCATTGTGTTGATGTTGTCTTGTTATGTTAAATTCAATTCAATTCAGTTTTATTTCTATAGCGCCAAATCATAACAGAATTTACAGAGACCCAACAATTACCACCATGAGCAGTACTAGGCAACAGTGGCAAGGAAAAACTCCCTTTTAACAGGCAGAAACCTCGAGCAGAACCAGAACTAGGCTCTGGGTTGGGTTGAGACAGAAAGAGAGAGGGAGGGTGGGAGAAAGAGAGAGAGACAGAGGAGGAAAGAACATACAGTAGTACAATGCAAGTTCCACATAGAGATAAAGTAAGTAGTAAAGTAATGGTAATGGTAGTGGTAATACGTTGACTTGATCAACTGTAAATTGATAATTTAAACTGGGCATTGATTTAGCTGGATGCTGCCAATTAATTCAACTGTATTCAATTAAAGCCCACAAGATCTAGATCACTATTTAGATCAGAGGATTCAGTCTAATGAACTAGCCTTATAATCATGGAACTGTAACACAAATACTTTTTAATTTGCAGATAGAAGCAATGGACACCAAGAGAGAACTGTTGCTGCAGTGGAAGTGCCCACAGTGCAACCCTGTCTCCTAAAAACAACAACACCACAGACCATGAAACTGAAGTCAAGATCAACCTGAGAGGCATTCCTCAACACCGGACATAAATCCCCTGACGGTTAAAAGCAAACGATTCCTGAGGTGGGCAAAACTCACCTTTACATCTCAGAGATTTCACTGCCTTCACAATGTGTCTTCCACAAGATTTTGAGAAAAGCCAAAACCCTGACAGAAGCCACAAGGTTAATGGTGAACATACTGCTGTCAAGGCTTCTCCCAGAGCGTGTGAACATGCTGGTGTATCTACAGCAATACACAAAACATAGGCCTATGATTTGGTTTATTTACTCCTGTGGAGAAGACAGTAAATTCGTACAGCTTTCATTTAAATGTGAATAAGCACAGAGATCAATGCAAAATCTTTATTTGGCTAACTTGTATGTATTTTTAAGGGTAGACCGATGGGAGAAAATTGGTTGTAATGTATGTTAACTATTAGCTACTGTGCTAATTGGAGTTATTATAAGTTACTTTTTTACTTTTTATTATAACTTATTACATAAGTTGATTAAGTCATAATCAATAAATAATGAGGCAAAACAATTCTGACAGTGGTGCTTCAAGATATAGAGTAGAGTATAGATAGAGTCCTCTAAAATATGCATATTCATCAAAGTACTGATTTATTTGTTAATAAAAAGCATTCTTTGTTTTATACGTCCTTGTACATAATAGATTAAGGGCCAGCAGACACTGCTGATTTAATTAATTCAAGTCAACGGTAACACAAAAATTAATATATATCGACAGAGTAGGGTATTACACACATAAAAATAATATTTAAAAGTAACTTGTATAAAATTATCCAAGATGAAGTATCCAAGCATCCAGGAGGCGTATATAAGTGAATTTCCTGCTCATGTGTCTAAATGTGTTTCATAAGAGAAACATATCTTCATACTGTTTATAGAGCTCAAGTAGTTCTAGAAGTTCCATCGTGGCAGATGTTATTTGCTGCTAATGACTGATCAATAATGAACATGATAAATGGTTGCACGTTTGCAGCACAGTGGAGCTGACTTTTTGCTAATGAAGGTGGAGAATGTGACAACGCTCTGTGAACTGCAGCTGCACGAGCTCCTTGTTACACTGCAGAGAAGGAAGCCAAGGAGAAGGCCAAGAAGGCACACCTGCTGCCTGCTGTCTTTGTATTCCACCTGAATCTATCATTATAATTTGCAAGATCAGGCCCAGTAACACTTACGGTTTTATTATAGTTGATGTGTGGCTGTCAGCCCACACAGATCTTAAACGGCACCCATACTCAAACTGAAACAGCTGTATGATCTTTGATTCTATTCTCATACAGAAAAACGACTGATATTGATACTCTACATGTGTGCCTGTTGTGCATGTGTGTGTACCTGTGGGGCCGTGCTTTCACAATTAAATGGGTTCACACAATATCTTGTCTCTTCATTCAGATCAAAGAACAGATCTGGCACACTTTTGGGGGGACTTTTAGATTTCAATGACACCACTCTCTCACCAGCACTTTAGGGATGATTACACCCCTAACTTGTTTGGTTTGTTTAGGCTGGTATGAAAGCTGTCAGTCAAACTCTGGTGCGGACTAAACAACTGGACCGAGGCCGGGCTGAAAAGGAGTGTCTGGGTCCGCTTCAAAGTGAACTATGGGGCAGTTTGTTTGTGGTGTGAAAGCACATCAGCACAGGATTTTTTGACAGCAGATATGTGAAACTGTCAAGGAAGCCATCCTGGTAAATGAACAGCATTTATAATGGCGCGATCGAAGTGCCATGCAAGGACCATCAGGAGCAATTTGGGGTTCAGTGTCTTGCTCAAGGACACTTGGACATGTGAAGCTGGGGATCTACAACCCTGCGATTAATGGATAATCTGCTCTACCCGGTGAACCACAGCTGTCCCCACCTCAAGCGATATGTATCTGTACATTTGGTAACCATGGTAACACTTATGTGCATTACATAAGTGTAATGCACATAAGTGTTACCATGGTTACCACTTATGTGTAATTTTAAATAGGTTCCACTGGCCATAATGCATGTTTGGGTGCAACTATTTTGCAAGCAACAAAGATAACAAAGACGGAAGTGTCATAAATTAAAGCAATATCATGAGATTCAAGATTCAAGGATTTATTTGTCACATACTCATATTTCTCAATATGTGCAGTGGAATGTGTGAGTGGCATACTCTAGAGAATTTGCCAAAAGATTAGTGTGAAATAATTAGAATAGAGCCTGTAGCCGGAAGTTTGTCACTACTTCAGGAAGTGGTCTGTCTTGCTGAATAGTTGGGGAAAATTTGCCTTATAACCCTCCTTTAGTGGAAAAATCCTACCTTTCTGGTAAGACACAAAATGTGTTGACAGACTTTAGGCAGAACTTTTTTAAGATTCACCTTGCCTAAACCCCAAGTCACGACGAGGGCAGCGTCCAGGTACCTGGTCCAGTGCCGGCACAGAACACCATGCAACTTCGTCAATGCTGCGTTGGAATCTGCCTGGCGGTATGCACACAGAGAAGATGAGCGCACGGCAAAGGCAGAAAGGATGGCATAAGATTGTCAGATGCTCAAAGACAGGCGAGCAGGAGCGGGAGAGAGTCTAGAATCTGATCCTTGTCCTGTGATCATCCATCCTGCTCTCCAAGGACTAGACACCCGCAAGTAGCGTACTGGGCAGGGGTGGACGGTGGACTCTGTACATTTGGCACAAAATTGACCCCTTTCTATGCAAATGAGCCTCATTGCAAAAACAGTCCAATTCACAAACACCAGCACTAATAGCCACACACAATTAGAGTGAAAACTGTTAGCATCTTCAGAGAGTTGGTGGTAACTGAAGCACATTTATAAGGGGTGTCACGTCCAGACCTTCCAGTGACCAGTGATTGTAGCCAGGTGAAGGCGTCATCATGGCGTGCTCGTGAGCAGATATTTGGAAGGTAAATATCACTTTGAGTGTAGCTTGCGGTCTGAAAAATTCAGTTTTCTCCTTCTCTCTGCCATTGTCCTGCCTACTCTGTTCTTGACGCAAAGCCACCATTTATACTTTGCCACATGGATAATTGCAATCAGACGCAAAACAAGGGCAAATTGCACTCAGCTGCAAAATGTAATGGACGTGTTTGCCTTGTGATATCATTAGCGCAATATCTTTTGTGAATCGGACCTTGAGACGGGGCAGATAGCGGTTCCAAGTGATGCGCAATTCATGGTGCTATCAGCGGCCGCAATCCATTCTTTGTGAATTCCCCCGTGAAACTTCACCTGTAGAGCAGGTAGGATTCAACAGTTTTCATCTACACTGTTTGTTTTGAATATGAGAGATTTTCTACGCTATTACTGTAATGCTGTTGGCTATTAATATGACACAGTTCACCTTTGTGCTGTACCTGCTATATATACATATTGCGCTTGGTGATGAGACCCACCAGTCTAAGTGTTAGAAGCAGTGTGGATCAGTGTGATGAAGGAACAGCAGGAGATCCAGTCATTCAAGGAGTGGAGGGACTGGAATAGAGTTTGATGATATGCATGTATGGAAGGCAGTGCTGAAGCAGATATTTAGTGACAGTCTCTTGCAGTTTTTATTGCCAAAAATATACGTATTTAGATTATAGACACCAGTTAACCTCTCTGTACTGTGTGAAAAACAGGTGAACGTGAAAAAAGAAATTATTCATTTTATTAAATGTTTTTAAAGACATGCAGTGATAAATTGAATGTGCTGTGTAGAAGGCTTATACAAAGTCCTAGCCAATATGAAGAAAATTTCAAATTCAATCAGTTGTAATCATAGACATCCGGCGGACAAGATTAAACAAATAAGAATAACAAGAGCAATTAAACAAAATGTAAAAAGTAACATGCAAACAACAAAAGGATAAAGCAAGAGCATGAACTTCTCTCTCTAACTACTTGCTGAGTTGAGTGACGTCACATTGAGTCTTAGTAAGTGTTGACTCCCACACTGTTGCTTGACATCTATAATGACCTTTCACTAGGTGGCACTAGTCTTCAGTGCCCCTCATAACAGCCCCTATGTGTTTGTTTTTGAGCTTAGTAGATGATGGGTGTGTACCAGTGTTTATTGTTGTGGTTGGTACAGTTGCTCTCAGAAAGAGATATCAGCCTACGTAGGTGTCAGAACTATTACTCACACTCTAAAGGGCCTCACAGCCTGTCCTGCTGATTCAGTGTGTGACTTTGACTTTGGTTCCACCCACAAACTGTGATTCAAATAGGTTCGACTGCCCACAGTTACTGTCTATATTTTGAAACCATCTGGACAGTTGCATGGGCACAGTTGCTGAAGGAGGATGGGAGCACACTTTTAATGGCAAATGTTGACGATGCTGACTATTGGTACTTAGGGAGTACATTTCTGATGTTACAATTTCTGACCACAGCCAAGCTTGCACAGTGCAGATATCTGTTTTTATTTTTTTTGTCTTTGGTCATGTATATAATACTAAGTCTGGTGCCATCTTGTGTATGGCTTGGCTGAGACTACTTTTTTGTTTTTAATTTTAATTATTTTTTTATATTCCTGACAGAGGTAACAGTAAATATATAAATACAGTAAGATCAGTGCAGTTCCCTAAAGTTTTAGCATTTCCCAATGGGATTTTGAATTTTTTTTAAAGGCTTATTAGTGGCATATTTTTCCAATTTGGCTTTTTCTATAAATCTGTATAAATGAATATAACTTCCATACAACTTATGGGTTCTGGAGTTCCATTCAAGTTTCAGTTGAATTGTTGTTGGAAGGTTGTATGGTAGCATATTCTGTGTTAAGTAATGTAAAGGTAAAATATAGATTAATTCACTATTTGGTAACACTTTATTTTAACTACCCTATTTAACTCCCCTATGTATAAAAGGTTTATAAACTGCTTATAAAACGGTTTATAACACACTATAATAATGTAGTTGTAAGCAGTTATAAGGGTATCTTATCAACAGTTATAACCCCTTTATATATGACAGTTTATTACAGTTAATCATGTATAATCAGATGTCTTCAGTAGTTTTAAAACACATCTATAAATGGTTTAACCTTCTTTAAATATGCACAAATAGTTAATAAATGCCTTATAAGCCAGTATATAATACATATCTTAATTGTTTTTCATTTTTCAATTTTAAACCCTAACAAACCCTACAAAGGGATTATACATAATCACTCAAAAAATGTGTATTATGCGTCATAAATATGTACTAAGCTATATGGATATCTTTAATTTAAATACTCATTCATTCATTCACTATTTATGAACAATTAACACTTAGAATATCCATATATCTGTTTACAATATTATGTGCTATAAACCATGTATTAATTCTTTATTTACTGCTAATAAATGCTAATAGATTTATATACTATAACTTTACCTTTTATTAAGCTGGCATTTGGATACAAAATGAACAATTTGATGGCTTTTCTCCTGAATGTGTCATGAATTAACTGCTAAAATGATGATTAAAGTTGAAGGGCAAATCAATGGCCTGATGAGGATAAAAATAACAGACCTAACAAAGCTTACCCTGTGTACAGCCTGTTTGTCTTGTCATTTTCCCCCTTAACAGAGCCCTTGATTGCCCCTGTGTGATTTTCTGCTTGTAGACAAATATTCATGGACTTCATGCTGGGCGATTGTTGGGAAAACTGTATTTGTATGAGCACAAGTTCATGATTATGATTTGAAATGAAAACTTTAGCCAATCAATGTCTCGCCCGCACCTGTATTTAAATTGTAAAAGTGGTAATTCAAATCACACCAGTCAGTATGCTTAATTTATCTAAAGTCAAGACCTATGCAAAGGACTCTTACACATCCACACATTAATGTTACTATTAGGCCTGATCGCTAGCATTTTGCATCCTTGGGTCACATAGTGGTCTGACTCCATCTACACATCAGCATAATCCTACTCCCCAGCAGTCTAAATTCTAGACAAGTGTAGTTTTAAATGGCAAGAAGGCTCTCTGTGTTCTTAAGCTATAACTAATTCAGCACCAAAGCCTACAAACACTCAGAAATAATCCTGCTATCTTCCTATGCAGTCCAGAACCTTTGATGAAAGTCAGTGGAGATCAAGGGGATCTGTCAAGTGCTTTCCAATTTCCCCAACCTAATATAACAGAGAGCCATCCTTCAAAGGAGCCCTCTCGTGATACTATATTCTCCAAGTTCATCTTCAATAGTTCTACATCAACAGCGCAGATTTCTGCCATATGGCGGGGGTTTTGCCTTTGCCCCATGGCAGCTTTCTCCTCTGGGTAGAATTCCAGTTTGGAGGTAGGCTGCACATCCACACACAGCTTTGGCAGCTCTTCATAAAAAGTCCCATGACTTACATGTCAATAACGTGCCAAGAAATTGTTCATGGAACAAAATGAAGTGTCACGACAGTTTATGACTGCCAACATTGTGTGTGACAGCTGAGCTGACTCTTGGGAGGTGCAAGATGGTAATCGGGACTAATCTTGCATAGAATTGCCACATTGGCCTCTTGTAACATAATGGATTACTTATTGTTTGTTGTCTTAAGGTGTGGCAATATTAAAAAGTCATATTGGAGTGCTGTCCTAGTTTTTCTTTGTCTAAAGTCTTCAAAATATATTTTAAGAGTCACATTTGTTAAGGCCTAAACCACGATACATTGTTGTCTTTTAGTTCTGGTCCGCTTTGTTGTCACACTGGCTTTTAACAAAGGAACCAAGAGGAGTAAACATGAAGTCATGTGGACTGACGGGTAACTCTGATTGGACAGTTTTGGTGAGGTCATCTTGCATCATCAGTGTTGCATGGAGAACACATGGGGAAATCAAATTCCATTGATTGACAGCAGGTCATGCAGCACTTTACTGAACCTGATGTATTTACTTATCTTCTTTGGTGTCACAAAGAGCTCATGAAGAGATAACTGATTATGAGAATCATTAGTCCAGACTGCAGGGACATCCCCGCACTCAAGTTGTAATGCACATAAGTGTTACCATGACAATGTGTAATGAGTCAATAGTGACAAACATGCAGAAAATTATCATCAGGCTTAGCAGTTCCCCTCAGATCTACAGAGCTGTTTAGCATCTTTTAGCTTATTTTGGTTTTACTGCCCACAAACTCCACTCTCATCAGCCTTGTTTCCAGCAGCAGCAGCAGCAGCAGCAGACAGCTGTTTTCAGTGAAAATGCTCTGATAAATCCACTGTACACTACCTGCCATGCACCAGCGGCAGACAGACAACATTAGAGACTAGCTGGTGAACATAGTGGAGTATCTATCAGCTAAAGATCCAGATACTTTATGTGGGAGTTGGTGGAGACCAAAACAGAGCAATTCAGTGAAATTCACATTATTTATCACATGGACCAGCATGACTATAAATGTTAGAAATGCTGCTCTGTGCCTGCAAGATGTGTAAATAGGCAACTGTTTGCTAAAATGTCAGCTTTACTAAGAGATCATGTGTTTAAGAGTCAATATTTTTCAGACTGTTGTGGAGTTCTACCCCCAAGAGGTAAAAAAATCTGAATTCTTGCAGCTTTAGCTGGTGAGGGGTGGTGTGTTCATTGTATTTTCAATAAAAGATCTTAACTCACTATTACAGTAAATTAAATTATGTTCATGAAGGTACGCATTAGAATATGTTCTTAATGCAAGAGGTAAGATGCCCAGTATCAGTAGTCTAATTCAGGGTGATTAAAGACAATGTCTTTTTTGCCTTATTGTATGTTTTGTTTTTTTAAGATAGTTGAAATTGACAAGAAATACAGGGCCATCTCAAACCAATGACATTGCAGTTTAATTGGGTTTGCCTTACACCAATAATCCAACAGGACAACCTGTCTTCACGTTTTCTCTCATTGTTTAGTTTCACTCTCTTCCTGTTCCAGTGTGCTATCTGCTCTGCTACATAGGTGAGCAATTGACTCTCAGCGTCCCTGCATGAAAGAACTGCATGACACCAGGGTGAAAGAAAAAAATCGGAAGCCTCGCTACCAACCCTGCTCACCAGGCAACCATCTTTTCAGCAAACCCTCCTTTAACAGACAGTACCAGTCCATCATGACTAAAGCCATCTGTCACCTCAACAGCTTCTTCCCAAGAGGTGTCACCACACTTAAACAGCTCTCCTAAGATTTCTGCTGAAAATCTCCTTTTTTTCTTTATTGCCTCTAGAGATGTGTCTTTAGGCAGTTTATTATTATTATTATATATGATTTTTTATTATGCTGTTATTGCCTAAGCACTGTCTGTGTATTATTATATATTATGTGTTATTATTATTATATTTCATATATTATTATTAGAAGTAGCTTTTGAAAACTGCTTCCCTTCTCCGCCTCAATTATGTTCATGTGATAGGATTCTTCAACACGCAGCAATTTCACTCACTATTTCTGTATCATGACACACTGATCCGGTGCAGGGTTTGACAGTATCTCCATAGCAATAACTGTGATGTTTGGGGTCTCAATATGACTGAATTTATTCTCTGCTGCCTGTTGTGATTCTTCCACTATCATCTAGCATTGAGATACCATGATGCTGATATGTCTCTTCACTACTGATACCTGAGAGAGCAAGATTATTATAGACTGTATTGTGTGAAAACCATAACTCCAGCACCCATGCAGTGGTGTACAAAAAGCATTGTAATTTCACATAAATGGTGTAGTGTCAGTAACTCAACAGCCATGGATTTGGTGTCACAAAATGCTGTGAAAACTCTGATAGTCATAGTTTGATTAAGCTGTATACTTGGCTAGAATGATCTTTAATTCAATGTAATTCAATTTAACTCTTAACAGAAGTTATCTCAGGGCTATTTTCATATAGAGCAGGTCTAGACTGTACTCTTTATAATATTATTTACAGAGACCCAACAATTCCCACCATGAACAAGCACTAGGCGACAGTAGCAAGGAAGAACTAATCACTCAATAATAAGATAATCAGAAAATGCTGTTCAAATGGTAATTTCTAACTTCAATAAATTTGCAGCAAAGCCATTATATCTTGTTTTTAAGTAGTAGTAGGAGAAAGAAAGAGAAAAAGTGAGAGGACGAAAGGAAGGAGGGAGACATGTTTTTTTCTGTTGCTGATGTACAAAATTCAGGAAATATAGATATAAATATAGATAGAAGGCAGTGTGGGTTAGTGCAGTAATTAAAAGTATGTGATGCACTCGCATGGCTTCCTCCTTCCAGACTAAGCCAGTGTTCCCACAGGGGACAGGGTGCCAGGGTTGAGGTGGAGGTAGGTTATCTACTAGATACAGTTAGGTAGTTTTGTCCCATGGTTCCCAACCTAGGGGTCTGACCACTCCTAGGGGTCACCAGATACATCTAAGGGGTTGTGAGATGATTAATGGGACAAAGTTATAATAAACAAATGTATTTTCATTTTTTGACTTTTTTCTAATCCTGTAAAATAATAATGGATCATTTTACCTCTTTGTGTCTCAAACAGGCATTTAAATGAAAGGGAGAGGTTTATAGGGAAAATGTTAACAACTCAGTGACTTGAAACATGACAAAAGGCCCCAACCAGATATAGTTTTTGTGAGAGGTCACAAGAAAAATGGTTGGGAACCACTGTTTTTTTTTTAATGTAAAATCTTAATCTGAAAAGTAACTTGTAACTAAAGCTGTCAATTAAATGCAGTGGAGTGAAAAGTACAATATTTCCCTCTGAAATGTAGTAGAGTAGAAGTATGAAGTGACATAAAATGGATAAACCCAAGTAAAGTACAAGTGCTTCAAAAGTAAATCTACTTATCACCACTGGCATCATTATTGACAATACTGACCTGTTACTGTCCCTTACTTAACCTTTGGTGGTGTAAAGACATTACACACAGGGTCCTACTTGAGTAAAGAATGTGGGAATGTGAGTTTTTCAAGGAGTTTTGCCTTTATGTTTTCCAGGTCTGCTTGCTTACACCCTCACACAACATTCCCCAGAGGTACGTATATGAAGTACAGGATCAGTAAACCAGATTTCCACTAAGGTTATCATCTCACCTTTTTAGATTACACCTCGACACCCAATGCTAGCACTTGTGTCTCATTTAAAAGAAAAAAAAACTATACAAGTACCCTGTTGCTCTCTGAACCTGCTTTTAGTTTTTTATTTGGTAGAGTTGCACTTCCAACTCTTGATGACATCTAGCTCTTGTTCCTATTGAGTATGAATGCACTTATTGTAAGGCAGACAAAAGCGTCTGCCAAATGAATGTAATATAATGTAAAATGCAGCCAAAAGCATCTGTTACCACATGTAAATAAGCTGCAAACGTCATTTAATATGCTTGTAAAACAAACAAAATGTGAAGAACAGACAACTGCAACAGAGGTGTGATGGAGACATGGCACTATTGGAATGTGAGGTTAGATTTGTGAGTTTTGGCTGTTAAAGACTTCATTGTCTTTGCTAAAAAAAAAAGCTGTCAGTACCCTTGCAAATACTTAGCTACATGCTCATAAATGAAAAGAACTAGTTACTAGATAATGGGTTGGATAGAACAGGCAATGAGACATAACTTTTCTCCTTCTATGGTCAAAAACCACAGTTTTAAAACAAGTTAAATGATGGGAAGAGAGGGAGAATATAGAAGGGTGGATACATGCAATGTACTGCATTTATGTGTGACTCTAAATGGGGCAGTAGTTAGAGGAAGAAAACGGCATCATTCTGTTGATGTCTAGTCGTGATTCTGTTTGTGCTCTGCAGTAAATGTCATGTTCCCTGCTTTTATCTTAGATATGAATCTTGGATATGAGTCACAACAACCACATACTGTACAGTGTATGTACGGGAATTAGATGACTGTCTCTGACAAAGAAGGATCTGGGATTTTTAATGACTTCACAAAAGGAAACAGATTCACTGCCCACAGCATGTTTCATTTTCAGGTTCATTCATGAATTAATCACTTACAGGAGTAAGACATTTATGCACACACACTCTGGAGTGCCAGTCATTATATACAGTGGGTCAATCTTATACTTTCATCATCTGTGGCTATACAAAGCTGTCTGTTTGTTTATCCGTTCCATGTTCAGTATGCTGCATGCCTTCCCTTTGTATTTCCTCCATGGGCTTACAGGTATACATGTGTTATCTATAGGATATCTATAATGATAAGGGCCTCGGCACCATTCAAGACCTAGGGAAAATTACTTACATCCAGGCTCAACTTTTTTTTAATTTTATCTAAGACGCTGTACCAACACTTCTTAACAACAGATCTCATGGTTATGTTTCCTTTTTGTATTCTAATCTTGTCTTTAAACCGGCAATAACTGATTTATTTTGGCCACTTGGGGTAAGCGGAAAGAAGTTGTGAACAAATTATCACCTTTTTTCTTTTTTGGATTCATGTTTCTGGTCACATGGCAAATGTTATATCCACTCTCTTTTAGCTCCGTTTTGGTCTCCACCAACTCCTGAGGGAAATATATGTCTCCTTAGCTGCTAAATGCTCCACTATGTTCACCAGCTAGTCTCAAACTGTGTCTGTCTGCTGTTTGATGCTGAGCAGGTGTACAGTGGGTTTTTACAGCTTCTTCGCTGAAGAAGACAGCTGCCTGCTGTGGCTGAAATCAACACTTTGAGAGAGATGAGAGTGAACCAAAACACTTAAGCTGTGGGCTGTACAGCTAAACAATGAGCTGAAACTAATTTTAAAAGCAGAGGGGAGCTGCAGATTCATCTGATAATTCTCTGTAGGTTCATGATTAGTGACCATTTTCACAATGACACATTGTTGTCACATTGTCATTTAATTATCATAAAAATGTCGATTATAGCACACACACACACACACACACACACACACACACACACACACACACACTACCCATTACTTGGAAATGGGAAACTGATCCTCCCTCAGTCACTGACTGGTGTCAGTGAATGTCTTCACTTCTGTAAAAACCTTGCCTACCAGGTGGTTTTGCTGTTCTGCCTTGTTTCTTCTTGGTTACAATCCTGTTCATATCAGATACATTTTAAGATAAATAATTGAGAAGAGAATTCTCTTGGCAGCTTCAATTACAATTAAAATGGTTATGCTGAAAAGCAAGTGCATTCAAACCCAGCTTTGGTTTAATCAATTCTTTGACTATTTCTTGAAATAATATTTTACAATTACAGCACTCAACAAGTTACATGGTGCTAATCCTACTAAACTTGATTATTGGGCTGTGCTGTTAATTTTCTCACAGTCACATGTATGCCTTCTAACAGATGTTAGTGTTTTGTCTGACATATAGCTGTAGATTATGCCTGTGTATTGCCTGGACTACTGTTAATCCTTGTATTGACATGGACAGTTGCCTCAGTTTACACTGGGTAATTATAATGGTGTCATTATTATTATTATTATTATTATTATTATTATTATTATTTTTATTATTATTGTGTGAAAGTTTTTAGCCCTGGTATCACAACTCCATATATATGTCATAACATATATATTTGTCTGGTCACAGTTCAGACTCTGTCTCAGCCCTGCTTGGTCTCAGCTTAGCTGGTCTAACACTCCATACTCTGAACCTTGTGACCCTATGAGATCTAACTTTAGCACACATTTGTTCACATCTAATTATTCCAGTGTGTTTACTGAAGAGGCTAGAAGCCTTACACACACTGTCCAAGTTTAAACACAACTGTGGTCCACTGCACAAAGAGCAGATCTACATCATCAGCTCATTTGAGTTGAACCTGCTAGCTGGCAGTAATTTCTCTCTCATTCATCACACTGTTTTCTAATTAGCTGGCAGGTCGGGGATTGCCGCAACTGAGGAGTCAACACATCCAGTTCTCCATTTTATAAGTGATTCCGTAGTGCCCACCTACGTCAGTCTCACCACATCAGGATGGAGACGAGGCCTACTGATGCTACATATGACAACCATGAACATTTGACGCAGTTGACCATGTCTGTGTGGCAGTGGCAGCAATGACAATTAATACAAACAAAATAGGTGATGTTGAGTGATGATATGAAACATGAAAACAGGTTTCAAACAAGAAATTATTACCCAAACTGTCTATTGTAAAAATCCATTACAGACTGACTCCCTGCTTCAATTCTGAACTTCTGTACTTACTGTAGTTGCATGCACACCGTTTTCCTGTGCAATGAGGGATTATTTCCAGCACTCACTTTCAGTTTGACCTCCAAAAAAAGTGGTTTGATAAATCTAGATAAACTATCTGCTTGTTTACAACCTGTCTGATAGTTTGACTGCTCATGTTCTTGCCCCATCGGACATCATTGTGGCAACGCTGCCCTGCTCCCAGATCTCAGTAATTACTTTGGTGAGCACAATGTTATCAAAGCAGATAGAAATAATGGCCTCAGCAGAGAAAATAAGTTCCAAGTTGTAATAAACTGGAATTATCATTTAATGTTTTACTTTGAAGATAAGTAGAGCTTTTTTTGTTTGACCATCCTCACAGCCTAATCAGCTCAAGTAATCCTTCATTGATACCAACATGTTATATTCCAAATGTGGTCATTTCAATTGACATTTAACTGAATGTTATTTACCATTAATTATATAGAAATTGATATTTACAATATTTTTTTATATATATATATATAATCAGCAGACAGGAACGTAGATATTGGACAATTCTGCAAAACCCCAGATTACATTCAATGACAAAGTTTGACAATATTTAACTATTTAACTACAGTATGGTTAAGGTTAGAGAAAGATTATGTAAATCAAAAGACAACCATTAACTGGTCTCCTGAATGAGCGTTAGACATGCTACACTCCCCACCACACCTTTACAATCCATCTCACAACAAAAAGGGCACAATAGTGATCCTGCAACTGTCAAGGAGTCTTCATCTATTGTTTTTTTCTTTTTGGTTAAATATTTGTACCACCTTGGGGTGACAGAAGCTGGATGTTTCAGCCATTTAGCCCACACTTTTCTATTTCTATATTGACTTTTCTGCTCGCTTGCTAACTGCTTTTCTTTTTCTTTTTTGCCATCTGCACAAGAACCCCTGGTTGGGAAACAATGGACTAGAAAACACTCAACTGTTATTTTTTTGTATTTGTATGTAAGTTTGATAATTGTGGCTGTTTGCATACTGAGAGCACTGCTCTTTATCCAAATTTCAAGGACCTGATACTGACATCATGCACATCTTACAACAGATTTAATTTTAACTATGTCTGTTCGGATTTGGCTTTTCTGTAAATGTTGTAGTGAAATAAACATTTCCTGTTTATGAACTGACCCCAAATAAAATATAGCCACAGTAATTTGGAGAAATGAAATGTAGGCCTACAGAAAGCGAAGTTTATATTCACATAATGTACAAAGTGAACATGGATTTGAAGAGACAGAGGGTTGATGAACAAGGATTGTTTTGGTCAAGAGGCTCTTTAAAGCAGAGGGAGTGGCACTCAACAGAATGTCTGAAAGGGGATAATTATTTAAAAGCACTTTTCAAGACATTGAGTTTTCCACCATAATTATTGACTGCTCTGTTTTGGTTGCTCTAAATAAAAAAAAGGTTCATTATCTTCCCTCTGAATTCCACCGGGATGTATCGATGGAAGCCCTGTTGTGTTGGCAAGTGAGCAATGCTGTCTCCTCACTGGGCATAAATACAGTATTGATTAGCCATTCTACACAGCTTTCAGTGTCATTTTTCTACCGCGCTCGCCATGAAGAATTAGTGGACAGTAATCACTCTGCATCCTGCAGGCAGGAGCGTCCGAGATGGGCCCGTATGGAACCCAATAAATCATACTCACACACTCACACCAGATCCACCTGTCACCATGAAGGATTCAGCAAGTAGAGCGTGGAAATATTGCCATTGTTATTTGTTGCTCTAAAAATCAGGTCAGGCAGTCTCTGTTCCCCCTCCGTCATGCCACTCTCAGACATAGATCCACTATTTGGACCCTGTGTTTGATATTTTATCACAAGTTACTAGAATTGGACAGTTTCTTGGGATTTCCAAAGAGGGCTACAGCTTGCTGTGCAGGCTGTAGGACTTGTAAATCAGGTCTGTGTCACAGCTGAAACCAACAGGGAGATGAGACCTCAGTCTGTTCATACCAACACAGGGATGCTAACATTCACATGAATAAGTTATACAGCAAAGGGGCTTTGAAATTCATTCTCAAAAAAACAGTAAGTGATATTGAGAAACATTTGACTATTAAACACATTTGAACACAGATGAATAGGAGGCATAAGATATCATAGTGAGGGAATTTTAAGCTATATTTGCCCGTCTGACCGTCTGTGAATCACTCTGGTCCAGATCAAGACATCTGTTCAGCCGTTACCCCGTTTGGTGTTTTTGGTCATTTCCGTGGTGCCTGGAAGTTGATTCCCAAGCACGTAAACAACGCGGGTGACTTGGGGGTCCTACCCAATATATGAAATATGGAAATTTGTCCCGCCCAATATTTTCCAAGAGAAAGCTCATTGGCAGGACGACATCATTTGTCAGTGCCTGAGCCTCTGTGATTAAGGTTTGATTGGGCTTAGGCACAAAAACAACTTGTTAAATTTAGATAAAGATCATGGGTTTAGTTAAAAGTAACTACATGGTTAGGAAACAATTGTGGTCATGGTTAAAAGACGGTCACCCGTGTCCAATATTTTATTGACCCAGACCTCCTCCCTCTGTGCTTGATGCTCAATAACAGCATCACACTATTTCCTCCTTTTACTCCATTAAAGTGAATATGGCCACTAGAAGACTTTGCTTGAATGTAAACATACAGTATGTCGTTTTGGGGTATTAACTGAAACAACTGATGTTGTCATTTTTCCTGAGTGGACAGTCTTGTTTTTATTATCCCTGTTTAGTTGAAACTGGTGTGCGTTTAAACCATTAATACCATATAATACCATTATATGACTAAATAAGGGCTTTTAATTTCTTGTACATTTTCTCCTTGGTCTGCTTTAGTGCTAGTAGTACATGTATGATTATTTTCAGTGACCTTTTTTGTTTCATTTTCAAGAGCACTTTATGGTTCCCTAGATGTAGCATGAAACTGATTGAGCACTTGGCTTTCTGTATTACTTGAGAAAATGAGAAAATGCAGATGCTCTCTTCCTTTATATGCATGTAAAACATACCGCAATGTCAGTTGTCACGCTCAGCTCCTGTCATCAGTTGACATCAATTGAAGCTTATGTGTAAAACCAAAACTAATGAGGTGATTCATGTGTCTCAGTGTTTGTCTCAGTTTTGACAACATCAGTAAATCTGATGTGAAAATTCAACCTTATAAAAAAAGTGAAATAAGTTCAAATTGTTTACACATTTCTGTAGCTTAAAGGTTCTGACCAATTTAGAACAGCAACTCCTTGGTCTTGGTGAGGATTGATTCACTTGTAAACATAATATTGCACTGAGAGATGTTGCTCTTGATTGATTTTTTTTTTTTTTTTTTGATTTGTTTATTTGAGTGTCCTGAGTCATATGGTGCCCAGCCCATATGGACTAGACACTAGACAGCAACAACAACCAGGATGGCCACATGACAAATCATAATATACATTTCCACAAATTCAAAAACATTTCATTCAATTTCCATAACAGAAATGTCTTATTATGTTGAATACGGTGTTCTCTGTCTTAGTTGCCAAGCATGTTCTATACATCTTCATTCATTTGATATTAATAAATATAGTGGTTCATTAATTATATTTTTGTACAATCACATATATTGCTATAATTTAGAAATAGTTCATAAAGTTAGGTCGTGGCTCAAGAGATATTTCCATGTTACACGCTCGGGCTGCAACCTTAAACTCCCAAAGCTACTTTCATCCTCCTCCACCTCATTTTCTCTGTTGCACAGACTGTAATCTTCATGTCGTCATGTTAGCTGCTGTCCTGGTCAGGCAGGAGATGAGAGAAGCGGCTTAAAAACATCCCTCGGTGGAAGATACACAGGTATATCCTGTCTACATTTCTGATGTGCCAGTTTCCACAACTTTGAGAGTCTAGCTTGGGATCACCTGAATATATCATCTTAAGAACATACTACAGTAACAACCTGCAATTATTACTGACTGTACATACAAATGTTGCTGTTGTATCGTCGATTGATTCAAAACAATGATTCAATCTATGGCCACTTCCTGAAAGCTTTTACCCATAAGTCTTTCCTCGAAAAAATCCACTGATACAGGAGGCAAAATATGTATTGTTCTTTTTAACTCCTGAACAACTGTGACTGAACAGACAAAGAAAACAGCTCCATCAGCACAAGCTATTTGTAATTTACTTACATACTGTAAGTTGCGCAGGATGTTCTGAAAAATCCTGTGAACTAGCTGGACCAATCAGCAATGGGTAGTGGTTAATATAAAATGAAGCAAGAGTATTGCCTGTTTCACACTTAACATATGTTCAGAAACCAGTGTCAGTGGACAGTTACAGAGAAATGTGTCAATATTTTACCAAAATCAGGCGTAAAAATTCAGGATGTCAATGGGTGCTTTTACCCATTTGGGTGTGGAAATGGCTCTACTGGAAAAGAAGCCTATGAGGATTTATGAAATGCTGTTGGAGACCATCCACTGCCATCCAAGCCAGTGTGCAAATGTCCACCGGACACGTGAACGGAGCATCTCACTTCTATTCTATTCTCCAGTCTGCTATCTTTACATGCCAGGAACCCGATGTATAAAAAATGTGAAAGGACAAAACCGTGCACAAAAAACATGCTGTGAGAATGTGCGCACCTCACGCATACTTCAGACTACCATATCACTTAACGCAACAACTATTAAATGGATTGCCAGAATATTTTGTACAGAGATATATGGTCCCCAGAGGATGAATCCTAATGACTTTGGTGGTCCTGTGACCTTTGTTCTAGCGCCACCAGCAGGTCAAAGGTTTCACTTTCCCTGTGAAATATCTCAACATCTACAGATGATTTAGCTGTAGATGTTGTTGATTTATGGTTCCCAGATGTTGAGTCCTAATGACTTTGGTGATCCTCTGACCTTTCCTCTAAAAAGTGCTAATGCATGTCTGCAAGGTAGACAGCACTAATTTCTCTGTTTGATTTGTTTTAATTTATGCATTTTAAATCTTCCATCGTCCATCACTGAACTACCATGTTAACAGACTGTCACCCTCACATGTACAGTTTGAAGTCTCCAGTCCAGCTCTATATAGCATCAGACATTAGACTGAAATCCCATTTTACTTCATATTCCTTTATACTAAAGTGAATCTAGTTAAACATCATGGGGCCTATATCACAAAAGTGATTTGCAAGCACTACTCACAGGTGCTGTGGTTGCAGATGTTGGCAGTGTCACGTTTCACAGATGATTGTCATTCAAATTGTAGATACATTTGTAAGTTCTACAGGGTCTTACATGCTTGTTCATGATTGGTGTAACGTGTCAAAAGTAATGCATGAGGAAATGACTTCATGCTGCAAATTCGGTGAAATTGGCCCCTGATTCAGACCTCTCCCAGGTCTTTCTTTTACATATTTGGTGTTGTGTAATAAGTGTAATAACATCAAGATAATTATTGGAAGATATGTACAACAACAGCATAATCCAAAATGGGTATCTTTCATCTACATCTCTAACCAAAGCAATTATCATAAACCGTGTTCACTGAGATGCTACACAAATGCATCGGTACACACTCTGTTTCATTATTCAGGTTGCTCATATCGTTCCAACAGCACAGAGGATGCTCTGTAAGAAGCCCAGGCCCCTTATGTTTAAATCTGGGGTCATCGATTTGAAAAAAATACTTAGGGTCAAAGGATTGTTCCTCTAATAATTACTCGAAGGAACAATATGTTGTGATCTAATATTATTGTGCAGTGTAAAGGACTGGAATATCTTTCACAAAGTAATTTCCTTTGTATACCACTGTAGTGTTGTTTTGACTGGCTTAAATTACACGAGTCAAAAAAGTACGAACAATGTCAAGAACTGACTTTTTCCAAGTGTGTAGCGGGATAAAAATAATTGAAGTTTCTTGTCTTCTGCATCTGTATCTGATTTGTTCTAATATCCTCTGCAAGTTCTGTTTCAATAACAGAATAAATCTGTAAATACAAATGTTTCATCTTCTGCTGAAGTCACTTGGGCTAAGACAAGCAAGTGTTGGGAATGGGGGTTTTGCCTGGGCACCAAAGCTCTTGCTATGTACCACCTGAGCAACTACACATGCTGGTCAGTTTCCCTTATAGTTGTTCTTCATGGTTCTGACCTACAGCAATGTTTTGTACTATTAGACAATATCTATTTGATGATTATTTAAGATGTCATTATAAGCATTTTCATGCTTGCGAAAAACTGAGGAAGCAGAGCCTACTTAAAGGAAAATTCGGGTTTATCATATTTTGATCTTATCTTTCTAGCTTTGGCTGTCATTTCTATCAGTTATTATAATATTGTACCAAGTTAATTGCTCAGATCTGGGAACACATAAACATCTCTATAATAAAGTCCAATGGTACAAGTAATGAGTGGTCAGATGAGTGTCCTCCGCCCAAAAAAGGTGGTATTATTCATTTCAAATGCCCAATAACAAGATATGTTTAAGTGCAAGTGACAAAGATCTCTAGTGGCAGTAAGAATTATGACTGTTGGCAGCAAAGGAGAGAATAGTGTGATGTTATAGAGCCACAAAATCCACAGAAAAAGGAGGTTGGGTTGGTTGGATAGGTCAACAAAATGTTGGATTTTGATATGGGAGACCAATGGATGTATTATAAGAACTGGACTAGATGGTCCCTTGAATGAAAATTGCTCATGAGCCATAAACGTTTTCTAGCTTCAGGGTTTGTTCATGCGTTGAATGGCCCACTGCACATGTTCATTAGTGTTTCTCCCGCTGGCCCTGCCCGTGCATTCACGCTTGGTACATAGATTTTACATTGGGATGATGTCATGCAGTTTAAAATTGTTTTTCTAGGCTCTTCTAGGTTCTTTTACAAATATAAAACCTTGATGGATTAAAAATTCAAAGAGTAATAATTGACCTTGTTTGCAGTTGGAGGTGTCCTGTCAAAAGTTTTACAGACGTCTCTTTCATAATGGTGGTCTATGGGGAAAATGCTTTTTGGGATGTAGGGGACTTTCTTGTTACAGTAAATTGTGTCCATTCACTAGCCAAGTGCCAGGTGGTGTGGGTGTCCGGTCAGACCTAGGCTGGGGCTAGCAGTAATGCACCACCTGTGACTCGGTGAGCACTCTTGACCCAAATCGAACACACCCACGATGTTGCATGCTGGGTCTGGCTAAATGCTGAGTGTTTGAAAACGCTGAGGAGCACAGTGGGACAGAGAGGCTGAGTGGACTGGTTATATTATGCATTGAGAATGAACGAGCTGAGAGGCTGAACCTAGAGCAGATTGTGGAGGACTTCGCAGTACTCAAGGCTCACAGAACACCGTTCAGACAGTTGAGTACAACTCACTGATAATTGTAACTCACTTTCCAGATGAAAGCGTCAGCAAACCCTGTGTTGCCTAGAAATGTAACGTTGTGTGTCTGTGTGTGCGCCCTACGCGGTGTGTAAAATCTGTGTTGCCATGACAGTTTCTCTTTTGTGATTGTGGGCTGCAGTCGCTGTGGAGTTTACATTGTTCAGTGTGGGTCTATTTAATTTATGTGGCTTTATAATGCTTGTTGCCCGTAGACTTTTTATTTGTTGCCTGTCATTTTTGTTTAATTGTCTGAATTTTGTCCTCTTTTCTGGTTAATTCTAGTAAGGCTATACAGAGCAAGACAATTGTATATTTAGAATTGATAATCAGTTGTATGTGTTACACACACTGAATAAAGACAACTTCCATCCAGGTGCCAGATGATTTTATTATACTACAAATACAGCAAAAGAACAGTCTTGGATGAATAGCAGCTTCCTTGTTTGCTGCTATTCTGACTGTCCTATGTTCAGACTGGGCTAAATTCCTTCTAAACAAGGATTTCAGGGTTGGATCTCTTTACATGGAGTCGACTGACTAGCACGATCAGGGTTGACTGACAGTGTTGACTAACCAACTGTGTTGTGCATAACGATGGCAAAGACACTGATTGGTCAGAAGCTGGAGATCCCATCTCTCCGTTGTGAATAGCCCGTTTCTTTTGCGACACCCAGTGTGCGCACATGCACGTAAGTACTCTTGCCGCTGAGATTGTGAAAGTGAGTTTGCAAGCCTGTGTCTGAATGCACAGACTTGCAAAACGGAGTTTGCAGACAGAAAACAAAATGTACAAGTTTGCAAAACTAAGCTTACAGATACAAACATAAATGTATAAGTTTGCAAAACTACGGTTACAGATATAAAACCCTGTTTTCAAGAACACCTTTTTGAATGATTTAATATTCCATAAAATATTGCTTATATCAGCCACTGAACACAGCATTTATCTATACAACATCTTACATGGGAGCAATACACAGGTCACCACCGTAAAGCCATAGCTAGCATGCTCAACGTGCCTAGATTAGCTATGGAAGCTAGCGTTAGTTAGCTGGCTTATTTTCTGACATAAATAACTAAGTATACATAAAAACATGAAACCACAAATTGGTATAAACTTAACATTAATGCATATGGCACTTGTGCACTTTTCTCACCTGCAAATACAGCAAAAAAACAGTCCTGGATGAATATCGGTACCTTGTTTGCTGCTATCCTGACTGTCCTATGCTCCGACTGGGCTCACTTCGCCAGTCACATACATAACAATAACACTGTTGCTACAGCCATCTACTGGTGAAAACGAATACTGCCCTAGAACTACTTAAGGTGAAAGCAGGTGAGTTTTCCAGTGTTTTACAAGTGACACAAAGCCTTTTAAATAATAATAACCAGAACAATAATAGTGGGGAGACAGAGGTAACACAAACTAATACAATAAACATTCTGGGCATAATCCTAACCACCAGGGTGCTACATATGCACAGGCTGCAAAGTGACATCTATAGAAATGGAATGCATTGTTGGTTTGGACGTAAGGACTCGGTGATATGATGTTGTTCCAGTAGTGTATACGATGACATTTAATACAATTTATTTTGTAGGGTGTTCTTTAATTTAACAGTAGTGTCATATACATTTTTAAAAATATAACACAGTAATGTTTACTCAGAGTACATTTTAAATTACCTACTTTTTACTTTTATCTGAGCACACCTGAAATTTGATGATAGGAGAACTGATTTTCTTCCAAATGAGTGTGTCTAACCTGGGGGGTTGTTTAAAACTGTCTGACTGCTTGTGTTTCTTGGCACCAATTTCTTTTTAACAATATCACCACATTCTCAGACCAATTGGATCAATTATATTGACAAGTACAATGTTATTATTACCAAAGGGATGGATGGCCAAAGCTACAAAAATAAGATCCAAGGTGTAATGAATCTGAGGTCACTTATACAACTCTGAAAGGGAGACTTGACCAAGACAGAATCTGTGAGATTGTGTCCTTCCACAAAGCATAGCAGGAACTGCCCACACAATAAAACGGATGATTTATCACCAATATCAAATAGCTCAAAGGATCATGGAATGCAAGGTTCAACCTCAACGAAGTGAATGTGTTTTCCTCCATTATAGGTTCCTTCTATTATCAGTGACGAAGCCGTGCATTCTGATGGCAGCTTTTGATTAAATAGTTCACATACAGTGAAGGACATGTGGGTGGTAGGTATCAACTTTGCATTCTTGGAAACCTTCTAACTGATACAAGATGCATTGGATGAATGCTGCTAAGCACATAACTTGCAATGGGAAGAAGCATTTCTACCCAGCCCAGAGGCAGGATATTAGTCTTCATTTGAATTTAATTGATGATATATGTGGACAAAAAGTATGTACAGTAGTATTACTGTTGGAAGCACACTGAATCCCTTATGTAAAGTTATCACAATTTACCGTTTAATATAAAGTGTTTGTTTTTTTAGCATTACTCGCTGCTCTCGGTGTATTATCCCTGATTTGTTGTGGTGCTGGTTTATGGTGCAGGGAGCTTTTGCTTTTTGTGACATCGCCGGTGTCCCACCACTTCTTGACAGGAAATCTGGGGGTTTAGTTCACTCTTTAAAGCTGTGATCTGGAAGTTTTAGAATCGGTAAACTGTGTGGGCACACTTGCATACTTTCGAGATGCGGTGCATGCAAGCAGAAAAGCTTTGCATAATATTCTTGTCCTGTCGCAGTTGGATGTAAAGGTCAGTTTCACTCAAGTGTGCCCAGGTAATTCAAACATAAGCCATTTTACAACTTCAAACTACAATAAAAGATATAATTAGATGTATTTGTGTCATGCCAGCTCTCAAGTACCACCAGCTCTTGCATCAAAAGCTTATTCATAACCTTTTGCTTGAGAAAATGCAAATTTGTTTGTATTTGGATCATGGATTGGGCTCTGACAAGGAGGGGCAGAGAGGAGAGCAAACCTCAGCCTGCTGAAATCACACATCCACAGCTCAGTACTGCCTGTAAGCCTCAGGTTTGCAGGCATACCCCTGCAGATAAGTCACGGTTTTCAGTGATTATGTTACAAAAAAACGCCATCATCTTGCATTGCCTTTGACTTCCCATGGTTCTCAATGGAGTGGACAGCATCCCTCATCCTGCGCCTTAATGTGGCTTCATAGCTTCACAGTAATGAACTGTACAGTTGCTTCTATGATACAGACATCAGCATAAGTAAAAATGATTTCAATGTGCCCACATTAGAATAAAGGGCCTTAAGCACAGAAACTCAGAATTATTTATACATAGGTAGATTGGAACACTTTCCCAACCTGCCCTGTGTTTACAAAACCATGATTTAGCACACAGCTAATTTATAATCTGCCAGGGTCATTGGTTATTTAAGTACAGCTACCCACGCTACACTTCTCCTCTCCACCAGGCACTATTTTTTCTTTAGCGAGTCGATTAACCTCTCTTGCTGCAAGTGGAAGTGGATGAGACTCTGCCTGGGTTATGGGGCTAACCAAAAAAAGGCTCGTCCCTCTTGCTGCGGTACCTAAGGCCCAGAGGTCAAAACTGCCCCCTCAGCGCCCAAGCCAGGCTGCTGATCTTTATTCAAAGCTACAACAAGCGAATAACTCGCCAAAATAAAACCCTCTGCACTGACTGTGCAAAGAGTACCAGGGCACAGTCTATTTTAAATATTCACTCTGGCTCTGTTGCAAATCCTGCTAAGCACACAGCCCAAACTATGTGATAGTGGGAAAAATAAGTCATGTCAACTAAAAATACACCCACATTTGTGCCACATTATATTCCTGTTCTTTGTGAGGAGAGCAAATGAGTTATCAATCTGGGCAAGCATCTGACTGGGGCAACTTAGAATAGATTTATGGTGCTTTTAAGTTGCCTAATTACAGCTTTCAAGATAATGAAGGTCATTGCTTGTTGTGTAGGAAACAGAGCATGTCATGTGAGTAGAGAGGAGTTCATTTAACTTGAGAAATGCATGAAAGTCCACTTAAGCCCTGTCCAAATAGCTTCACACTGGTGAACAGTGCTGCAAAGAGCTGGGGCTGATCAAGTGGGAAGCACTCCTCCTCCCCCACCACCTCTTATTATCATCCAGCCCTCAACCATGACTGCATCTTTAAGGGTTGGTTGGTAACGCTTTAGATTACAGCCTGCAACATACAGCGTAATTACTCCGCAGTTACAGTGTAATCTTTTGTACTTACGGTGTACCAGTACAGTACACTTAGTACATATATTTGTATTTATTTCCTGGGATGAAAGGAGGCCGTGCACAGAGCTGAGAAAAGGTAAGCTTGTGTGTGGTTACACGAAACACAAGTGAGTGACATCTATGGTGGGTGAATTCTGTCCGCCGATGGCAGGCGGAGCCACGAGGCCATAAACGAGCGTCCAGTGAGGAAGTTTGCTGATGAGGTGAACAGCTGAGACAGTGTTCAGAGGCCGACAGTATCCATGACAATACACTGTCCCCTGGACCTTTGTTCCGAAGTAAACGCACAGATGCACCCCTTAGTTATTTTAAGGACCCCAACATTATAAAGGAACAATGTAGTTTGCCTGTTGTTGGTAATAAGGTCATTTTAAAATAAAATCCCATCAGATTTATTAAGTTATGCAGAAGTCATCACTCTATCCTCCCTGAAACGTCCAGAATTTTGCCCAGTTTTATGGTCATACTGTACCCTGTAATAATAGAATAGGTACCCAGCAGTTAAATAATAACTACAGTATACATCCTCTCTAAATGTCTAGCCTTTCACATTTTGGAGGAATAAGTGAATTAGGAGGCTGTGTTTTTCTCCAGGCACTGTTGTCTCTCTGAACACAGCCTTAAACTGGATTTATAGTTGATGCAAGGGGTTAACAGGAGTTCCTGCATAGATACCTACAGCTTAGGTTTTTACATCAGCGTCAAATGTCTCCGTTGAAGGAACTACTGCAACACCAGATGCATCATACATAATCGGGCCATATTGTCCTTTATATTTTCCACAATAACTCTGTTTAGATTGTGTCATCCACTTTGTTATACGTGGGAAAGTCGACCTTGCTTAAATACAGAGTATAAGGCTGCTGCTGGGCAGTCATTGTATTTACATATAAACTTGTGGGAGCAAGCACAAGCATCCAATGTTAACCAGTCCCAATTCTTGCGGCCTCCATGTGGTCTCCATACCCGCTGTAGCCCCAACCTGTGGCTACATTTTTGAGGAGTTGCACGTCAGCTACGCCATAGCTTTGGACACCATGCATGTAGCCATTGTAGGTACTGTGTAACCCCTTAATGTGCAAGTATAAATCCAGCTTTAGGCACAGCGATGCTTTGAATTAAACGCTAACATTGGCATGGTAAAATGCACACAATGACAATGCTAGCATGCTGATGTTTAGCAGGTATAATGTTTACCATATTCACTATCTTAGTTAGCATGCTAACATTTGCTAAAAACACAGAGTAAAGCTGGGATGGGAATGTCATTTGTTTTGCAGGTATTTGGTCTAAATGTAAAGCATTGGACAAACTGACATTTAGACCTGATGATGGTGCTGGATGAAAAGTTAAGGGATCGCCAAAGTGATTACATCACAAAGTGTGCAGAACATAAATGTCTGAACCAAATTTCATGGCATCCCATCCCTCATGGCAATCCATCCCATAGTTGTTGAGATCTTTTAGCCTGGACCAAAGTCCAGACTAACTGACAGTCTGACATTACCATCCCTAGAGCCAAGCCGTTAGCGTGGCTAAAAATTTAAAAGCAAGCCCTTCCAGAAACTACTCCACAGACTTTGCTGTGAATTGTTTTCATTTGAACGTCTTTCTACCAAAGAAACACTTCTGTAATTACTATTGATAGTGATTTTTTCCTGATTATACAGAGTAATTGTCTTGTTGCTGTTGAATTTTTAAATTGATTTTTTCAATGATCTACCCCAAATGGAATTGTGTTTATCTCCCTTGTATTAGGGTGGAAGAGATAGATTTCTAAGAAACTGGGAAAATAAAACATGTAGGACTGAATTTGCAAATATAAAGCTGTATTACATGATGCAAAAATAAGTACACTCAAGTGCTTAAAAATACTTCTTATGGTTTATTTTAGCCCACCTGGACGGCAGACGTCTGCGTTGTACTTTGTACAGTAAAAAAAAAAAAAAAAAGCTGTATTGCAACTTGAATTTTATATCTTCTGTTCTTTTCAGTGCAATAAGCCAAGATATGAATGCTTTTATGCAGTAAACCCATCTGGTACTTCTAGGTAGCAAAAGACATGACAATACAATTTGCAAATATTAGAAAAGATAATTTGGTTTAAGTTCCTGGTCGGAAGATTAGCCCTCACTACCTACTTGGTAGTCTAAATAAGCTAGTGTGTGAATTATTTCCATTTGAGCATTGGAAATAATTTCTATTGGTCAAGGAACAACACATCTTAATTTACTGTCACAATTACACTCTGTGATCATGCAGTCCTGAGTCACATAAAAGGATTCTAACAATGAAGCAGACCTACATTTATTCCCCTTTTAAAAAGATGGTACATTATTTAAATAGTGATCACTCTCTTTGCTATGCCTAAAAACCTAGTTGCTCATTACAGAAAAGTGATTGAAAAACATTCCTCTCCAATGTGATATACCTTTGTGTCTTTAAAAAAAGAAGAAGTTTTTTGTCAGAAGAAGTAGCTGGCAGAAGCTGTCCATTTGTTCCACTGTTATGCTTTTGGGAATTTTCTATGGCCTTTCTATTTTTTGTATTATAGTAATTAACTAGGAGTGAAAACAAAGAAAGGCGGGGAAGGGAAAGAAAGGCAAACCGCAGAATTATTTTCTCGGTGGTGAGAGTAAATATAGCATCCTTGGTTTAATCAGCTGAATATGACAATACTTGTGAGTCTCATTGTTATAGAGGCACCAGTCTTCCCTTAGCAAGCTCTTTAAACATCTGCCAGGAGCCAGATGAAGAGTCTATATTGTCTTGGCTGGCTATATATCCAGCACTGTCTCTGACAATTTCCCTCCCTCCCACTATCCATCTCTTTCTCTCTCTATCTATTCCTGCCCATTGTATCTTCTGCACAACCCCCCAACCCCCCCCCCTTCTCTCCCTCCATCCATCTCCATCTCTGGTTCTCGCTGCTTCCTCTCCCATCAGATTAGCTTTGGCTGGGTCGTTCTGCCTCCCGTCTAATTGCCCGGCGGTGGCTGATTGGCATGTGAATCGCAGCAATGTGAGAGCTGCCTAAATATTAATTGTGTGTAGGTGCGGGTGCGGAGGTGTCCCTGCGTCACATGCTTGCTTTCATTAGGCAGAATCATTGCATGACTTTACTTTTTATTTTATGTTTTTGATTCCTCCTGTGGATTATAAACAGTCTGTCGTGTCTTATGATATCTAAAACACAACACATATGCATTTGAAAGGAGCAATTTTGAGTGTCATTTGCATTTACCCACTGCCATAAATGATGGTTCCAGCAGAGATAAGTGGAGCACCAACAAATGTACATGTTGTTCAAAGCAGAGCTAGCATCTATTTCCATATCATCTGTCAGCATTAGTTACCTCAACTGAATTCATATAAATTATCTCCTCCTCCTTCTCCGCCTGAGATGGTAGACTACAGCAGGTTGGAGCCTGGCTGAGTGCTTGATGGACTGCTATTGGTGCATGAAGTGAATACCCCGAGCAACTATTGGGTAGCAATATATTATAAACAAATAGCGAAGATGGAGTGATTCTTATGAAGTCTTAATCTTGCCTTACAGTACATGGCTCACAGATAGGCCATGATGCAGGGAGAGCATGGCAGGATGTCAGCTGCAGGTCAGCAGAGCTTTTGCTTGAGGGAGCAATCTGGCTTCCAGAACAGCTTATTGCCTGCACACACACACACACACACACACACACTCACACACACACACACACACACACACACACACATTACACTTTGACTTCACAACACTGTAGCTGCTGCCTATTGAGAAGGGGGGAAGGAGCTGGTGTTATTATCTGTGTTTGTACAAATATACTCAGGGGGATGTTGCTTTTGTCCTGTGCATGGGGGCTGTTTCCCCCTGCTGCAGTAAGTAAACGTAGTGCTTTGTTCACTGCTCCAGCCTATCTCAGCAGCTCTTAACAATGAGAGTTTTAATTGTAGAGACTATGCAAATGAAAAGACTCAGCAGATGCATACTTGTGTTTTTTTTTATTTGTTTTTCAATGCAGTCTGCTGTGAGAAAATGTTTTAAGGGGGAAAGAGAGCTATGGCTAACTCTTTCAAAGTCAGAGGTTGCCGTTAGTCCGGAGAGTCAGCAAGCCTCTGAATGCCAGGCTGAGCAAGGCAAAGATGACAGACGGGAAGCTAATCCTCTGAAATAATTTGGTCGGCAGTGTCTGAACTTCCACATTATCTTCCTCTGCATACGGCTGATGATTTAAACGCCTCTGCCCACTTTTGACAGGTGAATACAAGCCTGAACCGACTTTTCTAATAGGCAAACATTATGGACCGGCTCCATGTTTTGGCCTCCAGTTTGAATTTCTTGTATACAGAGGGTGCGAGGGACCTTTATTTTGAGATAAGGGAGCTGACAGACCGAGCAGCCACATGCCACAGAGCTGAAATATGCTTGCACGCTGGTTTCAAGGCAGTGAGTGATGGTGGATGGCATTATTTGTTGGTTCCTCGTCGGTACACAGACCACAACAGATATCTTCATTTCATATGTTCCCTCAAGAATGCTGGTGCCACAAAACACCTGCTTGGCACCAGAGAGGAATTGCTTATCTAGTCACACAAATAAATAAACATGTCACAAAAGCAAACAAGGAAGACTTAATTCCCAAAAGTAATGCCACTACACTCTAAATATGAGAGATTTCTTGGGGCGCTGCTAAAGGTTTCTTGAACTTGATGATGGTAGAAACTCTTGGGGGAATAGGAAAGGTTCTTGGAAGATCCTTTAGCTACAGGGTCCCAATGTTTTTTTTTAAACTTTCAAATCTGTCAAAAAATGTATTCTATTATATAAAGATAGTCAAGATAGTTTTATTATTTTCAGTTTTACTATCCCAGAGAAGGTTGGTTCCATTTGAGGAATGTGTCAGTCCTGGCCTGACAGTGAATGACGAGTTTCGTATTTTGCTATGTTTGGCTTGAGCTCAAGCTTCAAACCCCTATTTAAGGTCCTTTACTCACTCCATACTGTACATCTGCTACACTCTAGATAGTCAGGCCTTTGACTGCGATGGGAGCCAGATAACATCATCTTTGGTACACTCAGTATTTCCTAAGCCAGTGGGGATGCAAGCATCAAATAGCACATATTCCAGCTTATTATCACTGATGTAGAACTGGCAGGATGAACCATTCAAAAACCTGTACTTAAGAAGCTCTTTTTTTTCCTAGCCAGACTGTCTGTACATGTAAGCCAGTTATTCCTAGGAAAATGCTTCTTTTGGTGTCTATAAGATATGAATAAGTTGAGTGCAGGTATTTCCGACAAACTGTCTAAAAAAGAATATTTCTTGACTCCTATTTATTGGTACACTGCAATCTGTCATTACAGCAGACACAAGGTGAAAACACAAGGCTGAAAGATCGCAGACCTTTAAAAGCCCCAGACATCATGGGCTTTGTGTATCAAGCAAAGATTTGTTGCCTGAATCAGACACCACCTCATGCCGTCTGCTTGGCAGCTGCTGTGCTTTTCTTCTTCTCCTCCTCTTCTTCCCTTCACCCAGACATGAAGCAAAGTAGGCCGAGGCCTTGGGAAGTCCCTCAAGTTACTTATCTCAGCAGTATGGATAGACACAAGCCTCCCACTTTCCCCAAATGACTCAAGTTTTAATAGCGTTTGGTTCTCTGTAACCTGCTGTGCGTGTGAAAAGTTACACAGATTTTGTTTTTTGGCAGAAGCTCTACCTACCACTGAGCTAAATTATGAATCACTTGCTGATGTTTGGAAATGTATTATTAAAAGGCTGAACACCTCCACAATATTTTTTGGGAGTGTGTGTGTGTGCAATGTTCAAGTACTGGTATACTCAATTTGTAAATGATCTTTGTTTACACTCCCAGTGTTTGTATTAACATTCAATTTTGCATTAATGAATATGAATGTGGTCGTCCAAGTGTTGCTTAACTCGCACAGTCTTTTCATTAGCTGTTGTGTTGTCACAGAGCAATGAGAAAAACCTGCTCTTGGCTCATATCTCCACTGTAGAAATGGAGCTTTTAATTCAGATTGTGCACTTGAATGAATGGATTTTGTTCACTTTCTATTTTAATGTGCAAGATTATACTAATCAAAAACGCAACATGTGTGAAAAGTGTACGACAAAATGGAATCAGGAAATTGAAAGAAAAAAATGTCATCCAAAAATGACATATCCCCTACAAAAATGAGAAATATTCCTACATTATGTAGTGTTCAGATATGTAGATTTGGCCTTATATTTAGGTTTATTAGGTTTAGGTTATTAGTTTAAAAGCTGAATTATCAATGCTCATAGGCAACTATAACTATTCTTATGCAGCTAACCGTACTATGCATTGCAGTAAAACATTCAGAGCAAATGCAGATAAAATCGTGATGTTAATGTTTCGCATGAGGATGAAGAAGTTAGGGTGGCTGTACTCACCATCCACAAAGCTACAAACAGTTCTAAAAACCAATGTCATCCAAAGAATGCATCAACTTGGACACATCTAGTAAGACCAAGTGCAAAGAACACACCAACATACATTAAATACCGTTTTTCCTCAAATAAAAAACGGTAGTCAAGTAAAAGCCAGGTCTCACGTAATGGCCAGGGGTGTGTGCGTGTGGTCGACACGAACATTAAGGCCGGCCCCCAGTATAGGCTGGGGTCACAAGTCATATTATGTACCTGCCAACTACAGTAAGCATAATGTATATATCCATCGCTTTAATTTAATAAATTCAGCAATATAATAATGCTATTTTCAACACTTTGTTGTTCTGGATTACTCATCTAAAGTGTTATTGTTATTGTTATACCGATTTCAGTCACTGCGAGTGGATGTGTGTTAGTGTCTCAGCCAAACTGTGTGTTGTATGGGAACCTTGCAAGTCAAAGGCACATTTACACCCAGCTTCAGGTTTCATTCCAATCTAATACCATTAAGGAGTATTTTTAACATTTAATTGTGACCAGAATCATTTCCTAATCTTAACCCTATTCCATGAACATGCTGTAGCACAATGGTTGCCAATGGGGTGCCTTAAGGAAAGGCCAAGGGTGCCTTAAGATTTAATTCCATTTTCTTTTATTGTACATTTTTAATAACATTTCACCACATTAAAAAAAGAAGCAACATTTCCATTAACTACATTTTTATATTAGGTTTGCAAACATATACAAACAGGAGAATAAAAATATAAATCACCATATTAAAAGCCATATTAAATAGGTTATTATGCCACTGCTAAGACGACAGCTCACGGTTACTAGTTGTCATAGTAACACAACACTCTTTCCTTCAGAAAAAGTGACTAGACATATTAAAGTTATGAAAAAACATGGTTGTGCTTTGTTTTACCTCGGGTAGGGGGTATCTCAACTTTTAGGGGCCTTAGTTCCTCTACTGGACTGTCAGAGCAGTGATGGAAAGATTTGTCACTGAAAACAGAGCTTAAAGAAATGCTGATACACTCACCACAGTGTGAGACAACCAGACCTGAGCTAATGGCTTATCATGGAGAGGGAAAGCTAGCTGTCCCACATCTGCAGGGAAAAATGTCAATGTCAAAATGTCAAATAGGACAATGATGCAACGTAAGCTCAAGAGACATCTCCAGACAAAAGCACACTCTTTAGCCAGCAAAGATGTTGAATACTTCAAGCAACTAAGAGATGTACTGTAAATGACAAAACAGAATCTATGTTATGTTTGCTTTTTTTTGGGGGTCTTTGAAAACCTAAAATATTAGCTAATTTTACTTTTAATTAGAATGACAGAAATACATGTATTCAATTAGCATACTTAGCAAGTAGCATTCTAGCAGTTGTTTAAGTTGAGCTTGTTTGCTGAGCTGAGCGTGTTTTAAATTTGTTTGGGAACCACTGCAGTACTAGCAATTTTCAGACAGAGCAGCAATAGTCAGCTGAAAAACCTTTCAGGTACACACTAACCTAATATTCTGACAGATATGTAATAAATGTACTGTAATCTACACAGCCAGTGCAAATAGCTGAACATGAATAAATAGTTGAATTTTAGTTGGCAAAAGAAGAAGAGGGGCAGTTATTTTCTTCAAATCCTAATATAATCCAGTTTGGGAGTTTAGTCTATGATATTTTATGTCCAACCCTAACATAAGATCATGTAAGTAATTAAAGTCATTAATCAGCTTAGTGTTGTAGCCAGTGTCCCTATACTGTGGAACAGCCTGTCTGAGGGTGGATGTTAGGTTACGAAGACAGTGTCATCTTTCTCAGCACCAACCAACCATCAACCTGCTTTTAAGTGTTTTTTCAAATTTCTGTATTTATTATTTATTCTTGTATTGTTGTTTTCTTTTGTATGGCTGTCTGGTTTGGTGCCTTTATGGTCATGAAAAATACATTCATATTTTCAGTCAGATTTGTATCATTTTCCAATTCAAACAAAAGATGCTGCAGCCTTGAGTGCTTAGAAAATGGTGACAAGCAGAACAATCTCTCCCTGAAACAGGATGGGCTGGGTACACTAACACTTTGTGTATGCTGTGACAACTTGCAGCCATTGTACTGTGGGTAATAGAAAAAGGATTCACGAAATTATGAATGTTTTGCGTGGGTTCAATTTGAGAGGAAAGGTTTGTGTGTATGTATCTGTCAGTGGAAAGTTCAATGCTGCTTTCCGTCTTCTCTCACAGAGCTGCACTTGTACAAGCTAATACTGGGCTTGCTGCTACCTTGCTACTGGTTTGTCATTGTGATTTCCCCCTATTGCAGCACTGGAACCCATTTCAATTAACCTCCCAGGAGTGCTGGGGGGTTCATCAGCAATTCTGCAGGACACCAGCAGTTATTGGACGTGAAATAAATCGACGGCAGACTGGGAGGAGATGCTCAGCCATTCCCCCTGATGCACTTGCTAACACCCAGACGAGAACAACCTCCCAGTCCCCCAAAGCAAAGAATGCTTTTCCCCTAGAACACAACTATTTTTAGCCGTTTCCCCCCAGAGTGAAAGCAAAATGCTAATCTTCAGCCAGCATCTCTTTGAAGTATAAGAGGATACTTGAGGTGGATTATTTATGGCCACATAGCTGTAGTCTTAAATCCTGTTAAGTCTACCAAGAAGCCCTCACTGTAATGTTTGAGGACTGGTAAATAAACACAAGTGTGTAGCAGTGGCATGTCACCCTGGTGAACACATGACAGTTTACTGAGGATAAAAATCAGGTGTGAGCACTTCTGAAAGCTCAGTCTTATTGCCTCCCACATCTCCCTTTCTCTTTCTGCCTGTCTGAGTCTCTGCTAATGACAAGAAAGGAGAAATGAGGTGTTTGTCGTTTGATGTCCGCGACTTGTTAATGATATGCTTGGCCTTTGCTGCAGTGACACAGCATTCAGCACCAGCGATTCATATGGTAATGCATTATATGTTTATGCTCACATACATATTTTAATTTCAAAGGAGCAACAACAAATGCATGAGACGAGCACAACATTTGGAAAATAGGTCACTGCTGCTAAATGTTGATAGTGCTACTTTGCCCCCCAGTGGCACACAGACTCAGTGCAGACAAGGAGCATTTCATTATCATAACCTTCAGGCTGTTGACTTTCTTCCACGGAGTAGCGGGGACATAGATAGGCTGCATATATGCTCTTTTAAAATATATGGGTTTAGGTTTCTGCGACATGCTAAAAATATGCCCTGCACCTGTATTTGACTACAGTCTTGTGGTTGTAATTGTAGGCTGAAGCAAATTTATTTATTTTTTTTTGTTCATTTCACATCGTGGATGTTTTTGCTCCAGTGAGTCATTTCTGCAACTGCTGTGATGGATGACTCATATGTTAAATTTACTTGGCATCACCTCTCAGAAGGCGCAGTTAAACCTACTCTATTTTCATTTAACATATCTAAATAAAATTACATTTCATATCACATCCTCACAGGTTACCAGACTTTACCGAACATATTTTGGTCTCATAATATGATGATATGATTTACCTCACAGATTTGAAATCAGGTTGGGGTTATATTCTGCAGAACAGAACGCGACAAAATATCCACTCACTCTACCCAAAAATTCAACAGGCTCTTTCAGTGACAATAGGAATTGATTTGTTATTTCTGTGTGCAAATGAAATGGCTTGATATTTGTGTTGTCGATATGAAATCCTGACGGAAACGCCACTTCCCTGTCTATCTGAAGTCTGCAGAAGCAGCACACTCTAAAGCAGGGGCGGACTGGGATGATAATTTAGGCCCGGGCCAATCTTCACACATCAATAACAGATCAGGTATAGCTAACATTACTGTACATTTTGTTGAAATATTTGTCTCTACTGTTTATGTCAGTAACTATTTTTTAGTTTTAGTACACACAAAAACTGCTTCATAATACATCCGAAATAGTTAAAAACAGCCAAGTGTTCTCAGTTTCAAGAGTTAGTCAAATGCACTTCCATAATTAAGAGTGTTTGTTTTGTACAGCTCTGACTGGACTTGTGTTGATCATTAAGAAGCTCTGATAGCTCTGAGTAACTGGGCTGATGGTCTACAGTTCTGAGTGGCTGTAGCTGTCCCGTGTTGTTTTCACTTCCATTTACCCATTTCATTTTGTATTTTTAACAATGGTCTGACACTCCAGGCCAATCAGCTGGCCAAGGCCACCGGGAATTCTCCCGGTGCTCCTGATGGCCAGTCCGGGCCTGCACTCAAGGATTTGGATGTTCAACCAAATGCTGAAGCTTGGCTGAAACACACACACACACACACACTTTATAATTCATAGCTGGTATTTGTAGCTATAATTCCTATGAACTATGCTTAGCTTTGTTTGTACTGTCACCCTATACTATCATCTATATTCCTGCTCCACTCTCCAAATAATGTCTTAATTATGAGGTGCATGAAAAGAACTGACCTTAGAGATCTGCCGAGCACTGTATTCATTTGATGAATGTATGAATGCAGAATCGTTGGACGGATCTTGCTGTGTTCAAACACGCAGTAAGGTATTATGGAAATTAGCAGCCGTGCTCATTGATATATTGTGACAAGCAACTTTGCCTCGCTGCTGGTATAAAAGCTCAGCTGATTCGGCTGTATCTGGTCCCCTATTGTACTGACTGTCACACTGATCCTCTTTGTGATCTACAAAGGGGATGAAGAAGATGGAGACAAGTCTTGCAAGCCAGCACATGCTCTCATCCACACACACACGCATGCAATCTGCCAGTCTCATTACTTTCTCACACTGCCTTCTCACTTGTGCATATATATCTGTCCACACCCAGTCACGAAATGCAAAATCATGTCGAAGCTGGGACTCTGTGTATATAGCTTCAGGCTGTGTGTGTCCCCTGACGCAACACTAAGCTTTACAGTGTTGCAGCAGTGACATCTGTACTGTATGGGCAGCTGTACCAGGGCCATTGATGCCATGTGGCCTGGGCTTCTTACACGCATCCAGGGCTAATACATACATGTGTACGTAGTATTGGTGTTTGAATGTTAAATTGTGTTTGGGCATTCACATGGACAGGATATAAAGTACCCATGGCTGCTGAGTTGTCAGACCTTATCATCTGACATTCATAGTTTGAAATAATTATCTGTGTTCTCGCACAGTGAATGCACACATCTGTATCTTGCTGGAAAATCTGGCAAGGCTCATATCAACATCTTTCAACCAACAGTCAACAGACAGTATACTAATGTCATTGTTAGCATGATATCAACTCTTTGAAAGGTTTTAGCACCAACCATAATAAGCAATCATTTAACTAATACAAATAAACCACTCCTGACACTATTTAGTCACATTTTATTTGGATAAACTGAATATCTATCAAGTGACTGTAACATTAATTACAATATATGTTTAATGCCTGTATGGGTTAAGGTTAAAATGTGGCAAGAGTTAGGATTAAGTTATGTGTACTGAGTCTATTTTTATTCACCTGATATTTGAGCTATCTTTAAACAGAATGCTGCAAAGTGATCACATACCATATCAGTACCACGTTAAACTGCCACTATGCTTCCTGTCCTGTTTTAACTGTATCATCTTGCTATTTTTTCCTGCCTTTTCTACAAACCTCTGTATCAGGGGTCTTCTTTTTTGATAATTTCTGTGCACAGACAGTGACTCGTACCCCTGAATTAATAATTTGTCCACAGGAATGAATGGAATAAAAAGGTTCGTTATCCTCTACAATATGTTAACCAGTTGTCCAAGGTTACACAATGTGGTGTTTAACAGCCAAAACCTGAATATCTGTCTAAAATCAAAAACACAAGCGTCTCATTCAGGTTGTCCACACCCTGAGAACTTTCCCTGCATGCTTCGTTGCATCTCTATATCAATACTGCATTTTTAAGGCCAATATTCATATTTGCATTTTTTCAGCATATGATACCAATAACAATACATTTATTTATTTACATAAGCACATAACATACACACATATTTTTGATAAGCATCCTTTGAATATCTTCAGTGCTGTACGCAGGGTTTTAGAAAGACCGAGGTCCAAAAATTGAGCTTTGGGGGTTTGGGGGCATGCCGCCCCCTAAAAAAAGTGTTCAAGTGAAGGGAAATTCCCACCACAGACACCATCTCTCACCCTCAAAATAATTTAGTAAGGTTATATACACCTTTATTTCATCTTTGCGTTTGAGTTTGCATCATTTTGCATTTGAATTATAGAAATGCGTCTCAAACAGTACATAAACGTTATACAATTATTACACAATAATACTATATTATTACACTAAAATTATGCTAGGTGTTTGTGATGTTGTTAAATTGAGCCTATAAGTTCCACTGTAATTACCAAAGAACATATAGCTCTGTGGTAATGACATTGTCTTTGTCAAACAGCACAAGGACATAATGCTAATCCTATCCTGGGCATAGTGGGCAGTACCTGCTCTTCCTCTCTCATCTCCATCACCTTCTCTCTTTATTTCTCTCTCAGTCTCCTCGTCTTGTCCTGTATCTCTTCCCTTCCTAAAGCTGAGCTTTGATTGACAGAGTCGTTTTATTTTCGTCTGTCTCAGTGAATGAAGTAAACACAGGGTCAATTGATATTTATATGTAAACCGGCCTCTGCTACGATAATCTTGCAATGACAGTGACAACAAAGATATATAGGGGGACCCTCAATTTAAAATGAATTTCAACCCTTTACACAAACTGAATTGAAAGAAAAGCATTTAAACTTTCGTCTAAAGTATATCAGTCTACCATGGATGGAACTAACATTAGCTGGCTAGTTAGCTAGTTAATTCACTCAAGTGAACTAGCCAGCATCATGATGGATGGCCACAGTTTAACGCAGCACGAGCGAACAGGAGTTATTCATCAGATGAATGGCATTGAACTGCAAGCAGTCCACTAGTAAAGTTCTCTAGTTACCTGTATCACGCTTCTCACAAATTCAGCAGCCTCTCTGGTTTCCTGAAGTTATTGACATAATAGAACCACCGTGTTGAGTCAGTAAGGTTTTTGTAGTAACGACAAGATCATCCACTTCACCACCCACGCACACACCCACACACAAGCAATGATGGTGAGCGGTAATCATGGCGCACCAAAGTCAAGTTATTTTTAGGCAATTATTTCACGACTTTTATTATATACACCTCGGAAAAAATACCCTCAATGTTAGGTACAGCTATGCATTTCTCTACTGACATTTCTTGTTACTAATCAGCCGACATATGTCAATACTGATGTATCTGCAATTAGCTAATGTCGGCCAGTATATCAGCTCAACCGATTTCTCAGTCTAGTTCTGCTAACAACACTCTGGGTGCCCCTCCCTACCTTACTAGACTAGTAACAACAACCTGGGACTTCATTTCCTACTGCTACAATAATTATACTAATTTGACGGCATGAATTAATTAATTTATTTGAGGATTTATCCTGTGCTCAAATTACCAAGGGTTTTACTACTGATACCTGTGGGCTCTGGACATGTATCTATACTAAAGTGATGCAGAGTGATTCCCTGAAAAGTTATGATGTTATTATCATGTCCAGCAAGTCCTCAGCACAGTAGCCAAAGACTTTGTGCAAGAGAACCTGTCAGCACCCTTTGCTTTGTGATGGTAAAAGGTGGCTGTACACCCTCTTCAAACCAGGTTGCTACTTGCTGACACATAATTTGCCAATAAAGTGCAACCCCAGGACCAATAACAGCAGTTGCAAATTATACCTGGGGATAGGTGTCCCTCCATCTAATTTGTAGCAATACATTGACCGTCTGTCAGCGTAAGCTACTCAGCAGCCATTTTTGCACTTGATGCGCTGTGGCAAGGCAGGCTAACTTGTAGGTGAGATGATATTGAGTAGTTGTATGTTGGTAGTTTTCGCCTTCCGGCTGGGAAACATTGCTTTATTTCTTGTATTCAGTGCTGTTAGACTTGTACATGACCCCATGTGCAATGTTCACAGACTGTCATGCATATAAAGTGGAAAGTATTTTCACTAAGTGAATTCACATTGTCATTCTTAAATGGCTTTTGCTGAAGGCTTAGAAAATGTTATCCTGCATCTCAATATGGATGGTTACACCTATCTTAAACGAATTCCATTCAACAAATTAATCACTCAAAACATATTTGTTCAATCATTTAATTTGGCTTTTTCCTATTCCACAAACTAAACTAAGCTGTAAGGCCTGTATATACTCGCCTGTTTTCATAAGAATATAACATCTCATCTACACTGTATAAGAACTGTCTTTACAGGCAGACATAAAGAGAAAAGAATAAATGTAAAAAATCTGCCACAATATGACTGAGCACCTCATTAGAGGCAGGAGGAAGAAATCTGGGTCATCCTGATCATAATATTTCACAGCTGGCAAGTTGTACCCCCATTCAAGTATTGACATTCTGGGAGGTTTGCATAGAGAAAAGCCATCACTATGCAATTACTGAAAACAAGTGCAGTCCATTGGAATGGATTAGGGACTATATTTAACAAAATAAATATTTCTTGGCATTTATCTTTTCATCTGGGGGTCCAAATTGTATGCAGCGACTGGGATAATCTTGTTTTGCTGAATCGCAGCAGCACTACAAACAAGCAGGGGATTAGTAATCCCTGTTGGAGATTTTTTTTTTTTCCAGGAGAAGACAGATAGTGGCTGGCACCTGGGGCAAGGGCTTGATTTCTGAACAGTAAACATTGATGTTTTCCTCGCTGGAAGAGCTGCAGTCTGTCTGGACAATATTTCATATTGATAATAGCATTTCAGGGCGCTTGAGTAAATGGAGTTGGATACTGCAGGTGACAGCGTGAGGTGACCTTATCAAACTGTGATAAACTGGAAATGGGAAACTGAAATCAAAATACCATCACTGAGAGGAAGGCGAGATTCATCTGCTGGTTTTTTTGGGAGGCAGTAAGAGGGAAAAAAAACTGAATTGCCTTGTTCGAAAGAAGATTGTATGACATGGTCTTTGCCAACTTGACAGTGCAGGCAGCATGATTCAGTCTGTAGCTCACGCTCGCTGAGTAGTATTCATTCTCCATAAGCTCAGATCTCAGATGATTCTCACTGAAGTCAATCTTCAGCTGTGATCACTCAGGCTCAGCTAATCGAGCGGCATGTCACGCCTCCTGGGCTGTGGAGTTGTTTTAGGGAAGGGGGGGTCATTAGTATTCAGAGAGGAACAAACAGCAATTTGGACCTAATTAGGTCTTAATGGCACCTGATCACTCACATACACAAACATGCAAAAGCACATGTGCGCGCGCGCACACACACACACACACACACAAATTGGCACAAAATGGTATGTCTCTTTCTGAGACCCAAAGCATGAATATAAACTCATTCTGTCCAAGTGTCTGGGCAACAACTAAGGTCAGAACAAATTGAGAGTCTTTGCAGGAGTGAGTGAATTGTAAATTAGCAAGATGAATATCAACAGAGGCAGACTCAGACTCAGACTCAGAATAAAATGGAGGGAGCACACACCCCTCCCTCACACACGCACACACGCAATATAAACTCATTTACATTAATAGTTTACATGTTGTTATGCCCCATCTAGGGGCAGTTGTGTGCTTGTGTGTGTATGGCCACAGGGGGTGTATAGGGTGGAAACATGACAGATCACAGCCCTGAACATGGGGCAGAAACTAAATAGGCCGAGACACAACATGAACTCGAGCAGCCACAGAGACAGATTACTAAGTAACAGGTGCTTATTTACAATGTGCTTCAAAATAGATGGAAGTGACAACTGACTTCAGGGTGGGCACAGGCCAAAATAACACACTAACAAATCTTACTAGAAAGGTAATACACATATAACCTAACAAAACAAAGAAACCAAAATATAACCTACCTCCCTAACTAAAATAAACAGGTGAAAACAAGATCTACAGAAGCGGCAGCCCACCCTTACAAACTCCTGGAGAACAAAAAGCCACCAGCATGGCAGAGATCCTACGACTACAATGCACCCAGTTACAGCAGAGACAAAATGCGGCCAGTTGGGAGGAGAGGGAGATAAGTTCTGCCCCGCGCAACACCACTGCCATCTCTTTATATAGTCGATTGGCATCAGGAAGGAGCCAATCACCTGCAGGTACCGGTAGCCGGTGGACCAATTACCTCTAGCGTTGGTATACACCTATTTGCATACATCCCCGTGCAGGCACCTGTCACACATCATGCCATAACATTTTCACTGATGAGAGAAACACGTCAACACAACAAAACACGACATGGTCGTAACAGAGCGCTTTTGAAATGCTTATCAGAGTTTATCTTACAGTACCTTTCAGTGATGCAGACACAGAAAAATGTCTTACCGAAAAAGAAAGGTAGATAACGTGCAATAAGTCAGGAGGAATGGCAAACACAGAGTGCATGTTGTGCTTGTAAACAGACTCTGCACACTCTGTGGTGCTTTCTAAATCTTCAAGGATATTATTGTCAAAAATTGTCAGTTGCAGCTACTTCAAGTGTGGTGATGTAAATCCCTGTCTGAGACAGTACTATGCTGATTGATGGAGCATCATGCCATACTGTGTCACATCACACAGAACTGGCTCAGACATCAAATCATCACCATGTTTGCTTCATTTCTAAGCAGTCACTTAGCTCAATTTGCTCTGTATATGAATGCCTGATTTTTTTTTTTTGTTCATTTTAATAATGTCTCAGAGACAAAACAAAGGTAATTTCAACTCACCTAAGATTGTCAACTCAGTACTTGCCCACAAATGTTCACTTTTAAACTGTGGCCCTTCTCTGACCAGTTACAACATACTGTCCCAGCAGATGTCAGTGTTACTCAAGCTATTTAAAAAGCTTTACTGACTGTATGTACAGCTGAACAAAGAAAGCAACGCTTCTTTGACACAGCTGCCAAAATCATTTCCATAGCAAGAATACCTTCAAATTGCAGACACATTTGCTAAAAAGTCAAAATGCTAAGTATGTACACAAGCACTTGATGAGAAAGCACTGGAAAGATGCAAGAGACGACAGAACAAGCAGCTCAACTGCAGCATGAGAGGCAATCGCCTGTAGCACGCTCAAGATTCCTATCCTTTTCAAAGCACGGTAAGCCAATTATATGAGGTTTAATTTAATAAGTCTAACCAGTAATTCCAGTGAGTGTGTTTGTTTGCTCGTTTGTGTGTGGTTTTTCTTTTTTTTTTTTAAAGAATGGAATGGTGATTAAATGCTATCCATAATCCACATTTCATACATTATGAAGGGATTGTAATTGGATTAAAGATAAAAAAAATGTCAGCATGGAAATCAAAAGCCACAATGCTTTCCTTTTAGGTATCAACATGATACACAAACACTATGACTGCTAAGACAACTATACATGAAATGAGAGGAAGGTTATATGGGGGATAGCATTGCAGGAATCATTCATCACAGTTATTAAAATTAGAATTGAGCTAAAAGAGAGAATTTCATTTGTATGTACTCATGTCTGTAATGAGGTCCACAAAGGCACACGAGTGTTGCAACTCATTCCACTTGCCTGCAGCAGCAAACCAGGCGACTGTTTCCCTTCTGAGCTACATGACATTTGTCTTTGATGTACTTAGCACACGGATCAGTGCAGAAAAAGGCATCTGCAAACTGTGGCAACTGTCCTGAAGAGACTCCAGGGAGACTTTAAATGAGTTCCAAACTGTGTTGTCTGGAAATAAATGGATGGATGATGTTGCAACAGCTCAGACAAGGATACTGATATAAAGGAGCGTTGCGTTACGGAGGAGTTATGTTTTATGGAGCAGAGCTATGGCTATTAGCAGCAGATGTTGGGTTTTACTACAATATGACTTCCTGCGACAACCAGAAAGTTTGAGAACAAAGCCACAGGGTGGTTGGAGACAGCAGTGAGGGCAGAAGTGACATCATAAGAAATGCAGTGACACACCTATATTAATCATCACTGATTGAAAGTGCTCTAGCAACATGAGCAGCATTTGATTTAAATATAGCTAAATCCTGCTTGGTGCTGCGAATGACAACTGAGCGATGCTCACTTTAAACCAGTGAGAAGAGCACAGACAAAACAGCACAGACAGAAATGTCTGAATTTAAAAAACCAGAACTGCTTTAACTTTGAAGAAAATGTTGTGTTGATGTAGGACACCATCGCTTGGTGTAAGGAGCTGATTGAGAAAATAGGTTTAGAGGGTCTTTAAGTGTGAAACTACAGTCCTGACAGTTGGCCCAGCCCTCCCCAAAAATACGGCTGTATAGCAGCTTATTACGACCCATATTACGTTTATTGTTAGGCAGCAACCTCTAGTGACTAGTAATTATGACGGGAGCAAAGGTGGAAGTCAGATGATGAAGTATAAAGAGCGACAAAGTCCGCCTAGGAAGTAGTCTGGGGTTGATGGATGGGTCAAACTCAACAAAACTTTCACCCAGCAGACTGCTGTTCATGTCCCATGTGAAACCAAAGTCAACGTTGACTTATTTTAACTTATGTCAGATCATAACGTTAAGTGACGTAAGTTAGATTAGTAAGTCACATGGCATAACTTAAAGAGGTATTGCACACTTAAACATGTTCTTTGAGCTCTAAACTAAATGATATTACTGTACTGTGACGAAACACATCAATGCTGCTGTTAATATTGACATTTCTTACCAAATTTATAGAAATCAGAATTTTATGGGTTGAAAATGTCTCAACACGCCATCTACTGTTTTAAATCAGCCCTGAACCTGCGAGGCCAATGCTGACATAGAGTCAACTGGATGGGACCTGTCTACGTCATGAAATTTATATAAAAAAAGACTCTAATCAGTGTCAGTCAGTCTCCCTCATGTCTCCTGACCCACACATTACGTAGCCACGAGGCCACGCCTCCTACAGGTGTTGTTCCCTCACTTGTTGCATTTTTATATATGCTGGGAGAGAGGCTTCTAGCAGAATTGGAGGGTGGAGTTACACTGTAACTTACGTATGTAACTTAACTTACAACCTAACCAAGTAGTTTTGGTGCCTAAACCTAACCAAACTACGATCGTTTTACGTGTTTATTATTGTTACTATTCAATATTATCTTGTAGCCAAAACACCGTGACCAGCTGTTGAGAGAATAATGATAGCTTTTCACAGAATGCTAAGCCTGCTAGCATAAAAAAGATGCTGACCCAGAAAGGACACTACTTCTGTCTCTGGACTGTCTCCCACACACTTTCAAACACAGCTTGCATAGGATATGTGTTTATTCTATGCAAGCTGTTGATTTCCACAATAATGCCATAACAAAGAAGGGGGTCAGCCCTAAATGTCAAATGTGGCACATTCATTTTAAAATCATTGTGTACAATCTTTCTTACAACAAAAATCTTCAACCATCGATCTATACCTGTCTCATGCTGTTGAACATCAACCTCACCTTCATGAATGATTGCTACTACACTGTAGATGGAATACATGGAATTCACACCTACTTGTTCCTGGTAGATCATTTAATATTTAGCTATATGCTGATTTAACTCACCCACTCTTTTGCATTATGTCATGTATTTTCATCATGTCTTCCAACCAACACAGCCAAACTTAGCACCTGTTGCTTGAAGCAAGTTTACTTAAATTGACCAACTGGTTTCAGGCTAAGCATTTACATAAAATGTTTTTAACAAGAAAATAAAAAGCTTTTTTCCTTTAAACTCATGTGGGTAAAATGTGACTGCATAAATTCAGGGATTAAGATTCAACAGGTAGAAGGAAGTAGATCACATTTACCCTGATAAAATATCAGTGGTAAAAATAGTGGTAAATATAACTATGAGAGGCCATAATTTAAAGCCTGTGGGCTTAAAGATTTGACAGTGAGGATGAATATATAAATAAAAAGGTTGAAAAGGTTCAACAAATTAAAGACAGAACATTTTGGTAACAGCCTTACAGCTACAGACAAAGTGATGCCTGATATATTATTTTTGGATGGCTTGTTGTTTGGTGAAATTATCTTGCATTTACTGTTGAAAGAACACACCATCCAATATGTCAGCTGATGTCTCTCAGCCAAATGGTTGCTAGCATCTAAATTCTAAAATAATTATTATGAAGGCAGTTGAACTGTGCTGACTTAAAGACTGGGAGGAAACAAAGGCAACTTCAAAGCTTACTGTAAATAACTCCATATTCAATTTTACATTGGTTGGCATTGCATGGTGGTGCTAATGAGCGTGACCAAATATGGTTTGTAATTCATCCCAAAACGACTCATGGTGTCATGTAGTCTGCTTCATAGTTTACCAACATGGTGAGCCTAAAATCATCTTGCTAACCAGCTAATCTCACTTTGTTAGGCAGAACCCTGTAGCAGCAGTGGATGGCACAAACAAGATAACATCTTTCTAAGTAAGCATCTAGCTATAAATATGACAGCACTCTTCATCTCTAAGTAGCTCTCTTACTTTGCTTGTGCCATGCCTACATCCATCAGAACAGACATGTTTTTATATAAAATTTAAAATTACTTACCAAAGATCTCATCCATGCTAAAGAAGTCCAATATTACTCAGCATACTATATAGTAAGATAAAGTGTTAGCATGAGCCAGTGGGGCCAATGATTTGCAAGGGACACGTTGATGATTTTGGTATCTATTTTTGCTTCACAAAACAGCTAAGTTTCCCAGTGGGCCAGTCTCATAAAAATGGCATGTTATAGAACTGTTGAAGCAGTATTCAACAAGAAGAAGCTCATTTTGTGTTTCTTCTCAATGAGAGTTAAACATTGGATCTAATTAGTAAGTCAAAATACAGCTCTGTTATTGAGAACACTGAGCCTTGAAACTGAAGAAGAAAGAATGTTTTTGTTACAAAGAAGCATAATACCTCCACAGTATTCTGCGGAGGAGGGGTGTATGATCCTTGTTGTGTGTCTGTAGTCAGGGGCTGATATATGCAGATAACTATAAGTGAGCAAGTGACTGAATAAAAAAGTTCTATTTTGAGTTAATGAATATGTTATATTTATATGTGTAATTGTTACTTCCTGGATCCATGATGTGCTTAACATCTGATGTACACTTGTCTTATTAGTGTAAATCATAAGCACCCCAAGACAAAAACAAATAAATGAAGGGGTACTTCAACTATTTAGTATTGTACTTTAGTTGGGGGACTCACAAGAGACAGATTTAAAAAAAAAAAAAAAAGGATTGTCAGAATCAAAGCAGCAGAGGCCGAGATATCCTGACTTTTCGTTCCTATTATGGAGTCAAACTTTAAAAACGCTAGATCCTACACTTCCCATAATGCAACTCTGCAAATCAATAGCATTTCTTCATTAGACCCTGTCTGTGCCCATATCTTTCAAACTCCACTGCCTCAGATTGTAACACAAGCTTTCCATTAAAATTTGCTCCAAGCCCAAGCCAAGATAACCCTGATGACATCATCAGAAGACATTATATAACACAGGCTTAGTAGTACTCCCCATGATGACAAAACTGGTCTTGATTTGTAAAATCGAGACTGTCCTCCCCCAAAATACGGCCGTATAGATTGTCTGTGCAGACGCTTATTACAACCCATATTTAAGTTTATTAAGGCGGCGACTTATAAAGAGCGACAAAGACCATATAGGGAGAAGGCTGGGGTGGATGGATGGATGGTCAAACAACACAGGACCTTCACCCAGGTCCCGTGTGATACCAAAAGTTGCTAAACCTAACCAAACTGCAACTGTTTCACAACATTAACCACGTTTTTATTATTGTTACCATGACGACAAAGGTCTGGTACGCCTTTAAATGTCGTTTTGTGAGTCATTGACAAACCTATTCTGTCTTTTAGGTTGGAGGACTGGTAAAATTGGTAGTGTCCCTTTAAAATTAACTAATTATGAAACTAACTCAAAAGGACATGCAACTGAAAGAGACAAGCAAAAGCGTCACTACACTTCTGACCAGATGTAACATATTAACAACCAAGAAAAATATATCTTTAGTAGGGGCAGCTGTCCCCCAGTTGTCTTTTACCTCTGTGGAAAATGTCATAGGAAGAAGGATGACATGTGTGTAATTGTCTCCATGCATTGCTTGTTCCGGTGTTTGTTTCCATGTGTCATCCAACCAAGTGAGAACAGATTGCAGGTCCTGGGAACACACCTGAGACCAACAAGCAATGACCAAGAGATTGTGTGTTGGGCTACGTTGGCTGCCAGTAGCCTGACCTTCAGGGAAGACAGAGGAATGAATAGAGTTTGGCAGATGCTCGAGGTACAATCCATCTTTCAACTCGAATCATATTATAACGGGGGTAAGCATTGCCTCAGTGGGTAAATTGCCAATTTATAGGGATGTAATTAATTTTTGGGTTGAGAAGAAGGTAATTACCACCCAGGCATGAAAGTGATACGTAGGTAGGAGGTGTTCATTAAAAGAGCTTGCTTGAAAGGGACAGAGTGGCATCCGGTTTGGGTGCAGGATAAAGAGCTAAACTTCAAAACATGTGCTTCCTCAAACTGAACTGAACTGAAGACTGTAGAGCTGTTACTCCCTGTGGCACTATAGTGACCCTTTCACTTTTCTTCTTTCTTTTGATTCATTGGTGACATCAGTCAATGCAGGTCCAAAGGTCAGATCTTTGATCACTATGTGAAATGAGAACCATACAGTCTCAACTGTAAATAACGTCCATATAGAATTATTTTCCGATCCTACAAAATATACCACTATCTCTAGTTTTAATAAAACTGTCCAAATAACCAGTCTGTGCTGGTTCATGAACCAATTGTACTTTTAATATGTTTTTCAAAACGTCTCAATTCCATGTGTGACACAGTTTCACATGCAAAGCCTAGCAGCCAGGTGGAGTAATCTTAGCGATGTGTGGCTGTTTGCCAAGTGACTGATACCAGATGACCCTGTGCCCTTCATCTGATGGCCACTCAGTGATAAATCACCCCCGCTCTGTTTCAACAAGAAAACACGAGAGATCACAGATGTAACCCAAAGGAAGTGTTTGATACGTTTAAAGAACCTGCTGTCATGGTGTTTGTGGTAACAGAAAATGGGCTTTTATTATATGCAATACTAATATATACTTAAGAATTTACCTTCTACCCTTAAAACCTTCCAGGGCATGGTGATGATTAAAACTGACTAAAAATAAAAAGGATGAGACTGACTAAACTGACTAAAAACTAACATGGATTTCTGATCTCAGGTCAAAGACTAAGACTTAAACTAAAAACAGCTGACAAAATTAACACTAACTCCAAGGGATGATGAATGACTTGGACATTTTCTTGGATCCATCCTATGACTTGTGCTAAGTACTAACACCACACTAGTTCATTAATCAGTTGTGTGACTTTCTACACAACAATAAGCTGTTTGAGGATTTTCAGTGAGGATTTAGAGTGCATCATAGCACAGAGACAGCACTGGTAAAAGTTACAAATGACCTTCTAATTGCATCTGACAAAGGACTTGTCTCTGTACTTGTCTTACTAGATCTTAGTGCCGCATTTGATACCATTGATCATCACATTCTATTACAGAGACTAGAACATTTAATTGGCATTAAAGGCACCGCACTAAGCTGGTTTAAATCCTATTTATCAGATCGATATCAGTTTGTACATGTTAATGATGAATCCTCTATGCACGCCAACGTTAGTCACGGAGTTCCACAAGGTTCTGTGCTTGGACCAATTCTATTCACCTTATATGTGATTCCTTTAGGCAATATTATTAGGAAGCACTCCATACATTTTCATTGTTATGCAGATGATACCCAATTATATTTATTGATCAAGCCAGATGAAACCAATCAATTAGCTAAACTTCAAGCATGCCTTAAGGACATAAAAACCTGGATGACCTGCAATTTTCTGATGTTAAACTCAGACAAAACCGAAGTTATTGTACTTGGCCCCGAACACCTTGAAACACATTATCTAAAGATATAGTTTCTCTAGATGGCATTGCCCTGGCCTCCAGTGACACCGTAAGGAATCTTGGAGTTATCTTTGATCAGGATATGTCCTTTAACTCCCACATAAAACAAACTGCCTTTTTTCACTTACGTAACATTGCAAAAATCAGGCACATCCTGTCTCAAACAGATGCAGAAAAACTAGTCCATGCATTTGTTACGTCTAGGCTGGATTATTGCAACTCTCTACTATCAGGCTGCCCCAATAAGTCCCTTAAGACTCTCCAGCTGATCCAGAATGCTGCGGCATGTTTACTGACAAGAACCAGGAAAAGAGATCATATATCCCCAATATTAGCTTCTCTACACTGGCTCCCTATAAAATCCAGAATAGAATTTAAAATCCTTCTCCTCACCTTCAAAGCCCTAAATGGTCAGGCACCATCATATCTTAGAGAGCTCATAGTACCCTATTACCCAACTAGAGCACTGCGCTCCCAGAATGCAGGGTTCCTTGTGGTTCCTAGAGTCTCTAAAAGTAGAATGGGAGCCAGAGCCTTCAGCTATCAGGCTCCTCTCCTGTGGAACCAGATCCCAGTTTGTGTACGGGAGGCGGACAACCTCTTCACATTTAAGAGTAGGCTTAAGACTTTCCTCTTTGATAAAGCTTATAGTAGGGCTGACTCAGGTGAGCCCTGAGCCACCCCTTAGTTATACTGCTATAGGCCTAGACTGCCGGGAGACTTCCTATGATGCACTGAGCTCCTCTCTCCTCCTCTTCCTCTCCATCTGTACGCCCTCATATCCCATCAATGCTTGTTACTAATTCAACTTCTTCCCGTAGTTGTGTGCTTTCTCTCCTCTTTCTCTCTCTCTCCTTCTGTTGCTTTCTGCAGGTGTTTCTGCCTCCAGAGCTGTAGAGTCTGGATCTATGGTTGCACCTGCTGCCCCCGTGTTCCTGCTCTACACCCACTTCTGCAATTACTGTTATTGCTCTTATTATTAGTATTACTATTATAATATTGCTCTTAGTATTATTTCTGTTGGTGTTATCATCAATACTATTACCACAACTATTACGTTACATCCCTATGTAGAACTGTACTGTGCTGCTGTATGTTCTCTTTCCTCCTGCTCTCTCTCTCCCGCTCCCCCCCTCCCCCTTCAACCCAACCGGTCAAGGCAGATGACCGCCCACCCAGAGCCTGGTTCTGCTCAAGGTTTCTACCTGTTAAAAGGGAGTTTTTCCTTGCCACTGTCGCCTAGTGCTTGCTCATGGTGGGAACTGTTGGCTCTCTGTAAATATAAAGAGTCGGTCTAGACCTGCTTTATATGAAAAAGTGCTCTGTGATAACTTTGTTATGATATGGCGCTATATAAATAAAACTATATTGAATTGAATTGAATAGTAAAAATACTCTGTTACAAGTGAATGTTCTTCATTGAAAATGTTACTTAAGTACAAAAGTAGAAAGACAAAGAATGGTAAGGAATATAAAGTGTGCAAAGCTGCTTTGACCCATCTTGTTTGCTACACAATAACAGACTATGGATTGCAAATTGTTTGCCACAAGCAAAACTACATATTCCCACCTGTTCTAACACATCTGTTCCTGCAAGACACTGATTAGAGGCATGGTTTCACCCTAAGTAAAATTAGGCAATCCAGCAATTTATGTGCACTCTAAAATGTAAATTTCCAGAGATGTCTCTTCTCTGCTGTGGTAAGAAGCAGCAATCGGAAACAAGCACAAGTCTATACAGCAATTATTGCTGATTGCTGATAGACTCTTGATTTGCCTTGTAATTAGTAAAGCAGAGTGCACCACTTGTCAATGTGAATATTTACTGAAAGCTGATACTCAAATTAAGTCCCAATGCTTCAATATCTGCTGCTGATTTGACAGATTAATTAAAGGTGGTGGTAAAGGTATGCAGCATTTAAAAATTTACAGCACTTTACTCTAATGTCACCCCTGTTATAGAAAGTGTTTGCTACCCTGACAGGGTTAGGGTTAGGACAACTCGCAACCTGGCAATTCAACAACTTTGACATGATTGCCAAGCCATTAAAAAATCCTGAATATAATTTAATTGATTGACTGTCCCACAACTTCACTTATAGAACACTTGTATTTTCAGAGGAAATACATAACACTGGCTTTGAAGAAATGTATTTTTAATGGGTTTTAATTTATGACACAGAACCATCCAATGGTGGTTGCTTAGAAAGGTTATGTAAGTGAAGAAGCGAGCGTTTGCTGCTTCTCCTATTGTTTACCAGGGGTGGCTGTGGCTCAGGAGGTAGAGCATGTGGTCCACTAATCTCTTCCACCACTGTCCACAGGTTTAAGTTTCCTTGGGTAAGACACTGAACCCTAAGTTGCTCCCAATGGACAGGCCAGTGCATTGCATGGCAGCTCCGTCTCCATCTGTGTGTGTGTGTGTGTGTGTGTGTGTGTGTGTGTGAATGGGTGAATGAGAGGCCGAGTGTAAAGCGCTCTGTCCGTTAAGTTAGAAAAGCGCTGTATAAGTGCAGTTAATTTACCCTTTACCCTTTACTGGGCTGGCTACATGTTGCCATGGTTACATAGGGTACAATTCCCTAAATCCATATTTTCCCTCACTTGCCTCTTTATAGCATCTTTAAGTCTTAAGTGAGCACTCTCACTGAAGATGTGTGGAGAGATGTATTGTAAGGAAAAGATGCAAAGAAACAGCCATTAGGAATGGTTTTAGTCAAATGAAAAGTCCCTAGCTGTTAGGCTTTAACAGCTTTTTGTTGTTTCCTGTGATTTTGGATTGAAACATATAAAATGATGTACTGTCAGAACAATAAATAGAGCACACAGTTATCACTGCCAGTGCTATTATGCTACTTTTTATTGATTTCATCCCATAAACTATGACAAAACAGAACATGCAATATTGGTACTGCACAGACCAGTAGAAGCCAAGAAAAAACACAGCATCAAAATTGTTACCCTTGTCTGTTGAGAGCACAGGAGGAAGACAGGTGATGTTTTTATAGAGCGATAAAGTCCACAGAAGGAGGAGGTCGGGGTGGATGGATGGGCCAACAAAACCTCTGACGATAACATGGGAGACAGCTGTGTGTTTCCTGTTTCCTACAGACAGTCAAGTGGCTGTAATTGATAATTTTATAATAACAATGTTAAAATGATAATGTGAAAACAATGTGACAATGTGATGGGGTTGCTTGTAGAGTTCAGCAACCTGACACCTGGGATTGGGCCATTTTTGGAGCTTCAAATGTAAACTTAATACATTTGATTCTCTGACTCTGCCAGTTGCCTGCATTGATGCGTGTCATGTGTTACAAGTAGACAAACAGAAGGCAATGCCCACTGGGAAGCGGAAAGAGAGACAGCAGAGCCAATGTGTTGCATTCACTTTGTGAGCTAGCGGTCAGTAATGGATGAAATAAAGCAAAAACTTGCAAAAGAGGAGCTTCTTAAAATCCCCAATGATTTGGGGAAGACCATTGCATTGTGGAAACATTATGACCTTGTTGTGACAATAAATACAAACCTCCAACCTTCCTCTTAACTCCTACTCTTAAAGAGCATTGCTATCATGCCTATACAAAGTTATGTGGACTGTAACTGTTTGGACTGTTGTCAAGTTCAGCTGGGAAAGACGTTTTGAGTTTACCAGCCACATTCATCCGGACCATATTGGGAAAAGGTTAGAAGACAGAACCTACAGAGAATTATCACCTGAATCTGCAGCTTCCCTTGGGTTTACGGAGCTTTATAGTCAGTTTCAGCTCATTGTTTAGCTGTACGGTCCACAACTTTAGTGTTTTGGTTCATCCACATCGCTCTCATAGTGTTGAGTTCATCCACAGCAGGCAGCTGTCTTCAGGGAAAAAGCTGTAAAAACCCACTGTACACCTGTTGAGCATCAAACAGCAGACAGACACAGTTTGAGACAAGCTGGCGAACATAGTGGAGCATTTAGCAGCTAAAGAGCCAAATATTTCCCTCAGGAGTTGGTACAGAACAAAAACAGAGCTAAGAGGGAGTGAATATTGGACTTACATTCATCAGGTGGACACAAACAGGACTCCAAATGAATTATGATGCTGCTCCCTAACTGCTGGGTGTGTAAATAAGAAACTGTTTGCTAAAAGGTTCATCATATCAACTTAAAATGTGATGATATATCAATGTTCACAACTTGTTTCCACTGCCCCCAAGTGGCCAAAAACATGAGCATGACGACAAAGGTTCCTTAACCTTGATGAAGTGGTCATTTTAACCCGAACCATAATTTTTCCCTAACCAAGTTGCTTTTTGCCTAACCTAACCAAACCTTAACCATACTGGTGTAAGATCAGAAAACTATTTTATTTTTGAAACAATGATGTTGTACGTATTTTGTCATTTAATTTGGAGGACTTGTTGCTCAGCAGGTCAAGCAGGTTGCTACTTCTGGCAGGGTTGGTGGTTCGATCCCCGGCCCCGTCTTCATGTTGATGTGTCCAAAGTGCCCCAGTTGATCCTGATGGTTAGGCCAGTGCCTTGCATGGTAGCTCGCTGCCTTTGTTGTGTCAGTGAATGGGTGAATGAGGCACATTGTAAAGCACTTTATAAATGCAGTCCATTTACCATCACTTACAAACCAGAGTTACTAAAGTACTCTATCTATATATCCATCCAACTATCTAAAAGTTGGAAATAATACAACACTTTTGTCTTGAGTTATTTGTCTGTCAAAACGGCTCGATCAGGTGTCCAGTCACAGATTTTCAGCCACACTAGCGGCGTTCTCTAGGGAGGGTAATGTCGGTCTGTTAGTCCACCAATGTGGTCCAAACTAAAATGTCTCAACATGCATTGGATGGAATACCATACAATGTTGCACATACATTCAAGGTCCCTAGTGGATGAATCGGTAACACTTCATTTTACAGGTCCGCAAATTTCATGGTAAGAAGGTGATAATTAGCATGTAATGTAGTTGAAATTTATTTAACCATGCCTATCAATTAACTTTGTATTATTTTCCTGTAAATGTATTAAAGAAATGACCTGCTATTTATAACCTGCTTATGGGGAAATAGCAGAATATAATTATTAAATAATGTTGGGGTAATTTTCTATAAATGTTGGGGTAATTTGGGGGTAATTTCCAAAAGATTTTAAATACGCTACTTGCTAATTATCATCTACTTACCATGAAATTCAAACCTGTAAAATGAAGTGTTACCAATGAATCCTACTGATTTGACTCTCGACAACTACTTAGGTTTATAACCAAATACCTGCAAAACTAATTACATTCTAAGCTTCCTCTGCATTACTTTGTGGTTAGTGCTAATTAATATATCTTTGGATGGTAAACATCAGCATGTTAGCATTGTCATTGTGGGCATGTTAACATTAGCATTTAGCTCAAAGCACCACCGTGCCTGGGTACAGCCTCCAAAAGCCACGTGTGTGGCTGTAGACTCTTGGACTTATTCTTAGGGATGTGTCAGCCCAATAAGAGACTTGTGTTTAGCATGGTCTGGTGTATCTTCGCTCAAACCTCGTCAGGGAGCCCTCCTCGCCCTCTGCTCCTCGCTCGTCTGAACAGAAATAGCTTTCTCCATAAAGACCTCATTGATTTCTGGCGAAGAAGTTTAGAGAAATGATTAAACTTGAACCAAAATAAAAGAACATTAAACAGTTTAACACACACACGCTCCAGCCAGTCTCAAACCAGTATTCACCAAGACCACGGTATAACTAACATGGATAAATGATTGTTGTGGTCATTGATATCTTGACAGTGTTGTCCAATTACTATAGACTTCACACATACCTTGATAAATAAACCCTAAAACACACTTTCCCAGTTCATACATTATATCTGCTTCTGCTGTGAAGTGATGAATTGCTGCTCTCAAGCATGCAGCATGTGTCTGCAAGTTGTTTCTGATACTGTCTCTCCGATACACAGAGGAGGTATCTTGTATAAATGCAAACATCACTGCTGCTTTTCTGTTTCTTTAAACCAGTGTGTACCATGTACAGTAGGGGTTACATGCCTGACAGATTGATATCTTGTTTGACCAAACAGGCTTATCTGTAAAATATAGGACATGACAGCACTGCTGTTTCTGTATCACCAGGAGGCCGACACAATGTCTGGGTATCAAATTGGGTCAGGCAAAATCGGTTGATACCTCCTGTAAAAATTACTAACACATTTGCTATAAGCCATTTTCCCAGGGCTGAATGCTCCATGCAGCTGGCATCAGACCGCTGAAAAATAGAAGAAATGAGCCGTAGAAATGGAGCATTTATACTTCTGCCGACATGCTTGGAGACGTTTGAGAGGTGGTATTTGTTAGCTTTAGGAAGATCTCTGTGACTCTTCTGATAGAGGCAGACAAGAGAACAGTTCATGTGAGGATTTTCTTTGAAAAAGTCGATGCCCAAGAGATGTGGAACCTTCTGTCAATATGATCAAAAGCAATGGACTGAAAGATATAGACAGAGCCAGGCAGGGAAAGGCAATGCCAGGTCTTTATGAACAAGCCAGTGCGTTCTTCAGTGTCAGCTGGAACCTTTTGGAGGTCCTTCTTTTATACTGATGGCCCACCAAGTGACCCAGTGATACATTTGTGCTGCATGGTAGACAGATACAACAAAACCAATGACCACACAGCCGAGAGTCTCAGGCCAAGTTACACCTCTCTGTTGAGGTGTTGTAGTGGTTACACTGGTGATGCCTACAGCAATAAGAATTGATCTTCATATTGACAACAACAACAACAACAACAACAAAAAACATCCCAAGCAGACCTATCACAGTTAAGTCACGGTTGCCAGAGATGATCTGCTGTCATTCTAACCAGTGCGTGTGTGTCCAGCTCATGTCTCTGAAGTAGAAAATTCACTTGTGAATGTAATTTTATGCAACATGCACAACTTTGTTAATAATTATGAAATGTTAACACTTCTGCAACAAAAATCCTCCTCAGAAGCAGAAAAATGTAATAAAAAAGATTTAGAAGAAGGCTTCTCTCTTATATCAGAGGGCTACTAGCTGAATTAGTTATTCTAAATAGGTAGCAAGCTCTTCAATTATGCAGTGAAGAAGCATATTGAGCCTAATTAGCTGTTAAAATGTATTACTGTATATTACTAAATTTATTCAGTTGAATTGTTGATGCAACATCAAAGAGAGAAACAATACAATTAGGTCAAAACAGACATCTTTAGAGGTAAAGCATGATGAATGTTCTGCAAAGAAAAGCTGGATGCTACAGTATTAAAGAAATAAACAAGTGGTAAAGTCACAAATACAATGCTTGCATGCAGTACATACAGTAACAGAAACTGCAGTGCAAATGTTGCCTGTGACAAGACATGTGACACTGCAGACACTGTTACAATCCACCATGTAACTGCCTCAAAACCCCAGTAAAAGACCCTTTTTACTGTGTGATTTTGGGCTGTCCCAGATGAATGTTGACAATTGTGAGAGAAACATCAAAAAACGATCTTAATGTGAGATATGTATCGCTGATTTAGGCTACATCCACACTAATATGTTTTTGTTTTAAAATGCATAACATTTGCCATGTTTATGCCTAGTGTCCGCACTACTACTTCTAATCCCTGAAAAAAAAAACTTTGCAAAACGCTGCTGACCCCATTTTAGTTTGAAAACTCCGGATTGCGTTTTAGTGAGGACGGGCGGAAATGTTTTAAAACAATGACGCAGACACTCACGTTCGCTTCCTGATTGGGTCTTATCAGCCACAACGTGTCCTTCCCTGATTCGTCACGCCCGTATCACGTGACCCTTTCCCAGAAGAAAACAAACATCAGCCTTGACTACTAGCGGTTAGGTTCCACCTGGTCGTCGGTCCAAGCAGAGAAATCTCCGCTCTTACTTTTCTCCATCGCTGTTCTTCGTTCGTAATATTAGTAACTAACGCAGAGTAGACAATCTGCTTCTTCTTTACACCGGCACGTGCATGCCCAGTGCACGTGAATGGTCATGTGGCATGTAGTATGGACAGAGATTATTTCTGAAACTGTGATAAAACGTTCTTGTGTATGGAGATTTTTTATTGATTCATTATTAGTGTGGATGTAGCCTTAGATCTTCGGCCACCAAAGAAAGGCAGCGTCAGAAAGTTAGAACCAAAATCCCACAATATGACTGCTGCTATGACCCACATTTACAAAAGACCAACCGAAAGTTGGAATGAAATCATGCAGAATACACTGGCTAGTACTGCTACAAACATATTTGCCTCAGTCTCATTTTGCAGAATTGACATTTCATGTTGCTCTCTTTTCCCTGGCAATAACCGGCTTCCTCCTCCTCTTTTTGTTTTCCTACATTTTCAATCATATAATATCAATGTAAAATAAAATGCTGCACTCATACCAAAATCAGACATTATTAACTATGTAATGTAATATAAAATATAATATATAACATACTGTAAATATTATGTAATGAGAAGATGTTCATCAGATGAAGGGTTTTCTTGTCATGTAGACACATGCTTTCCTCCACTGCTTTCTTTGCTTATTTTGGGGATTTTGGTTACCACCTAGATGATACTACTTTTCCATCTAATACTATAACAGATTTTTTTGATATTGTAATCATAATGCCCCCCATTTTCTTTTATTCAGCTTTGTCCATTTCAGTCCGTCTGGTGACATTTAGAAAACTGAAAATGAAATTCAAAAAAAGATGAAAAGGTAAGAAGAACATCACCTCGGTGTGATGTAAATTACAATACTGTGACAGTAAATCTCTGCTTTGGCTATTGGCACTAATACTATAATGAAACCTATCAAAAGATCGCCCAATAGCCATGAAAGCAAAGAGAGATGATTATTAGGCAGGCCTGTAATCAGATTAGAACATACACAAATGTTGAAGTGTTTCACTTTCACAGCTTCATGTGTATACAAATATTTGACACACTTTCTCTCTTCTGAAAGATCTTTTGCATACTGATTACGCTCATCACATTTAGGCACATTTCCCCAAGCCTCCTGTGCTCCATTATTCCTCACTTGCTTCAAGCTGTGATTTCCAGTCGCCCCCTTGCCAGAATTCTAATGACAGAATAGCAGAACTGCAGATACTGCTGCTCCACAATCACTTGGAGGTATTAGTACCACCAGTGGGCGAACTGGTGGTCAAGGGCTGTCACCTGCAAATTCCTCCCACAATTGACATCCCATTCCTTCTTGGGGCGTTAAAAGGCACTTTAACTAGACCTGCTGAACTGTAAAGGAATATAAATGAAAGTACAACCCAATTCAAGCCTGCTCTTATTCTGTCCATCCACTCCTCTTTTTGGGGGGTGGGTGGGGGTGGTTGCTGTGTGTGAATTAATATTCTGACGAAGCCATTTTCAATTACTAGAGGGGTTTCTTCTGTAACTGAGGCCAGCTAAATTTAATAGATGTAATGCCTCAAGTCCACAATGATGCAAATTCACTAGTTTGGTCACAGACCTGCAAGTGACTCCACAAAGAGATGGCTTCCATTCCTTACAAATGCATGGTGTCTAGTATGACGAACCAATAGTTTCTGTTCAAACAGTTACACATTGGAAATAAATTGCTGTGGCTCACATTGCTGCATTGTTGCCTGTTTAAAACAATAACTGTCAAACTGAACTATGTGTGAAGAGTGCAGGACTCACGGTGTCCCTTGTGTCAAAGTACATGTAGAGCTTATCAAATTCCAGCCATTAAAGGACAACATGAACTAAGTTATTCCCCTACTTGGAATTATTCCCACTGGTGTCACTGTATTTAGAGATAAACAGAATGAGCTATTTTCTCTCCCTTCAGGAGAGCAGTGTGTGCTGCTATTCTTGTAGATGCAAATGTGAATGAAATTCTGGTGTTACAGAAGGTACTGCACTTCTACAGATGTGAAAACTTCCAGAACTCTATCACCTATCAATGATTTAGTAAGGCGAAAGTCATAGTATAGCTGCTTTATTTCACACTGTCCATGTTCGGTGAATTCATTAAATTGCACTCTGCTGACTAGCAGTAACCTGGCACGCATATGAGGAAATGGAAATCTGCACCAGAAAAATAAACCGTCAAAACATGTTAGCACACTGAACCGAGACTGGACTCCTCACTGTTTCAGAAGCCCTCCAATCTGCAGGCTGCCTCGCTATCGTCTGCCCTCATCCTGTTTGACCTGTCTGCTGCATTTGACACAGTCCAGCACTACCTCCTCCTGTCTGGCACTCGTGCAGAACTTGGACTCTGGGAGAGCAAGGCTGGGAAGGCACAGTTAATTTCCTACTTTGCCAAATGTACCTAGCAGGTTTCTTCAGCTTACTCTCTCTCAGTTTTCTTCACCATGTGCACGGCTCAGTCCTTAGCCTCTTCTGTTCTACCTCTACACCAGATGTCTTGGTGTGTTTCAAAAATTCTCTGACTGCTACGAGGACCATACCCAACTGTATGTAATCATCATGCTCTCTGATATAAAGGTGGAAAAGCACATCTCTCATGCCTGGCTGCCATCTCTGGGTGAATTCTTCCTACCACCTAAAGCTGCTGAGCTGTTAATGTCCATGGGAACTTTTGAACTTACTGTACTTTATGCTGCAATATTACACATCAGTGTAGTTTAAAATCTCCTTATATTTGGCTTTCTTCACTGAAAGTCTTGGAACTAAACCTGAACATTGTTGCAGCTGAAATGAACATTCAAACCCACTCTGTCATTGTGTCTCTCTCCATGGTGCTGAAACAAGTCTCAGTCCCATTCCAGACATTACACCCTCACCCTATCAACTTGGCCTCTATTTGCATTGCATTCACATGCTGTGTGGTTTGGGCGCCACCTAGGCTAGAGCTGTCACTGGTCCCCTGAACATCCTAGCCATAGCCAAACAGAAGCAACAACCTACTGACACCCTAGCAAACGAGCTGAAGACTGAGAAAATATAAAGCATATAAAGCATTAGTGTATACATCAACATAAGTGTATAGTGTGGTAGATAAAATTACATGTCATCATAAGTGCTATTTATGGAGCTCCACCAAAATTACACAGCATTGTTTTTTTTCAATTTGCCCCTGGGTGAGAAGAGTCACACGGCAGCTATTCAGCTATTTAGTATAGTTGAGCGTCAGCCGCGGTTGTCTATTATTCGGCCGCTGGGGTTTAGTGTGGGCCACAGATCATCTATTGTTGGCCACGAGTGGTCTTTGACACCAGGGCTATTCCGCCGCATGTAAATAACATTGTTGGCTATGGACACCTGCATGGGTGCTAATAGCATCTGCCTTTTTTTCCCCTATAGCATATTACAGAACAGGAAATTCACATACCCATATCAGATCATCTGCAATGTAGTCAATGGGAAATAACAAAACCAGAACCAATAACGTTTTTATTACTATCTATCATGGGTTTTCTTACCACAGCAAAAAACCCACCAAACTTATTTACCTGCAAACTGCTTGAGGCTGTTCCTTTAATTAAAACCTAATTAAAATGAAACGTATCAAATCTGTGAAACACATTATTTAAGCCTTTGATAAGCTAATAAAATCATAAATCTTGTTATAAATATGCATAGTAAGAAGGATAAACAAAATGAGCAATTAAGCTTGTGACCTCAGCATAATACAGGGGTTTTAGGCATTATATATTCATCTGGCGGACATGATTAGGTAGAGTCTGGCCCCCGTGGTGACTGAGTATCATTCACGTGTTGTAAGGTATGCATACACTTACTCTCATCTAATTGTCTGGCTCAGTATGTGTGTGAGTTTTTGCGTGTGTACATGCACCAGAGCTTGGCACAGGAGTTTGCTTGCACTTTGGCCCGCTGACTAATTAGTGGCTGTAATCTGCAGGCTCACTCTAGGATCTTGGCTCCAAGGGCACCTGAGTCCCTGAGCATTGGTGCCCACCTGCCCGGCCGTCTGCCTCCCCACCGACACACAGATGGTTTGGAGCAGAGCGTGCTCTTCGTTACCTGCACCTTCAGAGTGAGTCGAAATATCACTCCATCAACGAGATAAAGACCTTTGTAACACATGGCATTAAACTCTTCTTTAACAATGAGTTTCTGCTATCCCACTAATTTTGGACAGGGAAGTCATATCTTCAAAGACAGACAAGTGTCTCCATAAACTGGAAATCGAACCAGGCTCTAATCTTCAATGTAATTAGGTACCACTTAATGGAGTCCATGGGTCCAGTTAAATTAAATTAGTGACTGACTCTGGCTTTTGTCTGAGTTATGTAGAGCATAGAGCTGTGATGTGCCCATATGCCTGTAAAGTCAGCATGGGTGCTGTCACCGTGTCCTAGACGTTGTCTCATTATTTCTGTGAAGCAGGATGTGTCACAGGATGACATCATCACTACAGTCCCGGTCCAGGCAAAGAGGACTTCGAAAACATTCAGAAGTTAAAACTGACTTGTTGTAACACTAAAGAAAATTCAACTTTAAGGTGAATATTTCCTTTAACATGCACACATGCTGAATCACGATATATAGAGGTATATGTTGCATTCGTCAAACATGCACCGAAGCTCTAATTACGCAAACCAGCTCTGAAAATGACCATCTAGCCACATTAGTGTTACAGAAAAAAAAATCATGGCATGAATCCTACATAGTAAAGTATAAAGTCAAAAATTAACTGTCTGAATTTACAGTATTGCTATCAAAATTGTACACAAGTACCATGTAAAAATATAGGATGCAGATGTAATGGTGTATGGCAATCTGTGAAATATTTTATCATGTAAACTGAACATGCATTTCAGGTCACTTTGACACCTATACTTTTGTTCATTTGGTCCAGGCCAAGAGAAAAAAAATACACATTGTTGCCTTTTAGATGCTGCTCTGATTCATGTTCAAGCTGGCCTATTACAAAAACAACGAATAGCGGTAATATGAAGGTAACCAATGATTGGACAGTTTTGTTGATGTCATCCTGCAATATCAGCATTTCATGGACCCACATGGCACATAAGTGAACCTGATGTGTTTATTTATGTTCTGCGGTGTCACAAAGAGCTCACAAATTGGTTATGAGAATTATTAGTCGAGACTGCACCTGGACCTCATGGATGCTGCCTTAGGAAGAGTGCTAAGCTTGAAATGTTTTTCAGTCCAGAGCAACTGCTGATCCAAGCCTTTTCTGTGTTCTTTGTGCCATTGAGTATCTGTATTTGTGCACATATTGAGCATATTACATTTCCTCACTTTTCTGCTTCCCACTGCTCCCCTTTCTTTTTTTCTGAGTACAGGACCTTGCTTATTATTAATAACAACAAATGAGAGAAATGGGGAAAAAAAGAGGCATTTTCAATGTAATGTTAGTGGAAGGATAGGATGTGTGATTGTTTTGTTTCACTCATTTTACTCACTTTTTTATTGGTGAACTGCTAAAATAGATGAAGTAGGACATCAGCATACCTCTTTTTTAACTGTGCTTTGCTTCCTGATCTATCAGGAAATATCTCTACACTACTGTTATCATGGTTACCAACTAATCTTGCATAAGCTTTACTTTTAGCGGTTGCTTTGCTTTGCTTTCACCTCACAAACAAACTGCACCAGAGTTGCTTGGTCCACACCAGAGTTTGATTGACAGCTTTTACATCAGCCTCCCCAAAAATACAGCCGTATGGGTCAAACAACACAGGACTTTCACCCAGGAAACCGCTGTTCGTGTCTCATGTGAAACCAAAAGTCAACCTTGTCACATAACTTAACTTACTAACATAGTTAATTTAACACTAACCATGTTTTTTCCTAAACTTAACCAAGTAGTTTTGGTGCCTAAACCTAGCCAAACTGCGACCGCTTCACAACGTTAACCACATGTTGGTACGCCTTTATATGTCGTTTTGGGAGTCATTGGCAAACGACCTCTTCTGTCATTTTTGGTGTCATATCTCCTGCCACCAGTAGGGGCGCTAATTTAGGAAACGCTCCTGTGGGTCGTATTAGAAGTTAGGAACAAACAACCTATGTGGTCATAGGGGTTGGAGGACTTGTTGTGTTAATGTGATCCTGCAAAGTAAATTATAAACATACCTCTGTATTGATTCCAGGGCCTCCAGTAGGCCTACCCATGATTAACTTTGTTTGCTAAGCATATTACAAATTGTGTTTCTGACACACAGCAGTGGTCAACCTACACCAGGAATTAAATTATTTTAAAAAAAGCTTGTCTATTCTACTGTACACAGAGATATCACAATGACAATGTGATCAAGCAGACCTATATCTATCCAAACTACTAGTTAGTACTTCACTTTATAAGATGCACCAGGAATAGGACGCAAATAATAAAGGAGAAATTCCACTGCTGTAGTTGACAAACTTAAATCACAATCTGTGTGGGTGGGGGTTTTTCAAAGAAGCATCCTCATACGTCTTTGTCTTTTCTGCTGAAAGAATTAGTGAAGAGGAGAGGATAAACAAGCCTAACAGCAGGTCATTGTCTCCGTTGGAGCATCACTCAATCCCACCCTTAGGTGCCACAGTGACACTCTCTCAGAAAAAAAAGATTGCTGAGGGAAAGGTATGACTGATTATAGAATTTTGTTATTCATAGTACTATGTCCTTTGTTTGAAAAGTAACAACAGTGAGGGAGAAATGATCTGTCTTTGTTTAAACTTTATAAAGTCTACCCATCAGGCATATGATGGACAGGAATGTAGAAACGAATACCAAAGTATCTTTGGAAATGATACAGGAAAAATATTTTGAAGTTCAATTTTACAAAATGATAAAAGCGGCAGTGATGGATGACTACAGCTGACATCTCAACTTGCCTAAATTCAATGTTTAGGCTATTGTATCCACCTTTATTAAAGCCCAGACTGTTTGCTGGGTTTGTTTTAAAATGAAGACATTTATCTTAGGAGCACTGCAATATCATACACCCAGACTGTCCTTCCCAAAAATATGGCTGTATAGGTCGTCTGTGCATGCAGGCGGCAACCTCTAATGGCTGTAGTAATTATGATGGGAGCAAAGGAGGAAGTCAGATGAGGTAGTATAAAGGGCAACAAAGTCCACATGGGGAGGAGGCCGGGGTGGGTGGATGGTTAGTAAGTCACATGACGTAAGTCGTAAGGAGACCGCTGTTCGTGTCCCGTGTAAAACTAAAAGTCAGCGTTGACTTATTTTATCTTATGTTATGTACGTAAGTTAAGTTACATTAGTAAGTCACGTGACATGAGTAACTTAACTTGCGTAACTTACGTTATTTTAACCCAAACCATGATATTTTTCCTAAACCTAACCAAGTAGTTTTGGTGCCTAATCCTAACTACTTTCACAACATTAACCATGTGTTTATTATTGTTACTATGACGATGAAGGTCTGGTGCGCCTGTTGCTGAGACTCTCCAATGGTCATATATGTTGGGTAGTCATTGGCAAATTACCTATTTTGTTGTTGTTTAGGTATGAGGATGTGTTGCATACACCCTTCTACTAGAGAGTGGTAGCCGCTTTAACCAGTGATGTGGTGGTAAATAAAAGGGTGAAAAATCTCCCTTTGGTGGCCGCCATTTTTGTCTAGGTGCAGTCAAAAATGTATTGAATTTTCAAAAAAGCGTTACTTAAGACCCTTTCCCCTAAAACACAACTTCCTCATGAAATGTACACATTATTTCGACATTGTGTGAACAAGGAACAGATCTAATCTGTATAGACATGTTTGTAAGCGGGCATTCAGACCTCAGCCCTGTGTTACAGCAATGCAGACGCAAAGACCAACTACTTTCTCTGTACACGACTCTACTGAATGTCTCCTACAGTAAAGTTTGAAAAGTGGCACTCGGCCACAGGGCGTGGGGACTAGGAAGCTCCACTGGGAGCCTTGGCTTTTCAAAGTAAAAATGTCAAAGAAGAATTTTCAGTGTGGAGGCAAAATAATTAATAATCTCATAAACAACTTTAAACATTGCAGTGGACATGTCCCTGTGACGTTTACTTCAACAGGTAAGAACAACAGTTCTCAGTAGCTGGCATAGTTGCACAGTGTCGTGCATTCAGTGGTAGCCATATTGACTCTCTAGCTCTATACAGTGTCTCAAGTAGTATCTGCTTTACTACAGTGGGCTAGTGGTACTAAGTAGCAGACATATAAACACTTCTAAGATATTTCTTCAAATACAAAGGTTCAAGTGGATAAATCCGACTGGTGACCCGGAGAGGAACTAAACTGGTAAACAAGAAAGTGCATAAATGAATGATGCATGCAAACCATGGCCACCAGACATTGATTATCTCTAGAAATGTATAGTCAGTTTAAAAGAGACATCATTTCCCCTGGCAGTATATTTAAGGTTGCTTATATTCGCAGCCCAACTTGTCTCTCCATGTCCCGGCCTGGGACTGGGACTGGACTCCATTACCAAGCTGTCAGTACATCACGGTGGGGAGGGGACTGCTTTAAAAGTGATAATGGCGCTGATGTGATCAGCCTCCACTGATCAGCCTCTAACACAAATCACAGACAATGAAAAATACTGGATTCCTCTTAATCCTAATATTATGTTCATGGTGGTAGTAGATTCTTCTTTCGTTGAGCTGTTATTGCCATGCGTCCCTATGATTTGCACAGCTGTTTTAGAGCTATGAGACACTTCCACTCCAGCTAGCCCGTTTGCACTGCTGCACATACATGAACCAGAACAGCAGGTGCGCTTGGATACGCCCACACAGTTCGTGCACCCAAGATCTTCCACTTTGTGTTTTGTGGTTGCGCTTGTGCGAATAAAATAGGGCCCTTAATGTTCACCACTATGACTGATAAGATATAAAAATACACTTACTTAAATGCAGTGAAGTGAAATTAACTTTCAGCAAGTTGTGAACTTGCTTGTCTCTGGAGCTTTGATGGTTTTAGCGCCGCAATTGACAGGATTTCACCACGTTCAACACACTGTGCTACTGGCTCACATCACTGTCTGCCATTCATCCACATTTATATATTCAGGCTCATATTTCCTCACCACATGCTTTGGAGCTTTTATTGAGGCAGGATTGTCCCACATCACTTTTTCTTTTCAGAAACCGATCCATTTTGTGTCACTGCATTTGAGGGAACGTTACCTAGCTAACAGTGGCAAACGCGTTCACTGGTCATTGAAATCATGCATTTTAATTTGATGTTTTTTATTTAATTAACAAAAATTAACAAAAACATTTGTATTTTATTTCAATCTAACCATTTGACTGCGGCCCACAGGTTGAATGGCTGTCTTAAACAGCACTCAATAGCCTAAAGTCATACTTACGACTGTTAAGGCATGACTAACATTACACTGCTAGATAAGTGACCAAATTAACGTCAGGTTAATGAATGAGTGAATGAAACAAATAAATGAACTGTTTAACAAACTGAAGCCATATTTTGCATTTAAACAGTCCAAAGGTCATGATGAAGGAAATATAGTGTCCTTCTGACATAAACTTGCAAGTGTTTTCTCTGCAAGGTGAAAACCAAAATGGTTGTCCCCTTGGTCCAGTTGAGTTTTTTTCACTTACATGCAGCCATAACTGGCTGCTCTGACTGTTCATACATCTGAGGTCTTCAGAGGGCAATACGCTACATGATATTTATTGGATTGGGAAACAGACGTCACATTTACGGCTCCATGTTCACTTTTTTTTTTATTTCATGTTCAACATACCTCCCTAGATACCTATGCTGATGCCAACCACTCATAAACTGGCATGTGTGCTGCCTCTGCATTATTTTTCTCCTCACTTTTGCAAATGTATCGGCCATGATATCTTTTCCATAAACACTGTGTGACAGCACTGATTTCCCCAGAGTCATATTACATAAGGTGAAATTGGTTCAGTCCCTTGAGTAATACACTACCAGTTTCCTTGTATTTTGAACTCAACCTCACCCAATAACTCCTTGTGCGTGCACACAGAAACACACACACACACACACACAAACACATGCACACATTAACTGTCAGAATGATTTGTCTCATTTCCCCTAAAGGTCACTTAAAGTCTGTTTTCCTATTCTTTTATTAGAACGGTGGAACTAAATCGCAGAGAGAAAACAACTAAAAACAACCCCATCAATCAACACTTGGCGTTTTCTAACATTTTAATTTTCATAATCTTTTAAAACAGACTGGCAGTAAGGCATGCTAAGTTTATTACTGCTTAAAAATCGTTTTTCATAATTCATACTTATACACTGCATATACAGTATCCAGCCTTACCGTCAGTTCTTGAATTGAGTTGCTAGTGTGTTAATTGAAACAGTACAAATTTCTGTAAAATCTCTTTTCATTTTATTTAATAACAGTAGCCCTAATGATCAGGTATTATGGACATTACAAAATGTGATATATATATTTATATATATATATATATATCACAATCTCAAACCTGTTGTAGGTGTTGTAGGTGCAAGTGTCATATATTCATGCATGCCTCCCTTCATGTTCATAATACACATTTAATTTTGCAGATGAACCGATAGCTGTTATGGATGCTTATTGTCTACTTTTACATTTCAGGAGCTTCCACATCAAAATAATGGTGACAGAAAATTAAAATTTTTATACTGTATAATATATTCAACAGCAACAACAACAAAAAATAACCTTTTGAAGCAATGTACGTAAGAAATGTTTTAATCTCAGCCACAGACACAGAAAGCCACAACAACCTTTAAAGGCTTCATAAGACATGTAGGGCCTTATTTTGTGCAGAAACATAGTGCAAGATGTAGCCATGCATTATCAAAGTGTCATTTTCTTGAGGCAGTGAGAGTTTTTCTTCGCCTAAGCCCATTTTGGCAACTCACAGTGCACTGGAATGGAAGAAGAGGTGTCATAAGGGGTGTATCATCGACCATGTCATTGTGTGCGAACACACACATGCTATGACCAGGTGAACGACACACTGTGCTAGGCCCTTTCACATCTAGTCAGTTTTTTTTTAAAGCTGCAATAATGGATTTTTTAGCCACTCACACATGGACTCTAAAGCTGGGACAGTGATAGGCTGCTATTCAATGTGAATGGGACCTGGAGTTACCGAGATTTCAAGGTGCCAAGCGGCACTATAGGGGAAAGTTGAGAAAAGCTCAGCTTTATTCAAATGCTCTCTGATGCAAGGTATAGACATTCATGACCTGCTCATAAATTGCAATCACTTTGGAGATCTTTTAACTTTTCATCTAGCACCATCAGGTCAAAAATTTAATTTGTTCGATACTTTGGTTCATCACCAAATACCTGCAAAACTAATGACATTCCCATCAGCCTTAGTACTTTCTGTTTTGTGCTAGTAAGCAAATGTTAGCATGCTAACATGCTAAACTAAGATAGTGTACATGGTAAACATTATACCTGCTTAGCATCAGCATGGTAGCATTGACATTGTGAGCTTGTTAGCATGCTGATGTTAGCATTTAGCTCAAAGCACCGTTGTGCCTAAGTATAGTCTATGCATGACTATAGTATAGCATGACTGTAGACTCTTAGCATGGATGTATAATAAGTTTCGCCCTGGGGCCACTCAAATTATTGCACAAAAAGATTCCCCAGCGGCCCAAAAAGCATTTTCCCCATAAACCCCTATTATAAAAGAGATGTCTGTAAAACTGTTGACAGGACACCTCAAACTGCAAACAAGGTAAATTATGACTCTTTCTATTATGAATTTTTGAGGTTTTATATTTGTAAAATTTTCCTCGAGCCCAGAAAAGTGATATAAAAATCTGTGACATCATCACAATGTAAAGTCTAGGGGCAGAGCAGGAACTTGCGAGGCCAGCAGGAGAAACACTGCTGGCCATATTGAGTGGGCCACATACCCACTTATTACACATCCATGACTCTTAGTCGTGTTTTTTTTTTGTAAATGGCTGGCTGGGGGTGTAGATTGATGTGTAGATGTAGCTGTGACTCACATCTGCAGGATGGCTCTTTATTGACAACTGAATGTTCAAATAATAAAACCTGTAAACCTATTGAGACTTCTCACTCATTGACAAACATAAGGTATCTCACCTTTCAAAGCAACTCTGTAGTGTGTTTTTTGACCCTGACTTTCCTTCAGGCACATACTCTTAAACTGAGCACTCTGACTTTCTCTTGGGAGCCAGACTGTCAGGAACACTGGTGTTTGGTGACAAGGTCGCATGGACTGTGTTATAGAGAGACAACCTGCCTGTCTCACATTTCACTAATCTAATTTTGCTGACCCTGTTCGGATACATGTGGTATAATCATATGTTGGCAAGTGAATGTCAAGTGAAAACCTTGAGAAAAGAATCTTAAAATCCATTAGCACCAAGCCTGTTTCTACTGAACCCTTTGGCTAAATGTCAACATAATCTGATTTAGTGATGGGTGGAATATCATGGTCACAAAAACTGTTGTTGTAGTGTACTGTGTGTAGACTACTTACCTGTGTGTTGGATCCATTAGCCAAACTAATGCCAATGCCTTTACTTTAGTACAATACACATTCACCAGGGTTGTGGTTTATCATGATAGTAACGGACCATGTTCTTGGACCCTTCTCCAATGCACAAGCAATCATTACCACCTTCTCCATCATGCACAATATGCCTTCATAGAGAAAATGGAAACTGTCCCTTCTGAGCGGGCCAGCACTCATCTCTCAGAGTCTGGACACTAAATCATTTAACACTGAATAATGGCCAACAACAAACACATCATAGGTTATTGGTTGACAATGTCAAAAAACAAAACCATTGCCACAGAGGAGGTAATAAAAGCATGAATGAATATGCAGAGTCTGACTTGAGTTACACCATGAAACTGACTCTCAATTAAGAGGTTCCACAAAAATGAAAGTCTGGTTTAACAGTTAAAAATGAAAATGTCATTAGCATAGTCAGAGTGGAACTTTGTTAGGATATAGTAGATCAGTGGAGTGCACAAGATACTAACAAAATAATGACCCACTCTTAAAAACAATATATGTAGCTAGCTCCCTGACTCCATGGCATCATACTTCCTGTTTACATCACTCTAATTATGTGAACTGTAGTTCCAAAAATTTGAGGATAATTATCTCCCAAATAAAAATAAGACAAAGAAATATTTACTAGTGACAAAATCCATTAATATTAACTTCAAACTTTGTGGTTGTCTCGATTCTATCTCTGTTTGAATGTCTGAATGCTTCACAGTGTCAGACTTTGAAAACACCTGTTTTCAATGATAGAATAATATGAAATTATCATCAATAGATGACAAGCTTTAACTCAATTATTTGCATTTATATTATTGTCAAGCAACATCCCAATTCATATCAGAAGGCATATTTTTTCTCATGATTCCCACAAGGGAAATTCTTTGTTGTTACCATAGTAGTTTTGACCAGTATTGGAAAGTGGTTAACATTGTAGAGATATTTTGTAACTGTAAAACCAGTGCTGCTGATGGCAGCTATCAGTCAGTCAGTGTGCATAATTGTGACACATCTAGAGACGTTATTCACTGTCACTTTGTCCAGATGTCCTCAACATCCTTTCTCAACCTCTGTAGCCTCAGCAAGATTTTTTTCCAAACAGATAAAAGCCTTTCCCTCCCCGGAGTACACGACTCGTGTGAAAGTTTCATCTCATCAAACTTTAAAGAAAGATGAAGGACATCAATCCTCTCTAATGTGCCCACTTCAAAGCATGTTCTTGACATATAGCACTTCCAGATGTGATTCCAGCTCACAGCTTGGCCCGGTGCCACAGGTGTTTTAGACCTCAGCCAAATGGAGGCTGCTCTCCCATGTGGAGTCAAACATGATTAATGAATCGGTTCCCTGACAAGTGTGACAGGACAGGTTGACAGCTGACGGCTCCCTTATGATGCATCAGTCACTCAGAAGACTTCTGCACATAAGAGAAGGGCATTAGGCGTCAGCCTCCCAGGAGGATGCTGTTACATATATGAACTAAATATAGGCCCACTAAAGTGCCTTCACTTATTAATTGGGTTTTAGTCTGTAGCTCAGAGGTAGCTATGAACATCTGAGCTCCAGTTAGGAGATTCATTGTCAATTTTCTTTTTCTTTCTTTTTTTTTTTTTAAGATAGCTTTATTAATTTGCAGAGAGTAAACTGGTTTGGTCACTTATTCACAGTGACAAATAATAGAAAGTCAGACAGGTCACTGCAGACAACATATGAACTACCACAGTAGTAACTCTGAGACACACTCAAACACATTATTCCAAGAGGACGTTGGTGTAACTCAGGTGCCTGCCTAGCCACTACATTAAAAAAAGAGTATATCTAATACAATCAATCAAAGTCAACCATGAGTGATGAAACAGGCAATACATATGTAATATAATCTTTGTTTTTTATCACATTTAATAGACTAAATTGATTAATTTAAATACATAATTGACAAATTCATCTGTGCTGTATTTAGCCTATGACAGGTAATACAAGGCATTGTTTGTCCTTTTTCAATAAGTCTGTTAGCAATTTAAGCTGTCTTTCCCTTTTAAACATTCAACATTTGGGAAAACCCATTGTGCTGTAAAGTTTATTCTTCTTAGGAAGTGGACGCTAGCAAGCTAGGCTAACTGGCTTCCACTTTCCATGTGAAGGCTAGTTAGCCTAGCTTGCCAGTGTAAATGTTAATGTTATTCCCACGAGACATCACTTTTGATTCATGTTATTTCAACACTGGCTGAGTTGTTGTCAAGCTCCTGTGCACAAAATGAAATTATGATTCTGGGAAGATCCACGTAAACATCTCTGTGAAGCCACGCAAAGGAGGGTGTCATGGGTAACTGTAAGTCCCAGAAGCTTGCAGAGGAGGCAGCGCACACACCACCCAAATTTCAACAATACGTCGAATGAACCTGCGTGTCAAGCAAGTTGATGGGTTGATCCACCTTATGTCGGGAGGCAATTTTTAAATAGAGAAGAAATAAAAAATGTTATCCCATCTGAACGTACAAGAATAAAGAATAAAGAAACAGCCATGCGAACGTCTCTGAACAACCCTTGTGCACGTTGGCCTATGTGCAGCCCCAGAGAGCCATGTTTCAGCCTTTAGTGTTGTGTTCATCCAGCATAATATAAAGGATGGGGATCTAGCTAGCAACAATTGTCCTTTTTCATGGGTCCAGCTGTTGTGATGGCAAATGACCAGACTGTGAAAACAATGTTGATTAACACAGAAAGTGTTCAAATCACAGATGGGACTAAGTGACGGTTAACATCACCATGTAGCAGGTTAACTGCCTGTGTGGCTGCTGGAATTGAACTATTTTTAGTGCCCGTCTGGGTAATATTATCAGTCGGTGCCATAAATTCTCGCCCCCTGTGGAACACTAATGTAGGGGGCGCTGTCACTGCAGAACATAAATAATATTATAACAATAAATATCAATATAACAATGATAATAGTAAATAATAAATAGAATAACATTTTTTCTTTATGATAATTATATTACTTATTGGAACTTACTTGGAAATCATTTTTATTTATTTTCTTTGATAGTGTATCATCTGTGACAAATTTCTTACTTTGAATCAAAATGAATATAATAGTGTGTTAAGTGGTATACATCAGTTATTATGATTGTACTTGTTTTTTCCTGAGATGTATACAAGAAAGAACAAGTCTATACACAGAAACATATATCAAAATGTTTATCAAAACTTAGATTTAATTCATGCAGAATCTGTACATTTGTATTGAACTCAAGCATCCGTAGGGCAAAAACGCAAGAAATCATTTTTAATGCACGTCCTCTCATATTTCCACTTTGAAACAGCGCTTCAAGATGATGACGACTGTTTCAAGGCTGAAAAAATTCATGCAGATGTCCAGACATCTTTTACTGCTGTTCAGACACAATGGTATTTAAAGCTCCTCAAAATGCTCAGGGACATCCCAAATCATGTGTGTGTCAGCATTACGAGAACAGACAGCAAAGGAGAGGCTGAGCGAACAGTGTCCTGCTATGTACTCTGTCATGGGCATTGTTTTCTGTCCTTGAAAGCTTCGCTCATGCAGATGTGAAAAGGTCACAACAATACAGTTACAGCTGCTAAATATTTCAGTCGTCACACAATATCATAAAGGGACCCCCAGTATGTTGGTTTGACCTTTGTTTGCATGGTAACAGTTCTCATTAGCAGGGGTCAATGCTGAGCTCACCACCAGTAGGTATATTATCATGGTGACATTTTACATAGTTTCATTAGTGTCTTTAAGCAACTAACATAAAAAAAAAAATAAATAAATAAACAATTGCTCACATAATGAATATTGGAGATCTGTATGAATTTGTTGCCATTTCCATAATGAGAAACATAAAAGAACAGTTGCTTATGGATGTCAACATGAAACATTATTCAGTATTCTCTGACTGTTATTATGTGTATTATTGAGCTAGAAAAGAACATTTACATTTAAATCATCATACAATCTGCAACACATAAATGAGAACTATATGGAAGGCGAATACAAGATTTTTCATGACACATCGCCTAGACAGATGAGATGAGGAGCCTGTGAGATGAAGACCATTCACTGCCAAGGTTTGCCTGCCAAACATGTAATATGTATAATACACAGTAAAAAATAATCCATCCAGACAAGTTTAATTTTAGACGTATGATTGCCACCGCTGGCAGGTGAGAAATTCAACAGGATTAAAAGGCTGTATTTATGTTAATGGAAATATTCAAATATCTCATTATCATACCACTGATATAAGTTATTCATTTATCACCCGGGTGTGCCAGGGTTACATGCTCAGTATAGGCTACATGTAACCAATGCCATCAATCCACTTTCTGTGGCTTACTTGATTATTTGTAACAATGGTGTACAACTATTCATTTTTATTCAAACAGATTTTCTTTTGCTGCTTTACAGCTGACTGACGGCATTAAATTGTAATTCAAGCAAGTTAATAGAAGCATGTACATTAGCCGTTCTGGTCTAGCCTCTCATGTATTATCATTCATTACATTTAAATTACAGAACCAAGCAACCATTTTTTTATTCTTAAAGATACATTCTTGATGATCTTTCAAAAGCCCAGAAGGTCATTTAATAAAAGCACTCATCTGTAACCACCTGGACAAATTCAATATTTTGCTTTAATTTACTGCACAGAACAGAAACTCTTTTTAACTGGTTCCCCAAGTCCCTCTATTCACTAATCCAAACAAAAATGGCAGACAGATATGCCATATCCTCCTGCTCAGTTTGTATGACCCCCAACCAGATGTTTTTTTTTAAGTTTTGTTATCACTGTTTATTTCTCTATATTCATTTTGGCATACACATCAATGCATTCATATTTTTCTTGTGTCGTTCAAATCAAGCAAGAACATAGGTTTTTTCTAGCTAGTGCAGTCATTGTTTGAATTAGAAAATAGAGTCATTTTTTGATCATCCGCATAGCTGGAAGAGTCATTCTGGAACTACCTTCAAAACAACTGCACTGGGTTGCAGCTGTTCAAACGTAGGCTAGTTTGAATGTAATTTCTAACTTAGATCGGAGTTTACGCGCTACTAACATTTTAAGGGTTGCACCAGCTGAAATAGTTCCAACGTAGGCATAAGTTACAACTTAAATCTTACAGCTAGCCCTTAGTAGGTGTAAAGTCCTCCGTGAAATAGCGGTTGGCATCACGCAGCGTTTTGAAAGGTGGGATAACTTGGAGGATGAGGAGGAGCAAATCATACCAGCAAGCAAAATATACAGGGTTAGATAACTTTCTAATTAACAACGTTCTAATTAACAACTACTCATTTCACAGTTTGCCAGTAAAGGCTATCATTATGTGTTTGTTATAATGTTACAGTTAACGGTACCGTACTCAGTGTCACTGTTGTTATTTAGCACTAGCTATAGGTTAAGGTTGTATAGTTATCACCTAGTCATAATGCTATGTCCTAGGTTACGTATCTTTTTGTTATTGTTTGGTGATTAATGTTAGCTATTTTTAATGCTATTTTTAGCTGGTCGCCTCTTCGCTATTGCGTAGCAAAATGTTCAAAAATATTGGGCACGGCAGACAACATGATAGCTAAGATGAACCTTACGCCTCCATGGTGCAACCAAACATCGACAGTTTTAGTATCAAAATAGTTTCAACATATGGTTTAGAGTGGACTTTACACCCTGACTTAAGAGAGAGCATATGTATAGCTGGTGCAACAGGCTGCTGGGGAAAGGATTCTTAGCTCTTCGACTTGAATGTCATGTTAATACATGAGAGGTACACACTAACACCGTGTCCTAACAGCAAGCGAGCGTCTGACTATTGCGTTGCATCGGGTGCTCTGTGCCCACACTGAAGCCATTAAATATGCATTTCTGTTACGTCATGTAAACAAATTAGGTACTTATCAGCTGTGCGCTCAGATCAGACTGGAGACAAACCGCTCAAGTAAAAGATGGTTGAGTTGCTATCTTCCTATGTTTCTACTTTTTAAACAGAAAACACACATTTTATATTGTGATATTTAGATGTTTCTTTACTGGAAATGACCCACAATATATCAGCAACAGCAGGTTGTTATTAGCTGGTCATTTACCTTGATAAGGCTACTCCAGCTTAGCTCCCTGGCGATCTCCCTCCAGCCAGCTGCCACTTTATTTAGGTTTTTGTAGTTAAATGAGGAGGTATCATATGAGTGACTTCTCATTTCAACTTCATGAATCAACTGTTCCTCGTCCATGACGCAGCACTTATAGCACGAGCGACAGGAATAAATAGAAACAGGGCGACAGAAGTTCAGCTCAAATCGTTGCTCACTGCCAGTTAGGACATTCCAATAGAAAACAATGCAATCAAACTGATTTTGTCGCTGACGCTCGTGTCGCATTCAGTTAGGACACGGTGTAACCTAAATAGTATGTACTGATACATGAGCTTTAAAATATCTGTAACAATCCAACATGACATCCTATCTAGCTTAAAACCAAAATTTCACTATGTCTAAAATAAGCCTGAGCTAGTACGTGCACCAAGGCCAGTAACACTTGCCCCAAAGCCTACTAATCCACCAGGTCATCCTTTCTGACTTTGTCCTGTGGAAGATGTTCCTCTTTAACAATATGACCTCATCATTGCCTAGCGGAAGTCTGAGCAGCACCAATAGCAGTGACACAGTGTTGAGGGGCCGGTGCCTGCATTGCTAAAGGCAAGACAACACTAAATGAGATGTGACAGCTGAAAGAGAAAACAGGCCCAACTGATGGGGCTAAAATGAGAACAGAAGGTCCTTTATATCATATGCTTTAGTGGGTGTACAGTATGAAAAAAATGGGTGAATATTTGTGAATTATGGAAAGTTTCTATACATAAAGGCTAGATTTTATCTGGTTAAATCCATATTATTAACATTTTATTTTAAATCAGAGCTAACTGCTCTCCTGTCTATGACATCTGAAGAAACTCATGGCCTCATGACAGATTGTATGTGTCCAGTGTCCAGCGATTACTGCCCTTCAATGACCTTGTTATTGTGAAGTATGAGAAACAAGCAGGCTTCACATTCAGCTCAGGGCTCGTCTGTTAGTAAAAGATCTGAGCTGTCCTGGTGATGTAAAGGGGGGGAGGTGTGTGTGTGTGTGTGTGTGTGTGTGGGGTGGGGGTTGGGGTGGAGGGGGTCTTACTGAAAATGTTGTTTCATCAATAAATAATGGCAGACAGAACTCTGATGGCCATGCAGCGCCTCTGATCTATGATCAAACAGAAAGCACTGTCCTGCTCTCAGACTACAAATAAAGCCACACGCCGTGCATCCAACACACACACACACACACAGATGCATGCGTCAACACACATACCAACAAATAAGTCAAACACTTCTGGCAAGCTTAATAGTTAGAAAACTTAACAAAGCCTTTCAAATTTGAAGTGAGGTCATTTTTCTCCATCATACTTCCAGTAGTTCCCATGAGTCTCGGCTTTAGCTTTCCCAGTTCCTTTGCAGCTTTCTTTGCATCCTCCGCTCCAAGCTTTCCACTGATTCGAAGTACTCACAAAGCCTCTTATTTCCACCGGGTAGATTTGAGGGCTCCAGCCAGTTTTCCTGCACTCAGAAGCCAAGTGAGTGCTTGAACCTTTTCTTGTCGGGAGCGATACCCTGGCTTTGCTCCGCACCCTCAGCTCAGTCAGGAGAGCTGCTCCGGCTTCTCTGGACCTGAATGTTTTTCACCTTCCTTTCTGATGTGAGGAGTGTTGCTGCTGATCTATTTGCTGCCTCTTTTCATCTCTTCTTTTCGCCCTCAGGGAATGGATTTGTCAGGCAGGTGGCCTTCCAGGTTTTTACCTCCAGACTTTTGGTTTCCAGCATTTCTGCCAATTCTGTTGGTACCAGCTTGAGTAACCATCTGTATTAGTCCCATACTTAAAAAAAAATATTACTGCATGATAGGATACAAAGGAGTTATACTGTATGCTGGTGGTTCTGAACAGTCGGAGGGCCTGCATTATGAATTCTACAGGGATAAGTTCGATAGATGATAGAATTCCAATGGCCAATACTAACATTTTGGTATTAAAACTGCCAATACAAAGTGTTATGTGGTGGTATTCTTCTTCTTCTGTCCTGGAAATGACCAGAAGGTCCACCAAATTAGATGACAAAACACATCATTATACAACCTCCTCCCAGAAATCATCATCATATATTACTATATTAATATATGATAATGATAATAATAGTTTTCCCATTTATGTTGTGTTGACAAATGTAATCGCTGGCTGGATTATGTTCAGAGGCAACATTTGTTTGAGTGAATGAAGTGCTACATTTTTTTACACCGGAGTTGTGGGGAAGTGTTTGGGGTGGATGGTGGGTGTACAAAGAGCAGGATATCTGAGACCATTGTTCTGAGTCCTGTCTGTTGGCGGTTTATGAGAGGAAGCATAGTAACCCCACCTTTGCAAAGCTCATGATTGTCATAGTGATGGTATTGTAACAAGTACGGTTTATTTGATAAGGCTTGGGTTATTTGAACAATATCAGGCTGCCTATAGTTTTTCATCTACTACTATAAAAGTTTGTGTGACACCAACAGTGTGTAACTGAACTCCAGCTGACATCTGCTCCTCTTAACTTCTATTTCATGTTTCTATTCTCATTCCTCTTTTCTGGTAACATCCTGAAGCAAAGATGTTTTCTTTCACATTTGTGTTCAGCTCAGAAAAGGTTGATGTTCTTGACCTTTTGGATTCTCACACTCTGCTGTGCGCAGGAAGAAAATTAATGCACCGCTTCTGCTGTGTTGCTTTACTATATCATCACAGTGTGTCTGCTTCATATTTTCCTTTTGCAGAAAAATGCAAATGTATGTGGGTTTAATGAATGTTTTATTCCTGACCTTTAACCCATCAATAAATAAAGAGAAGTCATCAGCTCATATGTAATTGTGTTTTTCAAAAGTTATGTTGTATACAGCTAGATAAGATGTACTGCTATTTGTAATATATTCCTGTATGGAGTGTAACCATTAGCTGAATTGCTCTAGTTGTGGGAATGGGGAAGTTGGTTACCATGCAGGTGAATTTAGAGGGTTTCCTGGCAACCCAAAGAGCACCTATAAGTACAGTGATAATAAAATATGCAATCACAATGATAAAATTCAAAACACAAATGGAAGCATGCACTTGGAAAAACCATATATGGTCCCCATATGGACGCAAACCGGGGACAGTGAGGTTCATGGTCGTTGCCTTAACCCCTAGGCCACCAGCAGCCCCAGATGATATCCAGGAATTTCAGATAAAATGTCACTATGTTGTCAGATTCTTTGCTGTTATAAACAAAGGAAGATTACATTTAGAAAAAGTTCAATATTCAAGTTTAACATCCCTGAGTCATTACTGCTTGAAGTCACTCATCACAAAATAGGGTTATGTTCCTGAAGGGAAGTGCTTATAAAGGTCACTGTCTTTTCCAAACACACACAACACTGGTACGGAGCTGATCTGTACAACCGAATGCAATGTTTTCAGGCAACAGATGAAATAGGATTATAAATTATTAACTTATTCATAAAAATAATCATTGCTGTTTCTAATCATTATGGGTTGAAAACCCCATCCAGGAACTTGGTAGTGACAGTCTTTTTGTTCTTGCTGTGTTCTGGGGGACCAGCCTCCAGTACTTGTGTAAACAGCCAAACAGTGCCATGACCTCACTGTGACTCCATTCAGAAACACACTCCTGGCAGTTAACAAGAGTGAATTCTTTTTGAAGGGTGCACTGAGTTACTTTTGTAAAATAATTATGCAGCATAAGAGTGTGTAGCACTGTGTTGGTAGGCATGTCCAACACTCACTGGCCTAGATACAGTACTAGGCTTTGGACCTCTCTGATGAGTGTGAGGCAGTGCATATGGCAGGGGACTAACCTTTTGTTCTACAACTCTACAGATGTAGCTCTTTACAAGCAAGTATGAGCACATACAGATGCATTTATGATTTGCTGCTCAGACAATCTTAACAGGCCCTCTTTTTGTGACTGATTGGTACATAGAAAGTAATTCCATAATGATTATGAGCTCTCTTGTAGAGTCGTGCTGTGTGATTCATTTCCACATTGACCAAAAAAAGTGCCATTCTGTTCATAAACCATATACAACAAAATTCCTTCATGGACCATGACCTCTGGAGGATCTGGGACAAAGCCAATCTCAAGAAGGCAAAATTTTACATGCAAACTAGAGTTAGAGTCTACAGCCATGCTAGCAGCTCTGTGAGGCTCTACTTAGGCGCAGCAGTGCTTTGAGCTACATGCTAACATTAGTGTGCTAACATGGTCATAGTGACAATACTAACATGTTTAGCAGGTAATGTTAATTTTATTTTCACCATCTTAGTATATTAACATTTGCTTATTAGCACTAAACACAAAGTACTGTTGGGAATGTCATTGCAGGGTTTTGGTAATAAAACCAAAGTATTGGATGAATTAAAATTTTGACCTGACAATGGTGATTACAATTCATTCAAAGTTTCATTGCAATCCATCTAATAGTTGTTGAGATATTTCACTTTGAACCAAAAACGTCAACCTCATGGTGGCGAAAAGTCAGGGGATAACCAAAGTCAGTAGGATTCATCCTGTGGGGACAATGAATGTCTGTACAAAATGGCATGGCAATCCATCCAGTAGCTGTTAAGATATTTCAGTCTGGACCACAGTGGTGGACAAGTGACAGACTGACATTGCCATCCCTACAGTACAGCCACACCCATAGTGTGGCTTAAGAAATTGACCCCTTTCTTTTTCCTCTCTACACAGGAAATTACATTAAAATGTAATTGGATATGACATGGCACACACTCTTCTATCAATGATGTGTAACCACCCTTTAGTCTATTCATTTATGTATGAAACTAGATCATTTAATGAAAATAAATGTAAATATATTTAAATTTGATGTCAAGGCTGTGTTTTGTACTCTCCCTGAGAAGCATATTTTAAAACCAGAGCAGGGAGAGATCAATGCAACTTCCCCATGGGGAACCACGAAGAAACAGAGCTTGCAGGTGGCTTCACACAACCCACTTCATAAACATCATACCATACTAACAGTTACAATGACCTAACAAGACTTAAGTTGGGTTTATACCTGACACAACAGTCCCTCAATACCAACATTTAGATTTTTAGTTCAGCATCATATTTCACCAATTGATAGCAAAAAGACGACGCTAGATGGATGTATCATGTGTAATCAGGCTGCACATTTATATAGAACATACATTAAGGTAACTTTCAAGAGTAATCTCAGAACCCACCGTCTATTGTCTGAAAACGATTTAGCCTCTGGGGGCAACAGCAAATGTTTCGGGGCCAAGACTTTCTCTTCCATGCGCTGGTCATTGTTTACAGTCCGATTAGCAATCTCGGAACCCATCGGCTATCATCTGACTACGATTTGAATGCAGATAAATAAAATAAAAAAAGCTAATAAAAAGATCATTTCTAGGGTTCAGATATTGATAAGAAGCGAAATTGTCGTCAGACGAAAGCCAATAGGTTCTCCTTGATTGCATTTCGGCAAATGTGTTCCACCTCTTTTGCTCTCCACACTGACTGTTTACCTGCATGCAACCAAAGCCCACTCAAACGTGATTGGTCAATAATACTCCGACTACAAACAGAAACCAGAACTCTTTTGATACCAAAATCTTGTCCCTTGCCTGCATTCATATGCAGATATCTGTTTGCAGAGATTACTGAGAATGACTAGAGAGCGGTGATTGTGTTGAGTCAAAGGTTTGTTCCTCGAATGCCTTTGCTACGTGTGTTACTGAAGAATGGAGAAGAGAATGCAGGACGGAAAAGATTAATGGGCTTACGGTTTAACTTTCTTAATGTTGTCGTCACAGTCAACAATCTCCACCAGAGCAGTGGAAATTTGTAGGAAAAAAACACCAGCAGCCAAATCTGACCAATCACAGCTCTTGTGGTCTCTTGTGTTATCTCTGTAGCTGCTGTAGGCCCAACGTGGAGTTACATTTTTGAGGGGGTGCATGTGGGCTACGGTGGAGTTATGGCGTAGCAACAAGCATATAAACCAATGCTTATTATTCTTACCAAGGCAGTTTGCTGTATAAAATCTCACCTTTGTGTCGCTTCTCCAAGTTTGTTTGACTGTATAATTGGCTCATTGTTGCCCCTTGTGGTAATTAGGGGAATGTCTCCCACTACAATTGTGGTTCTGACCAACTGTCAAGTACCATTGGGTGTTTCTGCTTTTTGCCTGGTGCCTGGTGCAGCAGGAAACACCCCTGATAAGAGCGCTGAGTGAACCAAAACAGTAAAGTTGCAAAAACAATTAGCTGAAAGAGGCTAATGAGCTCTGTAGAGCTGAGGGGAATTGCAGAGTTTGTCACTATAAACGCCCAGTCATTTGACTCATTCTTCATGTGAAAATATTGATTAGTGCAGCTACAGAGACTTCATCAGCTGTAACTCTCATACACTGACTCACATGTCCCTGTGGCTGTCTTTACACTGCTGGCCAACAGACTGGATCAGTAAACACAAATACTCCATCACAGCAAGCTATTAGAACTAGCCAATGGCCAAACATTTTCAAGTAGTTTATTACAGTAATGAATCTATTTTACAAGCATTGAGCACATAACAGAATCAATATCAGGAAGAGACTTCAAGCTTGTTCTTATGACCTGCTTCAACATCACTGATTGTGATTGATAAAGAAACCTGCAGAGTATGCTTTATTACTTGAAACTAAAAAACAAGAATGAAATCCCTGACTGACCTGATCATATTATCACAATAACCATGCATGTATTATGCACATCACCATTAGAATAATGTGACCACTTCCCCACTGCACTGAAAAATAGTATTAATGTTATCAGTATAAAAAATGATCATCTTTAAAGCCAAATTAACAAATGAGTACTACCATTCAACAAATCCATGGAGGTTGTTGCAGAAACGAGCCACTGGCACACTGATTTCCCTGTGCTATGACCCATTTTGTTTCAGTAAATAATGGATAAATGAGTCAATGGAGGTTTGTTCTGAATCAAAACCGCCCTAGATGAAACTGAGCACATTTGTATGCAACAGCAACACTGCCATGCTGCAGTACCAATACCTTTTAAACCAATTGGATTCTGCTTTAGCAATCCCTTCTCATATTACAGCCCTGCAGCCTCATGACACTTGAATGCTTGTTCTTGCTTGTGCCATCTGTTGCCTATTCAGTGATAATCTATTACTTGCATCCATTCAAAGACTGTGATACTCTCATTGAGCCACCAACGTTCATTGAATGCTCGCTGGGGATTGTTCACTGATGCCAAGAGACAGTATTCTCACAAATGTAGCCCCTCCAATGAATGTTAGCCTGTGTTCATTATTGTTACAATGCCGTGGCTGGGTGTAGCAGTGACTCACTGTCAATGATTGTTCCATTGTAAAGCTTTTGAGACAATACCCCAATGTTCCAAATCCCAAATAGATTATGTGTTATCTGACTTGGTTACTGGTTTTGGAGTAACATTTTAAGAAACTCTCTTTTGATTTGTATTTCTGGGACTTGATCCCAGAACGCTGGGAGCATAAACTACAGATTGGGATTTAGGTTTTAAATGCACATCTCATGTGAGTTTCTATGGTAAAATATATAAGTGCATGCTTCCTTTAAATGGAATTATGTACATATATCTGAGGGTGAAAGGTGCAGGTACGCTTCAGTATTTCTTATGTCAGTGTTCTTGAGATGCAGCTCAAGAACGACACTGACATAAGAAATACTGCATACAGCTTTGCCTTTCATTGGGGTTAACAGCTAAAACTGCTTAGCTCGTTTGATACATTTCTGGAGTTTGAAGAGCCTTGCCTCACTTATACTGACAAAATACGAATGTGTCATAGAGCTCCGTGAGTGATGTGATCCCCAGAAAGGGTGTCAAGGTGATAAATTGTCACACTTTCCATCTCCTTTACAGACATAAGTTGTGTCAACTGTGAGTAATATGAGGTCATAAAATCTGACATATCATACATTTCAGTGAAAACAACAACAGCAAAAATAACTTTAACTGTGCTGCGCTTCCAACTGTTTTCAAACAGGGCTCACTGGGTTGTTCTATGTAGTGAAGGGCACTATAGTTAGCATGATTTACAATCACAGTTTAGGCTAAGTGACATTTGATGGCATAAATATTAAGTAGAAGTGGATGCATACACTAATCATCAACAACTAATAAACTGAAGCTTCATTTTCACAACAGATTTGACTCGCTGATAATTGCAATCCATCATTTTGAGTCTTTGGGATCAATGGGCAGTGATGTTGTCTGTAGTCGGCTGTACTGTCATTATGATAAATGGTTCAATCAGCTGAGGCTGAGGAGGCTATACCTTATGAGTCACACACAGATCAGAAAAGTTGAGGGAGTTTTGGCCGCAACTTTATCTTGTGTCACTATCAGTTTGATGAATACACAGCCTCAAGGGAAGCATCGTGTATTGAGGAGTAATTAGAATGGGGGAAAGATTTTGCCCCGAGCAGCAGATTGTTTGAAGGATAACACTGGTGTAAGTCTTTTCCAATTGTTATAAATCCCGATGAAGAGTCTAAATACACCAATATATTACTACTGTCTGTTTTAATACAGATTTGCCTCACCTCTTCTTTAACTACAGTCGTTTACAGAGACAAAGTGCTGCCCTCACTAATGTAATACATCATGTTGTACAGCATAGGCACATAGCACATTTTCTGTATAAGACCATACATACAAGATCTGCTGGACTTGAATTTAAAGAACACATTACAGAGTTGCTCTAGCAACATAAGATAAAAAAAAAACAATACTTTGGAAAACAGACTAATACAATTATGTTGGGAAAGTCAACACTATGACATAACTGGCATGTGAAACTTTGTTATTACTCCCAATGCTGCTATAGACAGGGTTCGTACAGCTTTTTAAAAGAGTAAAATTCAAGCACTTTTCAAATACTTTTAAGGTACCTAAACCAAAGATTTCCAGACTTAAAATATTTTTGGTTTACATGAGTAATTGTGTCGATGATGAAACACCAGATTATGTTGAAAATCAAGCATTTTTCAAGGAGTATATTTGAATTCAACCATATCCCTAACCTTGAAAACATAACAGTTAAAATTAAGCATTTTCCAAACTTTCAAGACTTTGTACAAGCCCTGTAACATTTTACACACACTCATGCACACACATCCTTTTTTCTCAAATGTCATAATGGGTAATACGGCAACTATTGTTTGAGTTTCATCCATTTGAATCCATCAACATCATGTTCACTGTTGGCAGGAATGATGACTGTGGAAATCTTCTGAAGACTTGAAGTGACTTGAGAGGATAATTACGTTAGCAAATGCAGCACTTTGTCTCACTGAGTTGTTTTTAATGGATTTTCCAAAACAGTGGGAGCCTATGAAAACTGAAGGCTAGGACAGACCTGCAGTACAAATGACAGCATTCATTTCTGACTGGGACTTATACACGTATGTCACCTGAGACCTACTGAGAAAACAAAAGGTCCAAAAAGACAAAACTAAAAACTTACTCCAATGAACAATGCAGCTGCAACTTTAAAAACGAAATTCACTCATCATCATTTTATATAGGGCTGATACACCAGCACACATTTCTTCATTTCTATGGTGATGTTACACAGCAGGTGACATAGGAGATCAATGATCTCTAATTATGGAGATGAGAACAAGAAAAAAGAAAAAAATTGCTATTGCAAGAAAGAAAATCCATTAACATGACTTATTTGCCACCTTTTTTTTTACATCTTTATTATTTTTTTGTATCCATAATTATTTTATTCTGTTTCATATTAATTGTAGAAACGTTGCTTATTGTATAATGTTTGAGCACCTTAGTCCTCCATATCCTGCTTTAGATATCCTGTGATCAGAATAAAAAGATGAAGTCTTTGGTCATAATGAAGAATCTTCTAACAGATGGGCCACAAACCTTCATTAATGGATTTACAGTTACACTGATGTGATAGCTTAATGGTGAAAAAGATTATGTGTCAGGTTCTTAATAAAGCAGTAGCAGCAGGGAGGTGTACTTTTGTGTGTTTTTATCTCGTTTGCTATGGACATTGATATTGCATGTTTTATCTGAGAGTGTGATTTTATCTATTTTGCTGTGATTATTACATGGTTTTACCACGTTTTATGGCATATTTATTGCATGTTTTGGTGTGTTGAGCGTGGGCTTGTTAATCCCCTGTACCAGTACAAGCTTCCATAGTTTTACTATACGTTAGGCTGAGCCAATCCCTGGTGAGCATTGTAGCAGTAGTGGCCAATGGCGTGGCCGGAGAGGAGGATCTCCTCTCCGGAGAAAGGAAGATAAATAACCTGTTATATTAATAATATTTATTTCAGCACCCTTTGCACTCTGCACACCATTGTCTCACTGTCTACAAATGTTATTGTTGTTTATATATATATATATATACTTATTTTATATATATTTATATGTTTACCTTGTCAAGCTTGTTGTCCTTGTTTTTAGCTGTATGTATGTCTATTTCTGTGAATGTACATTGAGAGCAATAAAATTACTGGCCAGTAAAGCTGATTCAGATAATTGGGAACAGAGGATGACAGGGAGGAGGAAAAGGCAACACCAACGAGAGGAATCGAGTGATAGAGAGAGAGAGCGGAGGGGACGGAGAGGTGTCCGGTACAAACGAAAGCTGCACCACGTGGAGCAGACAGACACCAACAGACCTTGAGTATTGGAATTCCCCCCTCTCTTAACAGACTTTAAGACTCGCTTTTTTATCATACTTTTAGATTCCCCTCCCATGGGTCCTTTATTGCTGGACTTTTATTCCTTTAGCGTCTTGGTAATCATTTTAATCTAGGCCTATTTTAATTATCTAGCTTATTTTACTTTTATTCTATATTAATTACATTGAAGTGCAAAGCCAGAAATGTAACAATACATGAGTTGCAGTCGTCAAGGACATATTTCTTTAAGTCACCATCACTGTATTACATCATAAGGAACTGAAATTGATGCTTCTTCTGTAAAATAAGTCCCAGCTGATGTTCTGTCATCTCTAATTGCCTTCAGATGCTCTCAACAAAACTTAAACCACCATACAAATCTACCAGATACTATAAAAGTACACAAAGAAGAACTGAGTGTGTAGGTGTACATGTGCATATGTAGCCTTTATTTGTATCATGTACTTCTCATCACCATTTTGTTGGTCACACGTAATTGTTTCATTTTTCACAGCTACAACATCGCCAGAATGTAAAGGCATTTAGGCTTCATTATTAAAGCTGCTTCAAAGCAAAAAAGCAATTGTGTGCCTTAATGGTGATACATAAAATTAAAATGAGCTGATAAACCTGTTTCATATGACATTCTTCGGAAATATGTGGTTCTTTCAAGGTATTCTGTATCAAAGGATGTCAAAATATACACAATACTCAGCAATTCTTAAAAATTGGACTGACATCAGCAAGCTACTGCTCAGGGATTATCAAGCATCCTCATAATTACACTTTGACCAGGCTAATGGAAAAGAGAAAGTCTAACAGTAGTTTTATTTAGACAGGCTCACTTAAGAATGTTTAACTTCCGATAGATTCATTCTTGTACAAGCCAGAATATGGAATTCATTTGAACATCTAAACTTGGTATTTTTTCACATATAATCTTCGACAGCTTAATATGCTGATGCAAATGAGTGTTGTGGAACTTCCTCAACTCATCTGAACTCAGTATGCACAGGGTCATTTTCCTTTGTTCTTTGCAGACATTAAAAATGAAGGCAAAGCTTCTCCAGGCTCAAAGTACAGTCAGAGTGACAGTCCAATTAATTCCAATAAATACAAGATAAACAAAGCCAACAGCAGGGTGTATGTTTCAGCAAGGCATGCCATTCAGCAAACACACACTCTGGCCTGCATTTCCCAACTCACTGTCGTAGGAAAACGTTTGCACTGTTTTATGTCAAAGTCAGCTCTTTCTCTGTACCTCCCCAACACATACGCACGCACGCACACACACACACACACACACACACACACACTCTGTAAACAACGTCATGACCAGAACTTCTAAGTGGCTGTCTCTCCTAACACTCTCCTTTCTACCAACAGCTACCGACAAGGTGCCCTTGAGCAAGGCAGGTATAGAGACAGCTGCTCCGTCAGTAGATTTGTGATAAACTGTAGTGGTACTGGGCAGCTCCCAGGTGTGAAGGTAGGTACAGAATGTGTATGAACGTGAAGCAGGGCGACACCGAAAAAGAACACGCACACTCAGCAAAACCCTTCCCTGGATGAATAAAGGAAGGAAAGAAAAATGGAAAATAAGGCTTGATTTTTGTGTTGCACTGTTTAGTACTAACACTTTTCCATATCACATAATCACAATGTGTTTAAAAGAACATGCAAAATACATAACATTGTGACTAAATGTTACGAAATATTAACTGTGGTCAAAGGTTTACATAGTCCTCCTCCATGGGCTACTAAACAACCTATAAAGGAATAGTTACACATTTTTGGCAAAATACGCTTTTCTTTCTTGCCGAGAGTTAGATGAGTCGATCATGTCCGTTTGTTAAGCATGGAGCTAGAGCCAGAAGCTGATTAGCTTAGCTTAGCATAAAGACTGGAAACAGGGGAACACAGCTAGCCCAACTGTGTCCAAAGGTAAAAAACACACCTACCATCATCTCTAAAGCTCACTGATTAAGATATTACATCTCATTTGTTTAATCTTTACACATAAACGATGTGTAAAAATGACATGTTGCAGTGTTAAGAGGGGTTATGTGCTGGACTCTCTCTTGGGCAGGCGCAGTGACTTCCTGAAGTCTGGTTGTCACACTAAGGTAGCCAGGCGACGTGTTACTTAACAATTAATGTTAATAAGTGAGCTTTAGAAGTGCTTTATGATCCTTGCTGTAGCTTCATATTTAATGAACAGATATAGTGGTATCAATCTTCTCATCTAACTCTCAGCAAGAAAGCAAATAAGCGAGACTGTCCTCCAAAGAAGAATGACATCATCAGTCGTTTCAGCATGGCATTGCAGACACTGAATCACCGCAGAAAGTAGAGTCAGCTCTGGCCTTGGTGTTCTTAGCCCAGTCCAGCTTGTTGTCCAGGTGTACTCCCTGAATTGCTCATCAGTGTCAGACAAGCAGCCCTGCAGTCTAACATACTGTGGCCGACCATTAAGATTCACAATCCAGCACACAGAGGAGTGTCTACCTGCACTGCCATCAGCTTGCAATGCCTCCTTAACATGGCATCCAGCAGGTCCAGTGTCTTATTTCCCCTGGTTGGACAGTCCACAAATTGAATGTGGGCAGTCACAGCCAGAGTTACATGGTTGAAGTCCCCGTATATCGCGATGAAGGCATTTGGGTGTCTCTGGTCCCGTGACATCAGTGTATGACGTCAATCGCGAGCGAGGCCGAAGGAGGAACGCAAACAACCAGGACGATGGCATGGGAAAACTCTCTTAGCAAATAACATGGACGTAGGCTCAATGATCGGGCTACACACACACTCTTTAACTGTGATATGACCAGGATTGCACCATGTGTTGTTAATGAGAATAGCAAGTCTCCCACCTTTCCGCTTGCCACTCTCCCTGCAATTCCTATCCGCCTGTAAAGTCTAGAAGCCGTCTACAGAGTCGGGGGCGTCCTCGTGTAGGTACTGTATGTCTCCATGAAACACAACACACTGCTCTCACGATACTCTATCTGACTCCTCGCCAGGGCTGCTAGCTCGGCCATCTTGTTAGCCAGCGATCTCACGTTTTCCATCGTGATGGAACGCAGATACATCTTGTATCTCCTTTTCTTCGCCAGGCATTTCACTCCTGCCCGATTTCAGGTCTTTTCCTTGCACGCTCGGTCGAAGTGACCACAACAGACCTCTGTTGTAAACAATGGCTCTGCCGACTGTGTATTGTTGTTATTGACGGTGAGACGGTTTAACAAAAGTGTCCCCATGACGAAGAACATGGTAAAATCTCTCCATCTCATCGTGGGGCTAACTAACTAGCTGTGCACGCAACTGACTCCTTCCATATCTCCACACCCCATCTTATTTTCTTATTAATCAAATAAATGAATTTGGCTTTTGGAACTTTTGAGTGTGTGTACTCTTGTGGACGTTTGTTTGTAACAGTGTCTTCACAGCTTATTGGTATTAATGATTTCAGTACAGTAGCACTGCCACTACAGTAAATCACACCACATAAAGCAATTAAAACTGAACTAGGATCATGCTGATACAGTTTTATATAACATGCTGCAGCATGTGTGTGTTCATAAAAGACTAAACAATGAATACACATATTTGCAGTACAGTTGGTAGATTGTACATTAGTAACATGCTGAGCACACATGCAGTTTGAGATATACACATACTGCAGGAGGTCCACCTTGGGCAACGCATGAAACTAAGACAACTGAGAGAGACGATGTCAAAACATGCAATATCAAAATAGTTCATACCCAGCTGAGTGGCTCCAATTTGTCACTTTTCTATTTTTGCATTTTTCTGCATCTTCTGTTTCATGCTATTTCCTTTTGAGTTACAGCCAACCTACAGTACATTTACAATTAGCCTTATGTTCAATTTAGATAAAATATTGTTTGTCTTGCAGAGCAATTTTCCAAATTACTTTTGATTATGCCATCTATTGTGGATTTGATGAGGGTTTCATATTAAATGATTTGAGCATGTGTGGCGTGCATTTGTTGTCATTAATAATGTCAACAACAAGGCAACAATATAGCCAGAAAGAGCATGCCTCATGCAATTATTATTGGCTACAATGCAAAAACAAAAAGAATAGTGTTACTAATTACTTAATGATAAGGAAAGTAATTCCTAACTTTTTTAGAAAAAAGTGACTTTGTTTCCCTGTAACAACCCCAACACTGTGCATGTGTATGTGCAAGACCTCCAATTTCACCTGAGTGAGTACACCTCCTACGTCCACAGGCTCAATAATGCCACAGCTGTCTGATGGAGACATGGCACTTATTTTAGATTGATAGACAAGGTGAAGAAAGCCATTGATCTTTGTCTGATTTAACTATAATGCAACCCCTCTAAATTCATCAGTGCTGCAACAACTATCAGGCACCAGAGCCAATCTGTCATACTCCATCCTGCCTGAGACTGCTCAGTCATTTATGTGTGATACAACGACTGCCATGGACACAATGTAGCCAATGTGGAATGCGCCCAACCCTGTGTTGTTTTGTGATAGTACAAACTCTGAAAGGGAGATAAAATGTGTGACCGACTTTTATGTTTCTTCAACACAAACTAAATGATATGATGGTGATGAATTGCCAATATCAACTCACACAATTTCTGCCGCTTAGGGTTTCTTAATCAAAACCATCACAAAAGGCGTAGTTTGATGACATCAAGAAGTAGCGTGGGATCATGGAAGTTGTTGTCTTCATTGTTAAACAACCACCATTGCCGATGAAAATCTACCTGATGTGACCATGGATGTATTAACAGAACAGGACGTGACTCGGGCAGATGTTCATGGACGAGGAAAGTTAAAGTTTTATTCAAGTTACGTTTAGTCACATTTGTTCATGTTATGTCATTTTATTCTAATGAAATAGTCGCAAGTAACATTAGCTAACGTAATGCTAACTTACCATTAGATGAGTCGACTACCCATATAGCCACTGTAGCTAACGTTATGTGGCGTTCAAAACGCTCATAAAGTTATTGTTAGTATGAGTGTTCTGACCATGGATAACAGCGCTGGGCTCACCACATAATGTTAGCTACATTAATGTTAGCTGTATGGGTAGATGACTCATCTTGCTAACTTACCATTAGATGAGTCAACTTCCCATACAGCTACTGTAGCTAACATTATCTGGCAAATTCAATCGCGTGGTAGCCCAGAGCTGTTATCTGTGGTAAAACAATTATACTAAAAAATATTTTATGAGAGCATTGAACGATGTTGTAAGGTTATAATGTTACTGTATGCATTAGCTTGGTGGCTGGCATGAGCCACTTGTCATAGTAGCACATAGTAGTAAGCTAGATCGATATTGAAATATCATATCAATAAATTAGGTCTCTACTGGGTTGCAAAATGGCATGTAATTAATGAAAACCTTATGCTGTGTGGAACAAAAAAATGCTGTATTACTGTTACTGAGTATAATTCTGTGACATTGTATTCCTTCCTTCCACACTCTTTGACATATCCCGTGTTTCCCCGGAAGTTATAGGAACTAGAGGGGGTAAAGGGCATATGACGCCATTGACAGGCAACAAAATGAAATGGACCGTTACCTTGAATAAAATTACGTATTTCTCTGGGTTTGAACATTGTTGCAAACATTTAGGATAATGTAAGTACACAACTCAACAAAATATATAATATAGGTCTAATCATTTTTAATGCGGAAATGTTACATATTATACCTTTAAAGACTTTGTCACTAACCTACCTTTTCACAACACATGTATTTACGGTTTAAGGTTAAAGAAAGGCTTAAAGCTTCCTCACAGTCTTGGAACCTGAGTTGGTAAATGAAAAGGTAAATGCATACGCCCATGCATCACATTATTTCCCCATCAGATTCCTTCACATAATCTCCTTCAGAAAATCCCTTTGAGGGGAGAAAACACATTTCTTTCACTTCAGGTGCTTTTGGCACATATTTGCATTTTCAGACGTCAGGCTCATTTAACATAATTTCAGGACACCAGGCTCCCCTGTGACACCACTGGGAAGCTGTTATTGCTCATCATGACCAAGTCAAGGTTTCCCTGTCAGGAATGTCTTCTCCTCTATGTGAGGATATTGAGACTTAAGATGATCAACACATTTTGGTTGCTTACACACGCTACTTCATCATAGACATAATCTTTCAATATTATTGACCGGCATACATTGTTGAGATTAACTGATCAATATTTCTTTCAAATGGAAGCCAGTAAAAATAGATCTTTACATAGATGCCTAACAAATAGTTATTTTATTGACAATCCTGAGAGTTAAAAAAATAGAAGATGCTGTAGCTGTCTCTGAATTTTTAATTCACTCAAACTAAATATTTGTCAAGGGCTTAATGTGATCTTCCTAAAGACAAACAAGTTGACAAGTATGTGAGATGAAGGGAACTTTTGCTTATAGGAGAATCCTTGACAGAACTGAACCAACACAGAAAGCTTCTCCATGAACTTAAAATCAACTTCTCATCTTTGGATGTCCCAACAAACCTCACAGTTACACTGATAATTTGTAGACAGACAGCATAGGAAAGAAAGAGAATATACGGCTATGTCTCAACAGTGCACCACTTTGTGTTAACAGGATCAGACAGAAGCATGTAAACATAGACATACAAAGAACAGAGACAGGGGAATAGAAGAAGTCTTACCTGGGAACACAAGCACAGCAAACACCCATGACAGGATGATGAAACATGCCGAATTATACATGCTTCCTAAGCAGTGCTGAATCTGATCTGCTCGTTTGTTTTATAGACGCTCTTTTTTGTATCTTCCCACAACAGGGCTTCAACAGCTGCCCACTTGCTTTTTTTTTTCTTTCTCTGTCTTTTTCCTGAATGTCAGTGTGGATAGCTTTCCGTCCCCACTTGCGGGTTGTACTGAAGATGCTTTAAATCCAGTGCAAGTAGTAGTTGGCGGCACACACACACAGAGGCTGGCTCCTCACGCCGTATTCGATCTCCCTCTCTTCCACGTACTATAGCACACAGAGGGACCAGCACTCTGCAAGATTGGGGGGAGGAGGGGGAGGGCTCAGCTGGCATTGGCTGTAGCCCCTGTCGATCACCCATGAACAGTCCTAGCTCTGTTTTTTTTTTTTTTTGTTTCTGATGGGGAATGGGGTGGGGGGTGGGGTGGCTGCTTTGAATCCTCAACCCTGCTTTCCTTTCTCTGCCCTCTGACATAACTAGCGCAGGATTAAAAAAAGACGATGCAGGATTGATATTCAATAAAGGCTAAGTAAATAGCAGCCTCCTAATTAATGCAAAAGGTGATCTGGGATTGGGGCAATTTTCTGAAAATCATCCCTTCATGTGATTTTTGGTGTTGTCTGACATGTCTTGAATGTGCTTTAATGAGGGATTTCGATGCAGTGTTATGACAGTTTGGACTGCTCTATTCGGTTGAAGAAAGAAGTAGACGAAATAGATGTGTACGTTTGTGCAGAATAGAAACACTGCCGGACAGAAAGAAGCATAATGAGGTGACACTCTATGTGTGATGAGATTCTCCCTCAAATTCTCACTGCTGCTATTTTGGGTAAAGTCAATGGAGTTGATGTGATTCATTTTAAAACCTGGTTGAAATTCCCTGCCACATTAGTGTTATGTATTCTTGTGCTAAAAACATTTTTCAAGTTGTAGTTAGAATTTATGTAAAATTATATTATATTTTTAGAACAAATATGAAGCAAATTTTCAGCCTGTTACTCAGTGTTCAGGCATTTGCTGCCCCGTCCCATCCACTGGGTGGCAGTCCCAGATGCTTCCCATAGAAAAGCTCAGGGAGGCTGTACGCTGTGTTTTCTATTGGAAAACCAACACATACTGTTTGAAAACACTTCTGATAAAGCATAAATCTCACCTTTGTGTTGCTTGTCCATGTTGTAATAATGTGGAATTGTCTCATTGCTCCTTGTAAAAAAAAAATAAAACAAACACTAGCTACAACTGTGGTTCCCAACAGTCGTTGTAGTAGGTGTTGTAGGTGTTTTCTGGCCTTCAGCCACAGGGGGCAGTAATGTTCATATTGGTGCAACAGAATCAGGCTAAGACAAAAATGCACTCAGTCAAAGCCAAAAGGGTGAGATTCATGTTTTATCAAAAGTATTTTCAACATTATGTTTTGATTTTAAGAGGAAGAGGAAAGGCTTCAAGAATGAGGACTGGTTGGTTGGCAAATTTACATCTTTACTTCCTCACCTCAGGTCACAGCTGCTTCCCTAACCTTTTCAATGCAAAACATCTCCCACGCAGTGGATGAGAACAGCCTTCAGTGGGGCTGAGGATTTTGTAACATGTTATTTATGATTCACCTTTAGTTTAGAGTGAAACATTTTTGATACATTTCCATCACGTTTAATGAAAGTATAATTTCTACTTAGAAGTGAGCTCCAAAATAAGTGAAAACACTGGATTGTTTGATTGATTGAAATCACTGTACTTTTATGCAGAAACTGTTGGATGGGCATTTGTGTGGCACATGAGAAAAAGCAGGATTTACAGTAATCCTTGATAGTGGAGGTTCCAGCTTGGATGGGTGCTCCAGTAAACAAAACTGGCATTGTTGGCAGTTGGGAAGTCAGTCAGGAATTGCTTCTACTGGTTGGTCGGGTGCCGATGTGGAGGATTGGATCATTGGGGGGGTTGTGTGAAATCTCCAGTGAAGGTCCTTGATAGTAGGTGAAAAGGTAACACCATGTGTATTAAAGGAATCAAGCAGAAATGTAGAAATATCTGTAGAAGTCGACACAAATTCTCGTTTTTTTCCCTTTAAACTAACTTGAAACACAAGACAGCAAGACATATAAACGTCTGTGTACATCCCCTCATTTTGATAAAATCAAAGGAACTTTAAGCTATGTGGCATTTTGCTGGAATGCCCTCAAGGACCCCTGGAGCTTTCAGAGCACTCTGAGAACCGCCACCTTAAGCACAGCAGCAGACCACTTCACTCTGTGCACTTCCATTATTGGTAAACTTCATTTTTATTAAACCACAGAGAAAAAAGTTTGGCAAAACTCCCAGAATCTGCAGCAATGTTGCCACAAGTGTCTGACTTGTTTTTCTTTTAAAGATTACTTTGTTGGCATTTACACTCTGTTTGAAAGATACAGTAGAGAGAGACAGGAAAGGCAGGGGAGAGAGAGGGGATGACATGCAGCAAAGAGCCTGCGCTGGATCTGAACCCGGGCCACTACGGTAAGGACGCAGCCTTGATATGTGGTATGCGCTCTACCAAGTGAGCTACTGGGGCACCCCTGACTGGTTTTTCATATGCAAATTTGTTTTATGGCAGCCTTCTGAAGCAATAGTTGTCCCAGCCTGCAAAAATTTTAAAACTTCTACCTAAATCTGTAGCAGGATAGCATTATGGTTAATGAACCTGTCCTACAAATAAAATGTATTGGACTTTTCAGAGAGATACAAATGTATGCTTTCATCATGTATGATGTGACAGGTTCCACGCCTTGAATGGTTGAAAACAGAGTATGGAACCTGTTGAGACCACTCACTGTCCACTTCAGGTCTAATCCTTGAGCCATGTTGTAAGGAATGTCTTTGTCAACCTTACAACATGGCTGTAGTGAGATTGACGATTCCAGTGGACCAGCATCCTCTGAATCGCGAGCACAACATCCTCAGTGTCTAGACTTCAACTTCTATGGAGCGTGGTACATGTCACATTATGCATGAATATCATCTCTGTCCTGTGTCCTTGATTAAGAAACTGAGTCCAATTATCACTGGATCTGAATATTTGCTAAATGTAAATTCATTATTTTTCCTAAAAATACACCCCATATTTAGCTGCACTATTTATTCTCGCACATTGAAACTTGAACCATGAGTGTGGGTGGACAGTTAGTGATAGATGGGTTGTGTGAATTGTGCGTGTTTGTTTCTTGGTAAATGATAAACTGAGATCATCACACATAATTACTTATGGATTTTGTGCAACTCTCTATCATCTCCATATAAAAGTCACAAATATAGTAACTTCTTTTTCTGTTTAAAGCCGAGTAAACAGATTGCAAGACTAAGAGTCTACAGCCATGCAGTCTGGACCAAAGAGCGGGACTGACCCACCGACAGATTACCATCCGAGCAATGCTGCTAGTGTTAAAGGTTCTATATGCCACTAGATGTCGCACTAGAGCACCAGCATCTAGTCGGACTCACACACTCCTGCCGCGACCTGTTTTCTCAAAGACGCCCCTCCAGCGCTTTGCAGCCGCAGAGCTTCAGGGGCAGCTGCAACGCCCCGTCCAGCAGCGGGAAGAGAGGCTAGTACACCACACACACGCCACTGTCCCCTGTCAAAAGTTATTCCCCACTGTTTGTCATCATGCCTCTTGTCCTTATGAGCAACATGGCATTGAATGGTAATGAGCCTGAAGCTCCGTGTTGTTTTGTACTATACACCGCAGGATTTTCCGCCATTCAATCAGGCTTTCACCATCTGAAGGGACGTGCACACACGTCTGCTCTTGTAGCTTAGCCAATACGAACGCACGGTCTCTCTGAAATAACCTGTGATTGGCTAAAGTCTCCCGTCATGGAATAGATTTTCTGAAGCCTGAAAACAGAGGCAAGAGGGGGGGCTGAAGTAGAGGTCTGCTCTCAGACCACTTGAATTACAATATGCTGCACGGTTAATATGGCATTTTTGCCCAATGACGCCAAAAGAAAACTGCCTACCCCACCTTTAATTGCAGAGTAAAATCTCTGTTAGGCTACTCCCAGGTACTAGCTAGCTAATATTAATGTGCCGCCATCATTCCAGGCAGAGCTGTTGTCCACAGGAGATGACCATTTTACTCCTTTATCATGAATGCAGGTATGTTACAGTATTTCACTCTTGAGATATTTTATTTGGTTTGTTGAGTTGTTTATTTTCCTTCTAATATTTGGAATGTAGCCTGTATTGTTATTATAAAGTGAAAAACTCTAAAAAGTCAGAATTGAAGAGTAAAATTTCTGTATAAATATTTTCTTATATATTTTTTTCCTTCGAATGAAAGAAAGGGACAATTTTTCTATTCAGTGCTATCATCATTATTATTTCATTTGCAAGACATTAAATATTCTTATTATTCTTATTCAGTCACGAGTGTTGATTTTCAAATATGTGAACAATATGCTGTAAAAAAGGAACAGAGGATTTTCCTGTGAGACAGAGCACGCACTGTAGATGACCATTCTAATCTGTTGTCCTTTGTCATAAATGAGATGTGGAATAAACCTGCTGTTACCACAAACCTGACCAGCTGCGGGAGAATCATTTAGACAGGAAACACTACGAGAGGTCACAGTAGGATGGCTAAAGAAGACAACCAGTATTTGTTGTCGCAGTAGGATTAAATTTGTAAAGAGTTACTGTCAACCACTTACAATAGGCATGCTTTACCTGACCATGCTGATGTGGCAAGAGCATGTTTGAGACAACTCAAACCTAACTGACACAAACCTTTTTGGTGAGAATGGCATGATGTGTCTTAAAGCATGAAAATGACATGTATAAATACAGTAGTAGTAAGGTATCTTATTCCAATGAATTGGTAATTTACTGCTAGCTCTACAGATTGGCCTACTAATGAAAACTGCAGCCCTACAAGAGCCTTAAATTTGGTTTCATGAATATAAGATCACTGTCTACCAAAGCCTTGCTGATAAATGATTTGATTCTTGAGCGTAGCCTGGATATGATTGGTGTATGTTAAACATGGCTGAAACCAAATGTTCATGCCCATGTTGCCGGGCTAAACAAGTTGGAGGTGTTGCCTTAATCTATAAATCTATTTTCAATTTAATCTCCAATCTTGATATATATTATTGATATATATTAAACTCATTTGAGGCTATTGCATTAAAATCATCTCCATCAACTATAAATTGCTTTGTCCTGGGCAACAGACTCAGATCATTCCCCTTGTAGTACTCTATAGACCACCTGGTCCTTATTCCCAATTTTTAGAAGAATATTGGAGATTTTATCTCAGACCTTGCTACTCATTCTGATGAGATTTTAATTATTGGTGATTTCAATATTCATCTGAATAAGGCCTTCAATCCTCTAAGTAAAGCCTTTTTGGCACTTTTTGATACTTTCGGTTTCACTACGTTTGTACATGAACCTACTCACTCCAGTAGAAATACCCTTGACTATACCCTATTCTGTCACGTGGGATAGAGGCTTCTGCCCTGACCGTCTCTCCTGTCACATCAGTGATGTCAGATCACTTGCTAATTAAATTTGAAGCGACACTAGCCTGTCCTTGTAAAGTTGATGTATTCACCACTCGCCACATCAGACCGTCAACTTTGGCTGCATTTGGTGAGCGATACCTGTGGTCCTGGCTCCAAAACAAAACAATTACAGAGGCCTACAACGTGGTTTACCGAATAAACCCATGCTCTTAAGCAGGCCTGCAGGAGACTGGAACGCAAAGGTGTATCAAAACCTTTTTTCCTTATCTGAATGGAGGTTCTATGAATATAGAGAGTGTCGTATGCTGTTCAGATTGTAAAGACCCTTGAGGCAGATTTGTGATTTCTGATATTGGGCTGTATAAATAAAACTGACTGACTGACTGGATCCCAGCATGGTATATTTGATTTAAAAGCAGTAAACATTTTAAAGTCACTAACTTGTCAATGAGCTGCAATAAACATCTATCATCCATCAAATCCTAAGTGTGCAACAAGAGGTAGCTCAGCTAATGTCATTCCTTATGAAATTCCATTGGCAAAAATTCATTTTTCTACATTGCAGCAGTTCTGTGGAACAGTGTGACAGGATCTCTGAAGCAACAGCGGACTGAGAGAAGTTTTATACTCTTGTTAGAAAATGTGTTTTAAAATAGACAGTCATAGGTCTGTTCACTGCCATAGCTATCATTAAGGTGCCCGAGGTCAGGACCTCAGTAACTTTACCACAGGATACTCTCTTTTTGGTTGTACAAAAAAATAATTTTGTGGCCACCCGAGTCTGCTAACTGAGCCTCCTGTCAATGCCACAGTTTAGACTATTATCCACACTGCATTTGTTTCTTAATTTGTTTGATCAGATTGCAGCAGCTAATAAGTTGCTTGTTAGTTATTCAAATAATAATAAAACAATGATAAAATAATTAAACTAATCTGAAGTCTCAAGCAACACAGTGATAACATATCAAGACTTCTGGTTCTTATTAATATCATAATTTCAATATGTATGATCATAGAGACCATAGACTTCAATTTGAAAGGGTTTTGAACCCCAAAACACTTTATGGTTTATTTTGTTGAAGCATCTGAGGAAGTAGAGTAAAAAGCATCTGAGGAAGTAGAGTAAAATAAAAAATGCCTTCTCTGTCCAAAGACTTTTACAGTCACAGAGTGATCTTAGGCTGAGAGAAGGGAAAGGAGTTGAAGAGAATCAGATCAGAGTAAATTTGCATTTAACAGTAGATAGAAGCTACTACTCACTCTGCCCTGACCATGGCCCTGGGTCTGTTTTTGATCTCTCTTTCATGACCTGAAGATCTTTCATCATACCCTCTTTCCTTTCTAATGAGGAATACAAGTTAAATAATCTTTTACTTCATTGACTTTTCATCAGTGACAAAATGAATAAATGCATTTACATTTATTACTGTATGTTTACTCAGTATTGGCCAAGAAAATTTACTTCCTCCGCTTATAGTCAAGTTCAGATTGCTGTCAACTGTTCTGCAACATTTTTATTTTTATTTTTTTGTGAACACTGCCAACACCCTTAAACCATGACCCCTTGCAGTCATACGCCCCCAGAAACCCTTTTTTTTGGCATGCTAACTGCAGATATCTCTAAGTCCAAGCAAGTGTTTCATTTTGTGTGAAACATGGTAATATTGCATAAAACTGTAAAAACAACCTGTTCTTAAAGATTGTATTTCTGCTTACTCTATGTGTTCTTTCTCTTTTATCTGACAGTAGTGGTAGTGAGTGTCAGGAAACATGAGGAGAGAGGAGGATGACATGATAAAATAACTATGGTTAGTCATCACTGTTATTAAAATGGTGACAAGTCCTGTCACGATGATCTTTGATAAAGGAGATTCATGCTTCGGCGTTGGCCCTGGGAAATGTTTTGTTTACTTCACTCATAATCAGCTGCATTCAGTTGCACAATGGCAGCCCATTGATCTGCAGCAGTGTAGTTAGACAGTTGCCTAATCCTCCTCTCTAATTTGCCATTGATGGCCTCATTACTAATGCAAAGGAAAATTGCTCTTGTTGGCTGGCATACCAACAATCATGAGTCTTCTCACAACTGAAAGGTAAGATGAATCAGACAGTTGATACACGACGTCCAGACATTTTGAAATGCATCAGATTACTATATAGTCATACAATGATTGAAATCTTTGAATCACTTAAGGGAAATAATTTTGTCGCTTGATGGACTGTAATGACCTCTCAGCTTCTTATTTGCGCTCATGAATGATGAAGAAGCAAGCTGCTACATTCTCAGTCCAACACGTCCTCATACCTAAACGACAGCACAGGTTGTTTGGCAATGACTCCCAAAATGATATATGACCATTGGAGAGTACCAGCGACATGCGTACTGGACCTTCGTCGTCATGGTAACAACAATAAACATGTGGTTAATGGGAATGTGAAATGGTCACAGTTTGGTTAGGTTTATGCACAATAACTACTTTGTTAGGTTGTAAGTTAAAGGTGGGGTAGGCAGTATTTATCTGGCATCATTGGGCAAAAATGTCTTAATAACCTTTCAGAATATTGTAATTCAAGTGGTCTGAGAGAAAACTTCTCCTTCAGCCCCTCCTCCTGGCTCTGTTTTCAGGCTTCAGAAAATTTAGCCCATGAAGGGAGAATTTGGCCAATCACAGGTCATTTCAGAGAGAGGGCATGTTCCTATTGGCTGTTCTACAAATGCAGATGCACATGCACGTCCCTTCACGCGATGAAAGCCTGATTCAGTGGCGGAAAATCCTGCAGAAAATCCTGCAACTCGTGATAAATGTCCAATACCTCCTTTGCCTACAGCGGTGTATAGTACAAAACAACACGTCCTGGCTCCACACGGAGCTTCAGGCTCATTATGCTCGATGCCATGGCGCTCGTAACGACGAGTGGCAAAGAGGCATGATGATAAATAGTGGGGAATAACTTTTGAGGGGGGACAGTGGTGTGTGTGTGTGGTGTACTAGCCCCTCATCCTGCTGCTGGACAGCGTTGCAACTGACTCGGTGAGGCTCACGCCGTGGAGAGCGAGCCCTACGAGGCAGGTTTCGCAGGGCAAGCGACTCCTTCTGCTGCCTGTCGAAGTTGTGGGTTTGGTGGGAGGGGCTTAGCGGAGTGATACGAGGCAGCAGAGAGAGAGGCGGTAGGTTTTGCATAGGTTGCACAGATTTTGCCTACCCCAGCTTTAAGCCTAGTACTTAAAGTCCATGTTTGTCCAGCCGACAAGAATTATGTAAACTCCAGTCCAGCTTACAGTTACGTACGTAAGTTAAGTTACGTCACATGACGTACGACTTATGTCACATGAATTACTAACATAACTTAACGTTATGATCTGACGTAAGTGAAAATAAGTCAACGCTGACTTTTGGTTTCACAGGGGACACAAACAGCGGTCTCCTGGGTGAACATTTTGGGGAGGGCGGTCTGTCTCAGTCAAGTGTTTGCATTTGTGAGACGTTGTACACCAGCAGAATAATTCAATTTTGAATAAACTACATTAAATCAGGGGAAAATGCATTTAGGAGAATGAGTATAAATAAATGCAAAATAATTTGGAAAATAAAATAACTGCTGTGCCTTTGTTTTCAGGGCACAGCATTGTCATTGCATGCCGTGACATGCCAGGTCTTAATTGGATCCTGATCCAAAAATGCTCCTTGATAAACCCAAGAGGCAGTTCATTTAGAAATAAATAAATAAAATAAGTAAATGAATAATTAAATAAATAATAATACTTATAAAATCTAGCATGTTTCAAGCAGATAGACTGGATGACAGCTATTGTTTGCCATTGATGTTATTTAAAAAACAGCACACAAAATAAAATCTAATAAACCAAACTAAGACTAACATACTGATCATACAGCAAAATTAGATTAGGAAGTATCACTTCCTAATTGTCACATTTGTTTGGTAAATAAATTTGATCCTCAGTGTTACATCATCCTTATGTAACAGACTTGTGATGAGTAATTGTCATTCTTGATCTTGTTTGTTGCAGTCTGTTATTGTCTGTGGTCTTATTTTGTTTTATCCACCCACAATGAAAGCAAGAACACGTCCCACAGAGAATACACATGCTTTTCCCAAGGTGCTTTGCTTCCTGTTCTTGCCCTTGGCATAAACCAACTGTGATCTGAAAAACAATGTTTGTTTTTTTTACAGCATCATTATTAAGAATGCTTTGAATGCAGGGCTTGTATCCTACTGAAGGTTTAACTGTGGCACATTTCAAGAGGAATTATTTCAGAATGACCCAGACCAGTTCTGCTTGGCCTCTACCTGATGGATTTCTATAGCCCATTCAGTTTGATACTAGCAATCTTGTGGTTTCCATGGGATTTTTGTTGTAGTTGTCTTGAACTCTTTACAGCAACAAATCCTGACAAGGTTAGTGCAGTGCCATGACAACTGCTTCATTTTTGAGATTGTGAGCTGTAGTTTCCCTGGTAAACATACCGACCTCTTCGGCTGTCGCACTGCCCAGCCTGCAGATCGATCCTCTTGCGGTCTCTGGGCTAGGCAGAGCGGACAGGCCGGGTGTCCACAGAGAATGAATTGTATGTCGTGCACACAAATTAATCAAAATGTGGGAACTACATTTTGTTTTCTCTCTGTGGCCACTCTGGAGATCTATAGAATGTACATGGTTTGAATTTCCTTCTTTTAAATTTCCAGTAGGCAAAGGTGGTGCAATTTCAAAGTTCACCAATTCAGATTGAAAATGTAAGTGTCCAATATAAAAAAAAAAATTCAAGATGAACAAATTCAAACTTGAACAACCGGGTTACTGCAGATAAGCATTGGCGCCTGAATGGAATCGATCAGATCCAAACAAAAAAAAACACTTCAAGTCAAGTTTCTGAAATGGCACCACTAGAAATTGCCCAATGGAAATTTCAAAGATGGGAATTCAAACCACATGAATCCAGACATATGATTTTCAAAGTAAAACATTCTGTGCTACTAAGTTTAAACATTAGGTAATAACAATAAGTTGTTAAATTGAAATCAGGTTGTTTTTTTTTACAAATAATTCTAGCTGTTGTTTGTTTCAATAAACTGTCAAGTTGGATGAGCAGTGGTAGATGTTGAAGCCATACAGATAAAGAAAAGAGCACGACCTACAGAAACTGAAACCTCACTAACAGAATATCCCAGGAGAAGACATCACAGTTAGAGAACACACTGTTTGACTGGCAGGAGATGCAGCAAAAATACCACAGCACTTACTGTTTGGCACAGAAACTGGAGACAGAATTAAACTTTTTTGAAAAGGAGGACTTGACAGGTAACCACCTAAACTCATCAGATGACCCCGTTTTTTAAATTTACAATCAATAACATTTTGTCTAGCCATAGTTGTAAAATAAGGGACGGTTAGACTTGTTATGTCTTTATCATGTTCCAGTTCAAAAAGATAATAAGTTAAAGGTAGTTATGACGGGCCCCGGTGCACGCTATTATAATGGGCCCTAGTGCATGCTAGTTTACTAGTTATGAAGCACACACACACTTGTCAGTCTTGACAGATTTTGCACCTAAACTAACTACCGTATATCGTATCGTCTCCTCACATGATCAAATAGAGACTTCATTGGACAACATAAACATACATATTACCCAGCAATCATCATTGTATGTCTGTATGACAAATGTACCAAAGAAAATAAGAAATTAATTTAATTGAGTAGTTTTTATAGTTTATGTAGAATAAGCATAAGCATTGCTACTAACTATTTTACCAAAATAAATAAAATAAAACCATAACAGAGATGGGTGTACCTTTTCAAGGGCATATATAGCAAATGGCACCATTTTTAATTTAATGTGAGTTCCTCTTTGAACACAGGTATAGTTCTAACTCGTAAGGGCCTGTCTGTCAACACATTGCTGGAGGACCTGCTCTCTCTATGGGGTGTCCCATCCTATTGGCCCCAGTGCAACCACACTGCCTGCACTGTCTATATTTACGCCCCTGACTGACCCTTTGTGATTGTTTGATTATGATTTATTTCTAATCCCAGTGATAATACTCTGAGAAATAAAGCAGGTTTATTAAGGGCAAATCATTCTTTTATTTATTCCCGACATCTCACCCCAGCATCTAAGATTACACCACACCAGCAATCTCTGCAATAAGCAACATTTAAACTCAACAGTAAAATTAAATGAAATAACTTACTATATATTATATACTATATATGTTTATGTTTAGTTTGAGTTAAGACATTATTCTGATTCTAAAGTAAAAGTTACAGAAGAGTTACAGAGTTACAGTCTGAGTCAAAGCTAGCTTGAATCAACTCACCTAAAACCACAGACAAACTGAATAACAAATCATTACTGTCACATATATGAGCTATCATACTTTGAAAACTCTCCACATACTTTCATAAAATCTCATTACCTTGTTCTGGAAAACAAGTTTTGAATCAGGAAGATCTCACAGTAGTAGCCACAAACTAACTCGCTGGCATTGTATGATGCTGTGAAAAACACAACAGAAGTGACATCATGGTGAGATGCATCCATATACGTATATATCCATATATTCATGGGAATACTGGTAAAGTTCTTACTTCCATCACAAACTGCCATCACTTTAAACATGTATGAAGGAAAAATATTGATGAAAGACTTTTATTTTTATTTCCAGTGCTCAATCTGCTCTGCTATATGCCCTTCCAATGTGATTAATGTTGAAATCAGCAGTTAAAGTATTTTGTCACATTCTGTCCAGTTTTCCTTTTTCTGTTGCTTTGTAGTTACACAGAGAGCACTTCAAATACCACTGTAGTCATAAAGAATTAGTATGTATAAATAGTAACAACAGACAGTTGTTGCCATCTCCATGCTCTTGATGTCCCTGCAGCTATTGTAAGTTAATACTGTTAATATAACGGCCCCAAGAAAACAACAAAAGGTCCCATATATGTATAATCATTGATGAAATGCTGCAATATTAACAGTGACATCCTATGGAAACATTTATGTCACTTCTTCACTGTTGCAAACAGATATTGACAACTCCTGGCAGACAAAACAACAAAGAATGAGGAATTATATGGATTCACAGAGAAAACAGATGTGCACTATTCTCTGTGTTATTGACCTTAATAGAGCTGATTAGTCAAACTCAGCGTTGACAAATGAATTTGTCTATTCCAGACACAATGACCGACACACCTTAACATGCCCTTTGTGCAATTAACATCTTCCTCTGTGAGTAAAAATTATGTGGTATGAAGATTTAATGCAAATCATAAAAAAGTAATTGATGTTTTGTAAAGTTATTTAAGAGAGATCCCGTCCTTTTCTTTCACACTTAGATTTCCTCTCTAACTTTCACCAGAACAGTACAATGACTTTTCATTAGTACACAAGCTGCTCCTGTTGTGCACCACAGGCAATTCAATAATTACTATGCAATATTAAAGATAAACCTGCGTGAGAAAATGAGAAAATTACGTTATACTTTTTTTGCTTGAGGTAAATGAAGCTCAGTGTAAGTTCAGTCAGGAAGACTATCTTTATGCCTCATTCATTCACATCTCTCTCTCTCTCTCTCTCTTCCTGCTTCTCTTCCAGCTGATTATGGCCGTTTACTCTCACTTATTCAACCAGATTTTGCACGATGATGTGGCGTTTCACCATCTCTTCCTGTCACAGAGTGGTTTACAGTCCATCCCAGGATGGTGTCACTTTTCCTTCCACCTTACTCTCCATCCCTCAACCCCACAGAGGAAATATTGTCCTCATGGAGGTGGAAAGTTTATCACTACCAGCACTACATGATCAGATGTCCCTCTTGGACAAAATGAATGCTGGATGTCTGGACATATCAGCAGAAGATTGCCATGGATGGATCCGACATGCAAAAAGACCCTTTCACAGGTGAGGGCATAAGGTGTGATGTGGATGAGAATGTGTGGCCAAATGCAGAAGACGGGGTTAACTAGCACTGTTGTATTTCTATATCTGTAGCTATCCTATACAAGTATTGTGAATATGTATAGCTTTGTATTGCATTACTGGAATTACTTCAGTTTCATTGTGTGCACTTGGAATTATTCTTTGCAAAATGGCACAAAAATCCTACTGAAGCATATTGCAGCATTTCTGATTAATTTCTGTGACATATACTGTGAGGCAGTACAATCCATGCAATAAAGAAGTGACATTATTTTTGTTGTAATGGAATATTGAAGATACTTTTACAAAGACAATAGTGACATTAATTGTAATGCTACCTGTTGTTAGTGATTTTTATGGTCAATATATAATGAGTGGCACAGTGTTACTATTAGCAGACAAATGTAGTCAGTGTTGTGGTACAAGAGTTGATCCTGAGATGTGTATGAAGTGTTTTAGTTGCATTAGTGCATTTTGGATGTGAGATGAACTGTTGTGCCAGGCTTGATATTTGATGTCCACTGGGTGGCCAGCTAATTTGCACACTCGTGGCTTGTGTTTGATTATTTTGCAGCACTTGGTTCTTACTTTTGCAAAGAAGAAGGATGCCACTCACACTACAACAGAGGGGAAACAGTATGATGCCATGCTGAAAAAAACTGTTCTCAAAACAGTTCATAGCTGACTCGGGGCTCATAAAGTCCTTAATGAGCTTGACCTTCTGTCGGAATGCCTCAAGAGGAGCACAGTCTCTATAGTTTGCACAGATACACTCACAGAATGCAGTACTCATTTCGGGGGGCTTCAGAAAAAAACAAAAAAAAAACAGCACCAAAATAGTTAAAGCTGAAGTGTCTGCATCTGTGGACAAAATCCACACAATTTCTATGATAGTCAACAGCAATCTGACAACAGCCTAACTGAAGTGTTGCTCTGTTTCATACAGAGACCAAATAGGTCTCAGTCTGGCCCGTGGTCTGGCTACACAAGACTTAATGGAGCCTTTATGCTTTCTGGAGCCCCGCAAATGTCCAGTTCCTCTGCCCCACTGGTGTGGATGGAAAAACATCAAAGGTCTGTGTGAAAAGTTCAGACTCACTTGCTTTTCTGAGCTTTTTGTTAATTGTAGCACATGTAGCGCATGAGCATACTGTTGTTTTTGTTGATTAAAGCTCTAAAAACCCACTGTACACTACCTGCTCAGCACCAAACAGCAGACTGACACGGTTAGCGACTATCTGGAGAACATAGTGGAGCATTTAGCAGCTAGAGCCAGATATTTCCCTCAGGAGTTTGTAGAAAACAAAAACAGAGCTAAAAGAGAGTGAATAACATTAGCGAACATTATGCTAACAACATTTTAACGAACTTCACCTCATTAAAAGTTCCGTGTAGATATTACCCAATAAATTCTAAAGTGCCATCGTTTGGGTTTGTTGCATACGTCCATGGAAGGCTAACTGCCTTCCTGTAATTTCAAGCATCGGTGTCACATGACCAATGGAGCGTAACTTGATTGGCTGGATGTTGGTTCGATATGAGACAGAATCGATTGCTTATTTGGCCTATCGAATTTGAGCAACTTGAATATATATTATTTGAATTTAAATTAAATTGAATATAAAACTTGAATAATATTGAATAATAATTGAATAATAAAAGTGAAATTGAGTTATTGAAGAGTTGAATTCAGAGGCAAAACATTCAGATACATAATTTCAATGCAAAAAAATTCAGTGCTAGATATTCAATGGCTTTTCAATTTCAAAATCTGGTGAGACAGATTTATTTCCATAGACTTGACTTAGGTTTGAATGCCTGAAGACTTGACTTGAGACTTGAAGGCAAAAAGCTGAGACATGAGCGTGACCCATAAATATAGAAAAATTGAATATTGTGTGTAGTTATGCCTTTTGGAGTTCTGCAAAACTGTCATGAATAATAAATAACATAACCAGGATACGCGTAACGTCTCCATAAGCTAATTCACACCTTCAGTTGCAGCTGCTGGCACCAGAATAAAATGGAGAAATTAGCCTTTCATTATAAAAATAATATGTCTATAGCTAGTAGCTCAATAGTTTCCCCTCTCCCATCATATCCAGCATATCAAATATTTTCTTCCCTGCAGTTGTGCAAATGATTCTGATGCACAAAGCATTTATTTATGTGCTAGTTCCTGCTTTTAGTTATTATAAGAGCTTCTTTTCATTTTTATTAAATATTATCAATATGTTTTAATTTCTAAATACTATTAATTATTAGAAATAACCTATTTTATGGCACCCACCCTGTTTTACCCAAGACGTCGGAGGGGGAATTTGTGATAAAAATATCGAATAAAATGTTTTTGTATAAATGCTCCTGCTGCTTACTGTAATGATAAATTATCTTAACTGCTGAAAAGACTTGGAATTGCAGAAATCTGTCAGCCGTGCATAATGGTTCACGCATCTTGTAAACGCCATGACACTGCGCTTCATAATCTTCAGAGTGCAATCCAACTATTAAAACTGAAGTTGAGCATTGTTGGTTAAGTTGAATACAGCACAATATGTCTGTATGTGCACTCAACTAGTTATGATTTGTCTTTTTGCTTTGGATTTACTTGAAGTCTTTTGTCCATCATGACACAAGTCTGTGTGCACATCAGTTGATCTAAGACACAATGAGTCTGATGTTGCTTTCTATCCTTCTATAAATCTGTATTCTTCTGACATTTAAAATGAAAGCTATGCGTTTGGGTCAGTGGTTCAGTTGTGCGCATTCAGCACAGCTATCATAAGGGAGAGTGCTCTACATTACACTGTAAAAATGGTACAGTAATACACTGTAAAAAAAATGCAGTTGTGTCAACATAATAATAAGAGTGACCACTGCCTTACAAATTTAAGTTAACTGAACTGTTACTGAATTGTTTGTAAAAAAAAGTTAATTAGTTATAATGTTAAACATAGTGAGTCAACTGAACAACAAAATAATTAAATAAAATTAGTTATACTGACAAGAGCTGCTAGTTAAGCTCAACTTCCAGTAACGCTTCTATTATTACTAGCAAAGCAGTTTTCAAGTCTGATCCCTCCTGCACTATGCTGCCTATCTTAACAGCTTTTTCTGAAATGTTAGTCACATTCAGGATCAGCACTTTACTTGACTTGGACTTGGTTCGAAAGACTTAAAAACAGCTCTGTTGGGTTCACGACTTGTTCCTGCTGCCCCAAAGTGCCCAAACAAATCAGTTATTATGGTTTAAGATTCTATTTTTCATGAATTATGTCTGTCTTTTAACTTCTTGGGACCATGGTGAAACTACATTTTCACTTTAATATGTTATTCCTTGGTTTGTTTTTGTAGATCCATAAAAAAAAACTCTTGTAAAAGTAGGGCAGTCGGTATGTTGCCTGGTCAAAAAAAGTCTGCCAAGCTCTTGCTGCTGCTTATAAAGCTTATTACTGTGAACGCACAGTAATAATTGAAGGCTACTCAGATGAGCTTATCAACATTTTTATCAACGTTTATCAACAACAGGATTCTGGCAGCTGGACATTAACATGACACTGTCAGAGAGATTTAAGTGAGTAAATTAAACAAAAAAAATAAAATTGAAAGAAACAAAAGGAATTTGAAAAGTGATGGATGATTAACAAAGTAAAGTCATGGTTCCAGCTGTTTCATACAGAAGTGTTTTGATCTTGATGCCACATTATTATCTACTTCTTGTGAAGAAAGTTCAACAGGCTCAAGGAGAAAAGGACCTCCATCTTCCATTACCAATTTGTAAACATTTGTGGGGGGGGGGGAACACATTTGCCAGCTAATGTGGAGGGTCATCTATGCTGAGGTTGTTACTTTTACCTGTCCTATGATGACTTAAACCTGCAATAACTGATTTTTTGGCCACTTTGGGGGGCAGCAGAAACATTAAAGCGGTAAACACAACACTGACATATCATCATCACCTTTCAAGTTGATATGGGCGAACCTATTACCAAACAGTTGCTTATTTACACATCCAGCAGTTACAGAGCAACATTATCTTTCATTTGGAGTCGTGTTTGTGTCCACCTGATGGACGTAAGCCCAATATTGACTCTCTTTAAGCTCTCTTTTTGTCTCTGATGTACTAACTCCAGAGTTCAGAGGGCTGAGACTGAACCAAAACAGTCAATTTGCGGGCAGTAAAACCAAAACAATGAGCTGAAAGATGCTAAAATGCTGTGTAGAGCTGAGGAGAACTGCAGGGTTGGATCACTACGAGCGACCCCTTTCACATTATACATAGTCATTTGATCCATTGCTAGTTTGATAATATTAATGACAGCCGTTTAAATAAGTAATAAAAGTTGTCTGATCTTTATACAGTTCACCAACCTTCATCAAGACAGAGAAAGGCATTTAATGTCATATTAACATTCATAATGATTGCCTTGGTTATTACAACAATCAGTAACTGCTGATGCTCAGTGATCATGTCTGAGATGTTGACAACAAAGGAACATCAGTCCAAGAGAACATGACACAATAACAGAGGCAACTACACCAGCAAAGTGTTCAAGAGAAGAAGAATCTAAAGCTAACAGAGAAAACAAAGCAGAGCAGAGATAGGGACAGATGGAAGTAATGGGAAAGAAAACTGTCATTTAAGGCAAAGACATGAGACATGAACAAAAGATGGAAGCAGAGAAACAGCAGAGACAGCACTGCTATCTTCCACTTGTCAGTGAATTATGCATTATTTGAACACAGTTTAAAGAGTCTGGTACATGAAAGTTGTGTCCCGTAAAATGATAACTTTTGGACATTTGGAGAACTGTGGTGTGAACTGTGTGTTCTCCATCTTGATGCAAATGCAGACTGGTATCATACTGGAGCAAAAGACCAGGAAAACAGTCCCGAAGCCATCAACACGGAAAATAATGAGGCATGAGGAACTGGGTCAAGAACAGAAAAGACTCTTTTCAGTTTATCCCAACCTAAGAACAATCTTAGCTTTAATCACAGGAGGGCAAAGCCTTACCAACTCAACTCAATGCATCCACCTTACTGTAATATGTGGCTATAATCACCATTATTAGTCTGTTAGTGTGGTATATTATAATTCCTTTGTTCAAAGCCTTGTTGTAATCCCAGATAGATCTCATGGTTGGGCAAAAAACATTTCTACCATCTCTGATCTATAAAAAATTGCTCAGTGGTCTTTATTGCTTGTCACTTTATTGTAAGCTCAGTATCCTGTCGGACTCCAGAGTAGGTTAGCCTGGCAGCATAGGTTACCATGGTGATCTACTCTGGTTAAAAGTGAGCCGGCCTTGTGATACCAGAAAACCAGTCAAATGCAGAGATACTGTATCTGGTTAACCCACCAAACTCACCTTGTGATACCTGGTACCTGGTGACACTCCCAACTCTGGAAATGTTGAGCAGATTTGTTGGGTCACATCTCTTCAGGTGACAATGCCAGTGTTGTCATCAGTTGTGTGGTTATTAGTAGATACTGCATCATCTTATCATCATAATTGTAGTTACAACATATAGAAAGTTAGTAACCTTAACCAGAGGAGAAGACGAGCTGAGGTATGATGTATTTTTGTAGGCCAACCCTGAAGTTAGCATCGCCCTGGTTCCCTCGACAAAAAGCCAATGGGATTTTTCCATTGGATTTTGGATTATTGCAGAAAATAAGCTCTGTGGCAAACAAATGTTTATGATACTTATACGTTTTGTTCAGCAAGATAATCTTCACAAATAAACACCACTTTTAGGATTTTTGAAGCATAAATGCAATCACCAGAAGTAAAAAGCTAACGTTAGGTAACCTATGAACCAACTACACCACGGTCGTGTGACTTTAGTGTCACCACCACTAAGCTTCCAACTTGTAATTTGGTTTTGCGAGCTTACCTCTCCTACAAAAGCCTTTGGGAAAGTTTGAGTTAGAATAGTTTGCAAGAGTGCGAGTATAAACACAACGAGGCTGTAAAGGCAGACGAGTGAGTAGATGAGTTTCTGTGTTTGGCGTGATGACGTTTAAGCTTCAAAATTCACCAGTGGGGTATTTACTGATGTACTTTGTCGTAGAACAAAACGTGAAAGCCTCTTAAGCTTGTGTTAACCACAGACCTTATTTCAGGCAGTTATTGTTTACCCATGCACCTTTCAAATGTACCTCTGCATCTCAGAATACAAACCCCTCCATGAAAACTCCACCACCTGTAAATGTCGGCACAAAAGAAAAAAAAGCGGGAGATTTTCAGGTAATAGAAACATTTTTCATCTTCAGTTCAGTTCAAAACTAAAATTGGCAGTGAGCGGCCACCAGATGGAAGTGGCTAAAATGTAAATAAATCATGAATTAAAATTGAATGGATGAGCTTATTGAACAGTGAAACCACTTTGGCCAAGCACAGAAAAACAGATGAAGTCATCAGAAAACTAAATCCAACCTAATTACTCTCCAAAATCATACTAATCAGAAACTAATTACATTTTATAGATGTACAATCTGTTATCAACACAAATTACACTAATCAATGGGAATGACTGTATGACTGACAGGAAGCATGACAGTAAGTATGACCAAGACTTGATCCTTTGAAACTAATAATGGTACATTAATTTGTATTCTCTCCACCAATAGGAGGATATTTTAAATAACAAAACAGTTCTAGTGAAGTCGATCTTCAGCTGCATCTGTTGTCATGTTATTTTGCATTGGGTGAGGTTTCTTGCTGTGCGAGTGTGTGATAACATAATAGTAGATTTTGTAGGTTTTAATAAAATGGTTGGCTGCCAGATAATTAAGTGAGCAGGATTGTAGCAGTAGATTTGTGGGGGGTATTAATGAAGGTGGGAGATGCAGAAAGAGAAAGAGAGAGTCGGCCCACTAAGATAGCCTGTCAAGCCTACAAGATAATTACAAGCTCAATTTCAAATTGAACCTTTGAACTGGCAGTTGCAGCTGAACGGTGTTTCCCTACTGCCTTCTGTTTTCCTTTCACACAGACACACACCAACTTTCAATGTTTGCAACTGATTGGTTTGTAGACGGGCGTGCGTCTGATGTTGGCGTGCTGTCAATTCAGCGTGTAGCCTTCTATCACAGTTTGAATGAATAGAGAAAAATGAACGAACAGATTAATTTCCTTGCCGCTATAATAATAATTATAATTAATAATTTGTTCTCCTCCTCTCCCCATGTGCTGCTGTGGCTCATTTAGTTTTGTTGTGTTGTTTTTCCTTTTTCCGGTTCTGACGACAGCCTGCCAGAGCTTCTTGTAATTGGTCTGAAAGTGTGAACCATCCAAAAAACGTTTTCGCACTAGAAACAAACAGGTTCAATTGGATCTGGTTCTGCTGGCCCGTGGTCCAGGGGAGGTTTCACACCTGTAATTTTGGTTCGGCTCAAACTGAAAAGTCAGAGAGACCGGACAAAACAAAGTAGGCGTGAAAAAGCCCTTCGATTCTTGGCTGGCACTCTGAAACTTACTTTATTGTAATATTCAGTTTGGAAAACGTTAAGGTTTTAAGAGCATTTCAGAGGGAGGCCATGTTGTCATGCAGTTGTTCTGCAGATGAAGATGTGTGTTTTTATGTTTGTTTTGTGTTATTGATTATTGATAAGTTAGATTTAAGCGTGATCTTTGAGACAAGCTTGGGACAAGGACTTACTAAATAAATGAAAAATGAAATTAATGCTGGGTTGTCTCTTCACAGATTATTTATTTCACAGATGTATTTTTCTCTCTGTTTGATAAAGAACCGTAAAAGAATCCTCCTTGTCAGGAGGTTCAATCTACTTAGCTGATCTAATAAGCACAGCAGAAACCTACTCAGCAGTGAGATGACAACCTCAGAAATGCACCCCAACCAGAAAAAAAGAAAATTAACCTGATTAAGGGACAATTATTGTCCCTGGGGGGAAAAAAGAAACAAAACAATGGTGGTATTTTCTAGCAACGATCCTAATAAACATTTAATTTAAGGTCTTTAAAGTAAACACGAAAAATGTTTACGTTTAAAGCAATGACACTTTATATTATCTAATGAACCATAGGTATTTTATTAACTGTTAGAAAAATACAGTATATGTAATATAATTAAAGATTATACAACCATCTATTATCTGGTCATGGTCATCTGGTAAGATGCTTTTATGGGGGAAACATGTTTTTATGTGTGGCAAGTGTATGTATGACACCTTTGACACAGTCTTTAGACTGATAGTAGACATCAATTATTTTAATGAGAAGAAAATGGCCTGTTATTTCATCCCTACAAGAATCTAGGCAAATTGCACCATGCAGAGAAACAATACAAGAAAAAGACAAGGAAAGTTCAATTTGTCATTAGAAAAGCCAGGAAAGCAAGAGGGGGTAGAACAATATTGACACTGATTTGCCCATCAAATTTGTTACTCAGCACTCATAAACAGAGCAACCAATGGCTCATTAATGTAAAAAAAATCTAAATGCAGTTTACTTATATACAACAATATGTACTTTATAAATAGTATGTTATATTTATGTCACTGAGTTTTTTTTTGTTTTTCAACATTTTAACTTCTTGTTTATTCTTGTTGGCCTCTTATGATATTTTGAGTGGTATTGGTGCTCACTTCATGTCAACAATTTGCCAGTGACAGAATGAGAATTTAAATACAGTGTTTGCATGACTATTATATGTGTTATGTACACTGGCTGCAGTCCTGTCTGCTAGAAAGAGCGTTTAAATACTACTAATTCATTTTGTCAAATAAGCCTGCATTTTGAGGGAGTAATTGCTGTCTGGAATATATTCAGTGGTACATTTTTGTACTGCTTAGAAATAGTAGGACGGTGGCTTGTGTGAATAGAGTGTGCAAAGTACAGGACTTTGACACCAGAGACCAGGGTTTGCATCATGAGTCCTACGTGTGGTTAGGTTCAGGTAATAAAAGCACTTTGTATAGTGGAATAGTTCAACATTACGCCTATTCACTTACTGGCAGAGAGTTAGATGAGTAGATCAATACCTTTACTGGCTTTGTCCTCTCTATTGCCTAATATCAATACTAGAGTACTTGTACCTTGTTTTGTGAATGAAGTGGTATACAAGTTGAAGTAGCTGCAGTGTCTGTGTTTGACTAATCAGCGATGGCCAGCCCTACAAACCCCACCCCTAAAGTTCCTGAATCTTTGGAAAGTCCTGCCCCCAGCTGGAACTGATCTACACAAGTTTAGTTCCTTAGTCTTCAAAAGGTCCCCTGAGAAAGTTCCTGTGGTGGAAACGCCTTATAATTAACACTTTATGTCTTGTTTATTTAATCCATACAAAAACTGAAGGGTACTGCTCAGAGCCAAAAATAGTAGGGAAACATGTAATGTGATTTTGCATGTTGGTTGTATTGTCTAAATATCTTGTTTTGCATGACACAGCTTGCATATTGTATGGCTCTTATCTACTAAATCCAACCTGTGTCTATTTGAATTTTACTATTTTTGTATCACTCATACCATTGTTATTATTGCTGCAGCTTTAGAGGAGCAGTAGAAAGCATCCTGACTGGAAACATTACAAACTGGCATGGGATGTGCACGGCCCAGGACCAGAGGGCTCTACAGTGGGTGATTAAAACTGCCCAGAACATCATTGGTACCCATCTATTCAATTCAGTTCAGTTTTATTTATATAGCGCCATATGATAACACGTTATCTCAGGGCACTTTTTCGTATAGAGCAGGTCTAGACCAACTCTTTATATTTACAGAGACCCACCAATAGCAGTTCCCACCATGAGCAAGCACTAGGTGACAGTGGCAAGGAAAAACTCCCTTTTAACAGGTAGAAACCTTGAGCAGAGATAGATCCATAGATCCAGACTCTACAGCTCCGGAGGCAGAAACACCTGCAGAAAACAACAGAAGGAGAGAGAGAGAGAGAGAGGGGAGAGAAAGCACACAACTACGGGAAGAAGTTGAGTTAGTTCAAGCATTAACAAGTATTGATGGGCTATGAGTGCGTACAGATGGAGAGGGAGAGGAGGAGAGAGGAGAGAGGAGCTCAGTGCATCATAGGAAGTCTCCCGGCAGTCTAGGCCTATAGCAGCATAACTAAGGGGTGGCTCAGGGGTCACCTGAGTCAGCCCTACTATAAGCTTTATCAAAGAGGAAAGTCTTAATCCTGCTGTTAAATGTGAGGAGGGTGTCTGCCTCCCATACACAAACTGGGAGCTGGTTCCACAGAAGAGGAGCTTGATAGCTGAAGGCTCTGGCTCCCATTCTACTTTTGGAGACTCTAGGAACCACAAGGAACCCTGCATTCTGGGAGCGTGGGGTAATAGGGTACTATGAGCTCTTTAAGATATGATGGTGCCTGACCATTAAGGGTTTTGAAGGTGAGGAGAAGGATTTTAAATTCTATTCTGGATTTGACAGGGAGCCTGTGTAGAGAAGCTAATATTGAAGAAATATGATCCCTTTTCCTGGTTCTTGTCAGTAAATGTGCAGCAGCATTCTGGATCAGCTGGAGAGTCTTAAGGGACTTATTGGGGCAGCCTGATAATAGAGAGTTGCAATAATCCAGCCTAGATGTAACAAATGCATGGACTAGTTTTTCTGCATCTTTTTGAGACAGGATGTGCCTGATTTTTGCAATGTTACGTAAGTGAAAAAAGGCAGTCCTTGAAGTTTGTTTTATGTGGGAGTTAAAGGACATATCCTGATCAAAGATAACTCCAAGATTCCTTACGGTGTCGTTGGAGGCCAGGGCAATGCCATCTAGACAAACTATATCTTTAGATAATGTGTTTCGAAGGTGTTCGGGGCCAAGTACAATAACTTCAGTTTTGTCTGAGTTTAACATCAGAAAATTGCAGGTCATCCAGGTTTTTATGTCCTTAAGGCATGCTTGAAGTTTAGCTAATTGATTGGTTTCATCTGGCTTGATTGATAAATATAATTGGGTATCATCTGCATAACAATGAAAATTTATGGAGTGCTTCTTAATAATATTGCCTAAAGGAAGCATATATAATGTGAATAGAATTGGTCCAAGCACAGAACCTTGTGGAACTCAGTGACTAAGTTTGGCGTGCATAGAGGATTCATCATTAACATGTACAAACTGATATCAATCTGATAAATAGGATTTAAACCAGCTTAGTGCGGTGCCTTTAATGCCAATTAAATGCTCTAGTCGCTGTAATAGAATGTGATGGTCAATGGTATCAAATGCGGCACTAAAATCTAACAAGACAAGTACAGAGACAAGTCCTTTGTCGGATGCAATTAGAAGGTCATTTGTAACTTTCACCAGTGCTGTCTCTGTGCTATGATGCACTCTAAATCCTGACTGAAAATCCTCAAACAGCTTGTTGTTGTGTAGAAAGTCACACAACTGATTGGCGACTTCTTTCTCAAGGATCTTAGAGAGAAAAGGAGGGTTAGATATAGGTCTATAATTTGACAAAACCCCTGGACCAAGAGTGGGTTTTTTAAGAAGAGGTTTAATTACAGCTACTTTAAAGGACTGTGGCACATAGCCTTTTAATAAGGACAGATTGATCATATCTAGTAAAGAAGTGCTAACTAAGGGTAAAACTTCTTTAAGCAGCCTAGTTGGGACGGCGTCTAAGTTGGCTTAGATGAAGAAATCATTGAAGTTACTTGATTAAGGTTGATGGGAGAAATGCAGTCTAAATGTATATCAGGTTTTACAGTTGTTTCTAAGGTTCCTGTGTTTGAAGATAAGTCAGTACCGACTGAGGGCAGGAGGTGCTGAATTTTGTCTCTAATAGTTAGAATTATATCATTAAAGAAGCTCATGAAGTCATTACTACTGAGGTCTATAGGAATACATGGCTCAACAGAGCTGTGACTCTCTGTCAGCCTGGCTACAGTGCTGAACAGAAACCTGGGGTTGTTCTTATTTTCCTCTATTAATGATGAGTAGTAGGCTGCTCTAGCATTACGGAGGGCCTTCTATCTTGCCAGGCTAAACGTGATTCTTCCAGATTGGTGGAACGCCATTTCCTTTCAAGTTTTCGCGATGTTTGCTTTAATGTGTGGGTTTGCGGGTTATACCATGGAGCTAACCTCCTCTGTTTTATTATCTTCTTTTTTAGAGGGGCGATAGAGTCGAGCATCAGTGATATCGGAGAGGTGAGGTGCCTGCGCAGAGCCCAAAGGATACTAAAAGACAGTACCCACCCCAGCCACAGCCTGTTCACCTCTGGTAAGCGATACAGAAACAGAATTATCCGCTGACATCCAGACTAACAGAGCAGCTCCTTTCCTTAGTCTGAGAGACCCCTCAATTCATCCTCTGCACTCCACTGTAAATAATATTAAATGTTCCTTTTTAATTCCTTTTAATTCATTTATTTTACTTGTTTTTAGGACATATATATATATATATATATATATATATATATATGTACACACACACAAAACAAAACAGAAAACTATTGACAATGCACTCTAGTCTTTTTCCACAACACAGCTCACTGTTTGACAGCAGAGCACCTGAAGCTCTGTGTATGAGATAGGAGAATGGCACTGATATTTTGCTCCTGGGAGAAGAGATTGTCTGGATTTCCCATCAACAACATTACACAACCACAGACCAGGGGTGGTTGGACTCATAATACCACCATAAAAAGACCTACTGAGATGCACTTTTTTGAGGCAGAAGAGAGCATGTCGCTTCACCACAAAAAAAGTCAAAAACACTGACAACAAACACCAGTACTGGTACTGGTGAATTCAAGGGCTGTGACGAGAGAGCATTCACTGACAACCAGAGACTGACGACAGCTTTTGAAGAACCTGTCATTCAATTTGTCTGATTTAGGCACAAGGCTATACTTCAGTAAGAGCATGGATACAAGTGGAACTTTTTCAGAATGATTTTGGTTTCTCGGGGGATTTACTGTAGGAGGGCAAGGCTTCATCCATCCCTTTCCCTCATTCCTCTTAACTTGCCAGCAACACATTAGAAGTAAATGGTTTGTCCAACTGAGAAGGCCGTTGCAACTTGGCTTTCCTCATGAGGTTAAGAGTGATGAGATTTTGATCCCTTGAGTGGAACTATTAGCTCCCCCCTACCCCCCTTGCACAGATGGAAGTGTGCACTTCACTCTCCATTTGGCCACAAAATGGGAGGCTGGAGGACAACCAGATGAAGAGGGGAAATTGCAGGCGGGAGAGAAGGAGGCACAGAGAGACTACTTGCCTTTCTCCGTCACCTTTGACATGTCAGATTCATCCACACTGATGGGAACACCTCCAAGGGAGGACGTTGATTACTAGGAGCGGAAGCAAATACAGGCTGTTGTTAAGAGTGGATCTATCATGTCATGGTGCTCTGAGCTTCCCTGCTAGCCACCCCATCTGTGTGTGGGATATTCTACTCAAAATGGCCAAACCACTGCCAGGACTTTAATCAAATCCAAAACCCTGACTAATTTATGGGTTTCAAATATGGTAATTAAGACATCTTTGCAACTACCACACGCTGCCTAATACATGGAGGAAAATGAAAAGCAGAAGAGGAGATGGTAAAAGTGTAAACACAACAAAACATCATCAACAATAATCGATTAATCTTTATAGTTATTTATTCAGCCAAAATGCCTAACATTTTCTAGTTCTGGCTTCTCAAATGTGAGGATTTGCTGTTTTTCTTTGTTTGACATTATTGTAAATTAGACATCTTTGGATTTTGTTTTCAGTCAGGATGCTTTCTATGGCTCCTCTGTAAAATTAACAAGAACTTGTCACAGGAATTTTTCCTTCTTAAGTTTCCTTGAGAAATACAGTTGTTTCTGAGCTTTCTTTAGCAGTGTGGAGATGTGTGATCTCCATGAAAGGTTCTCTATGATGCAGATTCCCAGGAACCTAAAACTGTTCACCCGCTTCACCTCAGCTCCACTGATGTAGACAGGAGTGTGTGTCTTTGCCTCCTTTTTCCTAAAACCAACTATCAGCTCCTTGGTTTAGTTGACTTTGAGTAGTAGGTTGTTCTCTGTGCACCTCTCATCTCAAGAGCTCATCTCTGCAAGATTGTTGATTTCCTCCCAATATGAATTCTCATCGTTGTTTGTAATACAGTCGATGAGAGTTCTCTCCATGTCAGGGATTGCAGTCATGGGTGTACAGCATGAACAGGAGGGGGGCTGAGCACACAGCCCTGGGGGGCTCCAGTGTTGAGCACTAGAGTGGAGGAGGTTTGACCGCCAATCCGAATTGTCTGGGGTTTGTTTGTGAGGAAGTCCAATATCCAGTTGCAGAGTGTAGTACTCAACCCAGAGTGCTAGGTTGCCAATCATTTTCATGAGGGAGATTGTATTGAAAGCTGGGCTGAAATCAACAAACAGCATTCTGATGTAGGTGTGGATAATTTCAAGATATCTGAAGACTGAGTGAAGGGCAGTGGAGATGGCATCCTGTGTGGATCTGTTGGTTCTGTATGCAAACTGGTGAGGGTCCAGGCTACCTGGGATGTTGTTTTTGATGTGCTGGAGAACCAGTTTCTGAAAGTACTTGAAGAATGGAGGTGAGAGCCACAGGGTGGTAGTCGTTTAGATTAGACACTGCAGACCTTTTGGTACAGGGACGCTGGGGGTTGTAATGAAGCAGGTGGGAACAATCTCCTGTGACAGTGATATGTTAAAAATGTCAGTAATGACATCAACTAGCTGATTGGCACATAGTACATGGCCACGGATGTTATCAGGCCCAGCAGCTTTACTCATATTCACTCTACAGGATTCTTTTCACATCTGCTGTGGATAGTGACAGTGGCCGGTCTTCTGGAGGCGGAGTAGACTTGACAGCTGACTCTTTGAGGAGATCAAAGCGAGCATAAAATGTGTTAAGCTCATCTGGTGACATGGCCTCACACATGATGGGGGCACTCCTGTGATGGTCTGTGATGGCCAATTACTTGCCTCCGATACAAAATGAACTTTGCTTGGAACTCACATTCAGTGGGCTGGTGCTGTTGCTGGGCCAAACTAACAGCAAGATTTAAAGTAACGGCAAAAAAAAAAAAGGACTCATTTTTTGTACAAACATGTGGTCAAGCATCAACACGTAAACACACACAAGAATCACACACCTGGCATAATTTCTCAAAAAGGTGATGTGTTTACAGCTATGATGCTTCTGGACTGCTAATTCAGACCATATAGACCTTGCACTGCATGTTGCTACAGAATAATTGTGTATAAATTAATAAGTACACTGAAGTGTGAAGGTTGCAAAGAGAAAACTACTCTATTGTAGTAGACTACTGTAGAAGAGAATCATTTTGACTTAGAAATAAAATAAATGTAGGTCATTGATTTGTATTCAGGTAAGCTCTTTATTTATCATGAAATAAAAATAAAGGCCTGTACTTGAACCCCACAGTCACTGTCAACGTTTAAAAGTAATTTAAACAGCTGTATTTGCCCGGTTCACTCCTAATAAAACCTTGCCTTGCACATGAGACTCTCATTTCACAATTCAGTACAGCCGTTTGTGTATGCCTGCATGCAGAGCTTAATTGCAGTCATTATGGTCATTATTCATAGGGTAATTCATTAAGGTGTGTTATATCAGTGAGTAATGATGCTCAAGAATTACTTGAGCGCTGATGGGAGACAATGGCACACTTGACAAAGAAAGTGCAGGTGGAGGTCATGCCAATTTTCTAACCACTGCTGTTACATTCACCTAAGAATTTTCTTTTTTTGTCACTTTGAAGCATTTGACATATTTTCTTTTCTCAGCTGTGCTGGTGCTAATCCCTGAAAACAATATCCTCTTTTTCTTGGGACTCAAGAGGTAAGCTCCCCCCCACAATGATCCACTTCAAAGTCAGTGATGTGTTGTGCTTGTCTATGCTTAACGCTATTTGCTTTTGCAATTTTCATATAAAAAATGAATGCACTAAATGAAGAATTCAATGATGAATAGGTATTTCAGCAGCCTGTTTGTAGGAATTGAAAGGGTATGGGCATTAAGCTCATTTACTTGAACATAATTCCATGATGTGCATTTTTCAGAAGAAAATGCTGATGGTGTATACAACATTTCATAGTGTGTATTCATGATGCTAGTAAATGGTGAATCTACATATCTTTTCAGACATTATAGCTACATGTGTGAGAAAGATAAGATTGTGTGTACTCAAGGGAAAATGTGAAGCTTCTCCAACTGACTGCATTGATTGACTAGCTGGGGGGTTAGTTCAGAGGCCTTTCTAATAAATTCCTTACTCACTTAACGTTGTGACTAATGATTCATGTGTGTTTTCACTGTCACACACTATGTCTATATTAATTCTGCTGGCACTTGACTGTAAATTAGGACTCAGACAGACATCCCGGCTTGTCCGAAATCCCAGTTTATTAAACACCACCACAGCCCTTAGCAAGTAAAATACAACTGCATTCTTTAACATTCTGCCAGTATTTAAATTTTAGTGTGAGATCAGTGTTATTACTTTGTCTCCAGTTTACAGACAGATGCTCAGCTCATTCTTAAGTAAAAAGCTGAAGTAAACAGCAAGTCAAGACAGACAGACCAATCAACAAGTCTAGGTTAACTTTCCAACTCTGAGACACAACGTTGGAGATTGTATATGGGCTTTAAAGACTGGAAAACACATGTATGTCAGTGCACTTCAGTGTTTGAATGTGACCACACTTAGCTTGAAATGACTCAGACACTTTGCAGTACATATTTGGGAGAAAACTGTAAACACTATTTTGAGTTATTAGATTAGCTTGAAACCTTATTGCTTGTGTGGGACACCCCAAAAACCGTGCAACCACTTTTGTGTTAATTTAATCTAATGAGCTGAGCAGTAATTTTCTTTGATTTTCAGGGCCTAATATTATTCTTACTAGTGTAGGTGATAACCACGTTATTCTATCTTTCATATGTATTGTGAATAAATTTAGTAAATGTATGCAGCACCCCGGTTGGAACTTTTGGCACCGGAGCAGTTGCGCCCCAGGTTGTCTCAGGAGGAAACTTCCAACCCAGACCTCAGACGCAATTTGGACGACAAACTGAGTACTCCTGTCTTCACTGCTGCTGCACTTTATCTGTATTTTACAGAATTTCTATATTGTTGCTGTGGTACCAACTTTGCGACCTGTAACACTTGCATGCCACTTGAATTTGGGCACAAACACAATTTTTCCCCTCCTATTTCTAATAGTGCTCAAGAAAGAAAGAAAAAAAAACACTGCCAGTCGTTTAAAAGTAACACTCAATGGGACTATTATGCTATGAGTACAACATCTGAATCACTGCACCATGTAATTGACCTTGCCTGCTCAATAAAGTTTGGGCCCAGCCTCTATGTTGTATGTGTGTAGAAAGAAATGCCTGTGTGGTGGAGCGCATTTGAGGGGATCCTTACATAATTACATAAGGTTGTGTAACCAGTGAAAAGCTATACAAAATCCCAAACTAGCGGTTATTAATTTGGCTACAGAACACGAGGCAGATGGAGCGGGTAATTGTAAAGAGTCGCTGAGCACACAGCAGTGTGTTTAATGGAATTAAAATGTGAATTTACCCCATAGGCAATAAATCTTATCTGGTTTCCACAATATCCCCTTCTAGCAGTAACTGCAGCGATGCTGCATATTCATGTGTATACAGCGCTGTATGTTTGTCTTTCCTTTACAAAGACTACATGTGATGGGACAGCAGCAGTCTTGTAATCTGTCTGACATATGCTGTTAAGGGCTCAGTGGTGTCAATTTAGTGAAGCAAGTGTTGGAAGAAGTATTCAGATCCTTTACTCAGGTAAAAGTATCAATACCACAATACACTCCATTACAAGTCCTGCATTCAAAATCTTACTTAAGTAAAAATACAGAAACATTAACAGCATAATTATAGAGCAGAGTGGCCCTTCTCCATACCCATCTTCCAGCTGGTCAAGGTGGAGCTAATTAGAACTACTTATATATTGTTGGATAGTTTAAAATAACAATGCATCCTATTTTGTAAAGTCGTTATGTTTTGAATGTAAAATCTTAATCTGCAAAATAAAAAGTAACTATAGCTGTCAAGTAAAGGTAGTGTAGCCAAAGTATTATGAAGCAGAAAATAGAAATACTTCATAGATAACTGAACCTGTCACCTGTCAGTTAACTGTCACACCAAAGTGCTAAAAAATTGGTTGTTGTGTACCGGTGCAGAATCTGATCTGATTTTTGTCATACCTTCAGCACAGTTTTATTAAGGCATATGAGAAGAAATCATGTTTTAATACTACTAATTTATTACAATTATGTTTTGAGGGGAAACATAATTGTGGCCTGGATTTTGTTCAGTGTCAATGTTTTTTTGCCCAAAGTGAAGGAAGTTCTACATTTTTGTATTGCACAGAAGTTGTAGGGAAACCAGGGTGGATGGTGGGCGTACGAAGTGCAGGAGTAAGACTCGACCAAACCAGGGATTGCAAGTCCCATGTGGTTAAGGTAAAACAAGCACAGTTGTTACAAAACATATTTGCTGTTCCAAATGTATGTAAACATGATTTCTAGGAGATGGGGTTGGAGAAGACAGACCTTAGTTGTTAAGTTTAGAGTTTTGTACAATGCTTTGAGAGTTGACATGGACCACATTTTATTATGTTTACTAGCTAATGTGTGGGGTGTATTTAAAAATGAATTTTAATTGATTACTTTTAAACTGGACTGGGAGAAACCACTGGGAGTGTGTTATGTTAATTTAAACAAATGACTGTTTATGGAATAGCATTAATGCCCTGAAACGTACCCACTCTTTTAACACAGAGTATTGTAGTTGATAACAGACAGATAAGCTGCTGATATTTCTTTTTTCTTTAGATCCCAACCCTAGTGACCAACAAATATGGTTGACAGCATCTGGTTCTTTCCCATTACAGCCAAAAATTATTTATGAGTTTACATGTATAAGTAAACAATAAAAAAAATCAATATCATTGCCAGGTGGCACGTTTGTAACACTTCACAAATTACAGTATGGACTTCCTATGCAGTTTTAGCAAAACTGACTGTAGTTATAAAATATTCATTCCCCTATGATGGTGAACGTACACAACAACATGTGAATACATCTGGACCTCACTATGGTAGATGTATAGAGGTTGTAAGGTGGCACATAGACACACCTCAGCTACTGCAAGCAACTATGCGGCCTCCCCATGAGAGGTAACCCAGAACAACACTAGAAACTCAGTGTCATAGCTTGGCTTGTTTAAATCTTTTAAACCCATGAATTATGACATTTGTTGTTTGTGCGTGCATGCAGTAATCCAATAACATACAACACAAAAGCATCACCCAGAACACTGGACAACTAGACACCCTTCAAGAAGCTATTTCGGCTGAGGGTGAAGGTATGTAAAAAAACAAAAACAAAAAGAGAGACATCTGGGCAGTGACTGCCATACTGTGTACTTCACTTGATATTTCCCAGTAGACACCTTGTCTTCACTGTCTTCAGCAGGAGAGCATCTCTTCTTGGAAACATGAAATGGGCATCAAGCAGCTAAGAGCGGCAAAGATTCCTGAATTAATATTCTGGGCCCAGTCACCTTAAAGCTCTGTATGCTAAACATTTTCCCATATAGCTCAGAGGAGCCTTCAGCAGTCAGTATCTGGGGGGGGAGCTCAATGCAGAATTTATATGAAGAAAGACTTAAAGAGTTTTGAAAGCATTGTAAGTTACTGGGCTGTAGAGCTGCAACAATTAGTCAATCGATTAGTCGATCGACAGAAAACTTATCTGCAACTATTTTGATTATCGATTATTCTTTTTTAGGCAAAAATGTGATTATTCCAGGTTCTCAAATGCGTTTCTTTGTCTTAAATGATAATAAATTGAATATTTTGGGGTTTTGGACTAGTGGTCAGACAAACCAAGACATTTGATGACGTCATCACATATTGTGATGGCCATTTTTCACTGTTTTCTAATGTTTTATTGACCAAACCATTAATTGATTGATAGAGAAAATAATCGTCAGAAACAGCTTTTCTCCACTGACTTTAATGGGCAAGTGAACAAACTGAACCAGGACAAGGTTTTCATACAAGGAATACTACTCAATATAATAAATCACAAATATTACTGCTGTAGACTATAGACCAATCTAATCAAATATGAACCTTTCTCCAAAGCTTCAGCAAACTAAGATTTCAACATACGAAGGTATAAAGTGGAGCTGTTCATAATTCCTTCCTGTTGAGACCACTTAATATATTATGGACATACTTTGTTTATGAGGGAGATCCCATTATATCCTATAATTTCTCCAGATAACAGAATGCTGCATGCATACTGTGTTGTTTTGCTTGAAATAAATGTACATTTTGTTAGAGGATGGAACTCATCAGTTAAAAAGGCCATAGTCCTTTTATTGGTAGTCTCTCAGGGTATTTAAGCTGACAGGCACAGGCTCAGCATAATGCATCCGTAACGTGTTCTGCATGAGTAGTTTTGGTACAGGAGTCAACACTGAGCAGCAGCAGGGGGAAGGTGCAGGATGAATGAACTCCACCTCCACCTAGGTACCTCGATACAAAAAAAAAGAAAAAATCCACTGAAAAATGTCAACCCACAGGTGCATCAAATGAAAGGTTATCTAAACTGAGATATCAAAGTCCCACGCCTCGCTATCAGCCAGGAAACCAGGTACAGTTCCAAATTAACACAGCAGCACATTGACAAAACATGTTAATAAGATCTGTTTGCTTTGAAGAGGAAAAGTAATGACCGTCCTGGCCCATCAGATAAATAAAAGCCTACAAACCCAATTAGAGCTGGCTTTTATGATGGATGAAAGGCACTCACTGTAATGGTTTGTTAATAATACGCGCCCGTTTGCACAACAATGGTCTAATTAGGGGAGACTGTTGGGATGTGACCCATTTGTATAAAACATCTGCAGCCGCTCACTATCAGTGTGATTCACTGGTGTTTGAAGCGCCCAAATTGTGACAGATGAGAGGAAATAACGGTAGGTAGCAGAGCAGCCCTGTGACTGAGTGCTTAGCATTGTGGGTAAGCAGTAATGGGCGTGCTGTGGGTGGACAAAGTGCCAACATGCCTGGGGTACAATCAAGAGTATAGAGAACGCTTTGTGAAAAATAACAGAATTTTATTGTGGCATCTATCAACTGTTTATCAAAACTAGTGACTAATGAGTCGGCATATGCAATAACTGGCAATTATCAGTCATTTGGTCCTATTGTGATGCATGGACTTAGAAATATGGAAAGATGTCACCAGTGCAAAGCTCTGAAACCTTTGTGCCATTTGTGTAAAGAAGAGAAAAAATAACTGAAAATATGAAAAGTTACATCACTCTTGTAAATATGAATTGATTTCCAAATGATTTTGCTCAACGTGCCATGCAGTCACGTTGCCTTCCCTCGCTGTGCTTTGAACATGTGAGAGCATTTCGGGACGCTGAGCAGACTGCATGGCTGTCTGCATGAGTGGGGTTGAGAGTCCCTCTGTTATTACTCAAGTTTTCTCTCTCTTTGGGTTCATGTCAGTTTTAATATCTTGGACCAGACCTGTACTGTCCAGAAATCCTCTTTGGTGCAAGACGTCCAACCTGTCAACCATTCAGATGCTCACCACAAGCTCCTAACTTCTATGAGGTTGAAATAATGGAATGTTGAAATGATTAAGGATGGTTCATATCTAAGATTCTTTTTAGTGCTTTGGCTGCCTTTTTGAATCTTATTATACAAATCCTACAGTAAAACATTAATTTAAACTTTCAATATCTCAAATATGTCAATGAAAGTTTTAGTTTTTCAGTTTTTCAAGTAAAGCAATGTCTACATCTCATTTGCCTTTACTTTTCATATGATTTTGGAAACTAGTGTGAAGCAGACTGTGCCTCCCAGAGCTGACAGGGCTCACTGGGAACAGCATTTGATGTAGGTGCTATTGCCTGAACATCACCTCTAGCAATGTTAACTAAGCTACTACCAATTCCTCTTGGTGTATGCAGTGGTTTGATGTACTGTAGGTGTAATTTACTAACAACTAATTTCTGACGGACTACAGCTTGGACTTAAATAGAACTCCAGAGGCCTTGAGCAAACAAGACTTAAGAGTCTTCAGCCACTCTAATGGCTCTCTGAGACCGCCATTTGGCACAGTGGTGCTTTTAGCTAACATCAACATGCTATCTGTTTCACAAGGACTTGCAACACTGTAGAATGCTCCCTTTCAAAAGCATTTTTTTTCGTTAATTCATTAGAATGCTAACATGATCCCAATGATAATGCTGTTCGACAGGTATACTGTTTACCATGTTTACCATCTTAGTTTAGTGGGTTAGCATGCTAACATTTACTAATTAGCAGTAAACACAAGTACAGCTGAATGTTATTCATTTTGCAGGTATTTGGTAATAAACCGAAGTATTGGACAAATTAAATTTTTGACCTGCAAAGGTGGCACTAAATGAAAAGTTGTAATCAATACAACAATAATCAATTGACATTTTACTCAAAACCACAAATGTGAACCTCATGGTGGTCAGGGGATCACCAAAGTCACTAGGATCCATCATCTGGGGACCAAGAATGTCTGTACCAAATTAAGTGCCAATCCATCCAACAGTTGTTGAAACATATCAGTCCGCACCAATGTGGTGGACCAACCGACTGACTGGCATTGTAATCCCTATAGAGCCACGCTAAAGAAAACATAGCCTACCAGGATAAAATTACTGACTTGAGAAAGTTTTGCGCAAGAAATGAAAAGGCTATATTACAGTAAAAGGAGTCAAGGAGATATCAGTAACCTTTGGTCAATTCATACAGTGGAGTATATACACATATGGAAAATCTAAACTTGTTAGGGCCTGAGCACCGAGCGGTGCACTATTGTAATTCAAGGAATTATTATTTAGTATTTTTATTGCCAATCTCAGTTGCATTTTAGGGGAGCCAGGGAGCTCGAAAACTCATGAAACTTCAGAAGTGGTGAAAATTGATATCTGATATGAGCCTTGGGCTTGGGTGCGACAAATCAGTGCATGTTCTCTAGTGCCACATAGTTGACACAGGAAGTGATATTTAACTCCTTCATGCTATTTCCAATATTCATGAAAATGTATATCCATGTCAGGCAACCTCCAGTAAATGTGTTGCTGCAACAATAACTCACATATGTACCACCACCTACTGGCATGAGCGACACGTACTACATACAGGAAATAATATTTTACTCATTCATGCAGTGTCCGAAAGTCATGAAGTTTCAGAGCTGTGTCAGACAACCTCCAATAACAACACCACAGCTGCTACGTACCCAGATGCGCACGGGGGTGCGAGGGCCCGTTAGTCTTTAATTTTATGTAATTTTTGTAATTGGTGCAATTGATTATTACCAAGCTAGAATGTGCATCCACCAAGCCAGACAACCACATCTGGGATCCCTTCTCACACACATTGTTTGAAAAAGTTGGCTCCAGCAAAGTTCTTACACTCCCCTGTGCATATGCTGCTGCCACGTTCACTGATCCTGGTCTTGAAACATCTGCTGGTTTTAACTACACCGGCAGATAACAAGGACATCTGGGTTTGTATATCACACTGGTTGACGTACAGGTAATGAGGCCTATACTTTGAAAAACTCCTGCACAAGGTTATGTAAGTCATATTTGTTGCTCAAGCTACTCTGTAATGTTTGGTTATTCACTGGTGGGTAGATTTCACTGCAATGTCCTTCACATGAAATAGTAAGCTGAATAGAGAATGTGGGCACGAGGTTGAGCAACTATTCATAGCTGACATTAGGGAACTTAAACGGTTAATTAACACTTTTATACTCTACTACCCTGTTAGTTGAACTCTGTAAGAGGGTCCATCTGAAGTATATCAAATTATCATGGGAACCAGGACATACCGTGATATGTATCTGCAAAGCAATGTCTAGTGCAAACAATAAAGTTTCTAGATTGCTGTAAATTATATAACAATGCTGCAGCTCAGTTGTATTATCTGTCACATCACATCATCATGCTGTAGCCATGGCATTATTCATAGTAAGCAGAGGGGTGAATGACATGAAAGGACACAGGAGGACAAGCATATCTCCAAGTGAAAGCAGTTTCTGCCATTTGGCATTTGGGTGACATCGTCATCAGCGCGGTGTGCACTCCCACCATTCATCTGACATAACTCCTGCCCATATTTCCATCAGGAACTGAGTGCTGATTTCCGTCTCATGGACTCTTTAAAGGCCACATTTATTATAAGCTTCCAGCTATGCCCAAATGAGATGCCAGTGGCAATGTTTTCATCAGAACAATCAAATACCTTTAGTAAATAGCAAAGGTGGTCACCACTCATATTCTGTGTGATACATTGCAATACAAATTCACTTTCTGCTAATGAGATGGCCTTGCCCTGAATTGATTCTAAGAAAATGAAAATCACAAATCCTAATAAGTGGGTGGCTTAGACTTGAATTGTACCATGAGGTCAACCTACAGTACTGTATGTAAAGTGAATACTGCATTTACTGTACAGCAAACCCCCCCTCAATAGTTGACTTTGGGTAAAAGTGAGTCAGAAGTGTCAATGCTTCAGTTTTTTGTGGTCATTTGACTACCCTCACTTGATGCTTCAAAAATGTTTTTAGCTATGCTAGCAACGTGGATGTAGGGATGGCAGTGTTGGTCAGTCCACTTTGCTGATCCTTTGACCTTTCATGTAGTGCCACCAGAAGATCAAAGTTTTGCCTTTTATTGATTGATTGGCACATTTTGTACATACACTCAAGGTTTGCAGATGATGCATTTTAATGACTTTGGTGATCCCCTGACTTTTCCTCTAGCGCCAACCGCAGGTGTGCATTTTTAGTTCAGAGTGAAATGTCTGGAAAAATTTGGTCAATATATTCATGTTTCCCACACGATGAATCATACTGATTTTGGTGATCCCCTGACCTTTCTTTTCAGTTAAATATCTCTACAGCCATTAGATGGATTCCGTGAAATTTGGTGCAGACATTCATGAGGATGAATTGTAGTAACTTTGATCCTCTGAGTTTTCATCTAGTGCCATCATCAGGTCAAAATTTCAGTTTGTTCAGTACTTTGGTTTTGGTTACGCACACTGAGCTACAGAGATTTAAAAGGCGCCCAGTTTTTGTAATAAAACTATTTTAATAACACATACCGCAATATAAAAATGACTGAAAACAAAGCTATTCTGTAGTCGGGAAACAAACTGTGCAACAGAAAATTAACAACTTCCTTGTGTGTAGTACGGCAGCTACGTCAGAAAACAACTGTCCAGTTGGAGCAGAGTAGGCCTATGTAAATGACATTCCCAACACAACACACCCACAGAGCTACACATTTATGAGAGGCCAGAGAAGCCCTATTACTTTGTATCTATATGTGTGAACACAGTGTAATAGTCTATAGCCATGCCAGCGGCTATGTGTAAACTCAGCTCTACTTTTGAGCTAACATCAGCATGCTCATATGCTCACAAAGATAATCCTAGCTTGTTGATGTTTAGCATGTGCAATGTTTACAATCTTAGTTTAGCATTTCAGCATGCTAGTACATCTGGGGAGTTCAAATTGCGGTGTTATGGTATGGTTATGATATGGTAATGTTAACATTCATTTTAAACAGCTAGTACCTGAGAAAAACCTTAGTTTGCTGACTAAGACACATAAACCCTATGGATAGATAAGACTGCACAGTTTATTTCAAACGTTGTGTGTGAGGTTTGCCTGAAAATGATGCTGTTCTTTACTGGATATATATTGAGCATTTGTTTATCCTTGTTGTTTGAGCTGTGAATGAGGGGATTATACAAGGTGAACATCAATAAAGGAGTTCCATTCACTACCAAAATGAATAAGCTTTAAGATGATCAGGGTTTCCAAGGACACAGGTTCAACAACAAGGAGACTGCTTGCATTTGTGGCACACATCCTCTACCTTTACTTTATCTGGCATTTTGAATTCAAGATGCAATTTTGCTATATGGAAATCATCTACTCTAGTCCACTGTGCTATCTCTTATGCCATGCTAATGAGAAATTGTGCTCAAAAAGACTGATTTACCTGGATAAGCTGAGGTTGGATGCGTGAATAAATGAAAACCATGGTGGTCCCAAATGGAAAAGATGAATATGTCTTTTTTCTTTACCTTTGCCTGTGTGAGATGAAATCCTGCTGGGTGATACCTTGCTACTTAAATGTATAATACAATGAGTAACAGCTGAACATGAGCTTCATAAAAGCTTCAAGGCACATCTCTGAATATGGTTTAGTGGCTTGCAGTAGGTGTGCAGAAACAACAGGGTAATGTCTTTTTATATCTCTCTCCATTTAAATAAGTTGCATCTATGTATTTTCAAAGAGTAAGCTCGCCCACATGCAATGTCCCTGTACATTATTGGGATTATCTAACAATCACTAGTGTTTGAGATTTCTACTGTACAGCATACTGTATGTCAGGTATGTTGGTTGAGAAAAAAAAGGGCAGAATGTTAAGAACCGTTTCTACTTTTCCAGAGTGTTAAGTGAAAAAAAATAAGACCGAACTTGATTGGAAAGGCAAATGTTAATTACACACACATAGAGCATGGGCAACAAATCATTTAAATCTAATCAAGAAGCTAAATTATTTAATTAGATATGCTGAAATGAATATTGTGTTTTGCAGATTTAATGAGCTTGATAAGGACTTTGGAGCAACAAATCATATTTCCTATCTCCAACCTAATAAAGCATACAAAGTAACAGCACACGGTATGCAGTGGCGGCTGGTGACTCAAAAGGTTGAGGAGGAGAGGAGGAAAACCAACCCATGGTGTCATGTTATTTTACCCAAAATAAAATAAAATAACTTCAAAATCACAATAAATGGAACCTAATAAATAATATTTCATGCAGTATACCCTTGTAAATCTCAGCTGTGACCTTTGACTCACCTGAACAGCCTCCACGGGCAGCCCGTGCAGCAGTCCATCGCCCATACCGGGATCCAGTCCCAGGTGAGCGGAGTGCAGCAGCACGTCGGGCCACCACACACCACTGTAGTGCCGCCACGGGTCCAGCCCAGACAGCTGAGGCGCTCCCCAGTTGGCTAGCTAGCGCTCGATTCCCTTTTTTATTGATAGAGTTGAAAATGAAATTTGGAAATTATCATTGGATCAATGCAATATCAATATTGTATTCCGGTTGTTGATTGGTTAGGGAGGACGTCCTCTGTTGTAGCGTCATTTTCTCGTGTTTTGGCCAATAACAGCAGCTAACCGATTAGCATGAAAAAAAAATGAAGTACGTTAAAAGAGATCCTGCCCTAAGGAGCAGCAGGAGTCTGTCCCCCCCCCCCTTTTCCTGTTTTCCTCATCCTTGTTCTTGAGCCGTTTCAGCCGTTTGATGTCGTCAAGCAGCAGTGAGTATGCCGGCTGGCAATGTCCACACACAGCCATGATGGTTTATTGAACTACTAACCACACACACAGCTAATAACTATGGACATACAAATTAATGCATTAATGCAATGAACAGTTAATGAATGTCAAGGGCCAATCTCCTTCTCTCTCTCAGCAGGCAGCAGGATGATAACATCTTTGCACACCCCCCACTTGGCTGGCTGTGATGGGGACGTGGTGGCAGTGTTTGCCAGATGTTTTTGAATTCAGAGTTCTGACTGTTCTAACATTTGTAGTGTTAGAAACGCAAGAGTTGAGCAGACGGACTGGAGCAGGTTTCTCTCAGAGGGTTCCTTTCTTTCAAAGTTGGCTGGATGCCGGCTTTCAGCACATTGTGCGTGGCTTGTGGATCAAGTTGAAAGGGAAAAGGAACCAAGAGGACAGAGGTAATCTTTGAGGGAAGAGAAGAGTGCACTTTAGGCTTCTTCTGTAATTATAGTCTCTGCAAAAGGACATTGTTCGATGCCAATGGTGCGAAACTTTACACCTCCCATTCCTAAATCTCTCACGTCTAAATGATTTCCTTTCTTCCAGTTATTTCTAACTAATTAATAAAGTTTCCGCACATGCCTGATTCTCCCATGTTTGAAAGTGTGGCCTTCTTGGCTGCTGAAGGATACGAAAACACATCTTATGAATAAACATCCTATCATCCACTGACCACTAACCTGATAGACAATGTTAACTGCAGGCTCACAGATGGCAAATGAGGTCACACATAACATTACCACATGCATCTATATATCTAAATATATATGTAGGTATATCTATACATATACTGTATGCACCACAAATGAATAGGTAAGTCAAATAAAATGAATACAGGTCATCCTGTGTTCTGGGTCTCTGCAAAAAGGAATGTGCACTCATCTCCCTCCCGTGCGCAAGAGGGGGAAGAGACAGTCCCCGCACCCACACACACTCTCTCCGGGTAATTGTGTTAGGCAGAATTGGCTTTCAGTTTTGTCCTACATGTATTACAAGCTATGACCAATTTACTGGTTATGTAAATGTATATTCACATTCATTCTGTTTTATCTCTTAAAAGCGTCTAAACACATTGTCTGTATCATTTCCAGATTAGCGGATATGTGTCAACAGTTCCTGTTCAGTTTCTATTGTTCCTGCATCAATATTGGCATGTTGGATCAAAACTTCCTACTTTTCCTATATTATTAATTATACATACCATACCAATTGGCATACATTCAGTTTTGCATTACAAAGTCAGTTACTTCATTCTTTGTTCCATGTGTGAGTCTGAGGAAATCCACATATCATCCTGACTATGGGATATTAGACCTTCAAAAGATGAGTGCTGGGTCGATGCCATGCACAACCTGTGAAAGCAGGTTGTAAATCAATAAATTGGCTTAGGTTCATCACCAGTTGGCACTCAACATTCCATTGGTCATCCTCCGTGAGACCTGCAGGTCTGTTTCTTGACTAAGAGGTCTTGTGAACAGGAAGGTTAGGAAAGGTTCACTCAGTTTGCTGTGGAGGGAAGTCAGATTCTGCTCATCATGCTACAACGTCATCATTAGATCTGCTAAATCGGTTTTGCAACTTGGGATTGTATATGTTGGACAAGGGTCAGTCCGTTAGCTGTTTCTGAGTGCTAAGAGAATTCTTCTTGATGACTTTATTTGCAAGCCCTTAAGAGGGCTCTCTCTTGGGGTAGCTGTGGTAGAGCAGGTCGTCCACTAACCTCTGGGTTGGCGGTTCGATCCCCAGCTCCTCCTGTTCACGTGTCCAAGTGTCCTTGAGCAAGACACTGAACCCTAAGTTGCTCCTGATGGACAGGCCAGCGCCCGGCATGGCATGGCATTGCCATCGGTGTGAGTGTGTGTGAACGAGACGCCAATTGTAAAGCGCTTTTTTCCCTTAAGGTAGAAAAGCGCTATATAAGTGCAGTTAATTTACCCTTTACCTTCACCTAAAATAACATTATTGTTTGTGAGTTAGAGCTTTTTCTCAGTTCCCATAAGTATGCCAATGTTTGCTGACAAGACTGCATGTGACTCCTTCTATCAACCACTGCACAATACTCTCAAAGTTTTAGTTTGTACTGGAAAACAGCACCCTTTTCAGTGTGTGCCATAATTCAGTATGCCTTTGTAATGTAAAGAAATTCAACATCTTTACCACAATCCCCCACAATGTTAACTTTGTTGTTGTAAACAAAGTTAGAACTGCTGCAGAAAGTAGAACTAGACTGATAAATCGGACAGGCCTGATATTAACTTATTGCAGACATATACTTTAGGTTTCAGTGTTAAAGCTGGGGGAGGCAAAATCTGTGCAACCTATGCAAAACCTTCCGCCTCTCTCTCTGCTGCCTCATATCACTCCGCTAAGCCCCTCCCACCAAACCCACAACTTCGACAGGCAGCAGAAGGAGCCAGTTCCCCTGCGAAACCGTATCCCTCATAGGGCTCGCTCTCCACAGCGTGAGCCTCACCGCCCCTCCAGCACTTCGCGGCCGCAGAGCAGAGCACCCCAGGCTTCAAAGGCAGCTGCAACGCCGTCCAGCAGCGGGAAGAGAGGCTAGTACACTACACACACACACCACTGTCCCCCGTCAGAAGTTATTCCCCACTATTTGTCATCATGCCTCTTTGCCACTCGTCGTTAGAAGCACCATGGCATCGAACATAATGAGCCTGAAGCTCCGTGTGGAGCTGGGACGTGTTGTTTTGTACTATACACCACTGTAGGCAAAGGAGGTGTTGGAAATGTATCACAACTTTCAGGATTTTCCGCCATTCAATCAGGCTTTCACTGTCTGAAGGGACGTGCACGCACATCTGCTCTTGTAGCTTAGCCAATAACAACGCACCGTCTCTCTGAAATAACCTGAGATTGGCTAAAGTCTCCCGTCACGGGCAAGATTTTCTGAAGCCTGAAAACAGAGCCAAGAGGGGGGGCTGAAGTAGAGGTCTGCTCTCATACCACTTGAATTACAATATGCTGCACGGTTAATATGGAATTTTTGCCCAATGACGCCAAAAGAAAACTGCCTACCCCACGTTTAATGTCGGCCGACAAGTAACAAGAAATGTCAGTAAAGAAATGTCAAATAGGTTTGAGGTCATTTAGAAACAGTCTCTATAACATAGTTTGTTGACCAGAGAGCATGGTCAAGTTGATTTTTGCACTGTAAAATGTCTTGCATAGGATGTTTTTTTTTTAATTGTGACTTTAAAAAAAGGGATCCATATTATGATTGTTTGTCTATGTTTAAGTGTTTATATAAAAAATCAATTACTATCGGCCGATATATTATCAGACTTTTTTAAATTCCCAGATATCGATATCAGCATCAAAAATCTAGTAGAGGTCAGGCTATAGCCGAAACTGCTACAAAACTAACACACACACAAAAACCACGAAAGCTATACTTTGTCTCATCACAACATGAACAACTATCTATATCAACCACATATCAATGATTATGTCATTATAAGTATTTGAAAATTGATTGACAAATACGCTCTTTGATTGCCACACAGACACTCTTTATAATAAAGCTTTCAAAGAAGCTGAGAAGCCACCAATTAAAGAGACAAAAGAAGACGTGAGTGCTATTTGTTTGAGCAGGATGTCTCTGCAAAGTGCCTGGCGTCATCACACTTTCTGTGTACAATAGCAGAAAGTGTGCCAGAGAAAAGTTGTCTTTCCAAAGTTCCCCAAATGACAAATCAGCATTGCTAATAGACTTTTCACCTAGCGGTCAATGCAACCTCCTGCTGAGCCTAACGTACCATGGTCAACAGTCCCTGCAGTCTGTCCAACACACTCCCTCCTGAGATTGGCAAATTGCCTTACACTGCATTACACAGACGTTTTCTAAGAGAAAGAGTGTATTCCTTTTCTTTGTTAAATCAGGGGTTTGATATTTGTGAGGGGAATTACACCAAAACAAGTAGAGGTGTTGTATCTTCCTGCTACATGATAATAATATGATTATAATAATCTGCTACTTTGTCATTTGAATCATGTCCATATTGTTGCTATCTTGTTTGATAGCATACAGATTCAGTCTTTACCTAGCTAGTAAGCCTATGATTTTGCTGTAATAAATGCTCAAGCTGGACTCTCAAGTTTCTGGATTGAATAGATCAAAACATGCCTTTGGTTCTTCTTTTAACCATGACCACAATCTGTCACTAACTTTAACCAAGTAGTTTTTGTGACTAAGCCTACATTCAGACCAAATCAGGCCTTGCGGCAATTAGAACAGGGTTGTGTGGCAGTGTGGGAGTGTCACTACACGGCCTTGCTGATTGTAGTACAAGTAGAAATACTAACCAGTGACTGCACGGCGATTAACGTGTTTGTACTCCCTCGTGGCAGGGTTGAACAGCTGATGTACAGTCATCACGGCACCGATCGATCAGTCTCTCTTTCATCTTCACAGTTGTTCAGTAAACAGTTGAATCCTACAATGCTACATGGTAAACAAAGTTCTTCTTCATCTAGGCAACCTTCGGTCTGATTGCCGACTTACCAGTGGCGTCTTAGTGTGACGCCGGTTGCGTTTCTCTAAAAGTTGGCCTCAGGGCCGCTGCGTTTTGTTTTAAACGCACTACCCACGTTCAAATGAATGGGAGGACTAGCATTTTCACCACAGCACCTGATTTTGTCTGAATACAGCCTAAACCTAACTAAGCCTTTACCATGCAGGAGGCAGAGCAGAAAACAGTCATGAATTATTTTTGTAATGGTTTTGAAAGGCACTGTCAAATGATGTCCTGTTGATATGGTCGTCAGATGAGAAAACACTGGGATAAATGGCAAATTGCCTATTTTGTTGTTTAGGTTGGGGGACTTGTTAGGAAAAATCCAATGCCAAACACAAAGTGTATTTTCTGTATCTCTCCAAGATAAGAAAACAATATGGCTCATGTTTTTTCTTTCTGTCTGCTAGATTTCACTATCACTACCTGTGTCTTTATTATTACTGTATATCGGCCTCAATGTGTGTCAATTATGGAATTGTCCTTTCATCAAAATTCTACAAATTTATTTTCAGTCGTATGTCTAAGTAAGAGTCTACTTACAGAATAAATAACTGATCAGTTATTAATGTTAGAAATTTGAAAAACCAGGCAGGTGTTCATTTTATTCAGATGTACTAACACATTGGAGCTACTAAAATGTGATTCATTTCTCTTTTTTTCACTGTGTCACTGTGTTGCCCTCCCATTTTACAAATGAGACTTATTGAGTGTAAAAGACAGATTACCACATTAAAGAAACCATGAAAAGAACAAAAGAAGAAAAAAACATTTGCACTCTAAACTTGATGTACCTCTTTCGGGGCTGGACTTAATATCAGACCAGTAAACCAGAAGGATATCAATTAGGATGTGACCAGATTTGATGAGAAGGTAAGGATAGTTCAAAAATCTGTGTTAGTTTATTTGGTTTAAATTTCACTTCCACCTCCTAGTAAAACTGATGGAATCAGTACACAGTTTTCAAACAATGAAAGTGATTTTTCATTTTTCACCCCATGCAAACTGTTGGGCAAAATATGATCAAATGATAATAAAAGCAATGCATTTTTAGGGTGTCTGGTACTCAGTACTTTGCTATAAGAGAGGATACGCCTTTCACTTCAACACATTAATATGCACAAGGCCTCGCAATCAATGACATCAACTTCATGAAAGCCTCTGTCATTTCCCTATCAGCTGCTGTGGATTTACAAAGGCAAACACGGCCAATTAGCTTCCTAGCGAATTAATATGTGCAATCATCCTGGCTTACATTGTGTTTACCTAACGTGATATGCCACTTAGCACAATATTTACAAGAAAAAAACTGATTGTACAGCCCCGCACTGTGTCTCATATGTGGACCAGGATTTTCAGTGAGAGGGATGAGGACAGCAATCTCTTTGTCTCCCTAATATTTGAGTAGGCAGTCATCTTGGATGCATATTAAAATATTTGACAAGAGGAACAGCCTGGAAATGACAACGCCAAGTGATCCCGCATTCTATAATATTCACATTTGGAATGGAACTGCCTTCGCCCGGCTGGAGATATTGGCAAAGAAAAATTAGCGCATTCTCTTGTAAAAAAAAAAAAAGTTGTGTAAGTCATGCTTATAGACTATTGATTGAGATTAATGCCCAAGCTTATGGGACAAACTAAAACAATAACCCATTACATTGGGTAATTGATCATTTGAAAAATCTATAGCAATCCTTTCCCCAGACAAGAATTAATGTCTCTGTGGACCATAATTCATTAACTGCTTGGCAAACTAGTTGGCATTTTTTCAAGACTGAGAAGTTAAAATGCAAAAAGAGGAAAATCTCCTGCTGACCTGTTCCATAAAGTCACTGGACTTCCCCTTCTGTTTCACAAGGCCATCCTGCATACCCTGCTTTTCTCCTCTCATGTAATGGACAATGATGTCAGGGTACAAGGTTGACAAATTGTGCACTATGTCTAGTGTATTCCAGAAAGTGATAAAGTGTAGTAATGGATTGCAGGATTCAAATTACAGGAAGGATATCATTTTAGTAATAACCATGTATTAGTAATTCTTCTTGATTAAACTCTGCACAAATATTTCCAGAACTGTGAACCTTATTCAAGGAGTAATGCTCCCTATAATTAAAGTATGATTATGGCATGCACGATTTGAATGTGTCACAGTGGAAGAAATCTGTAATCATGTCTGGTCAATGGTCGTACTGGGCTTGGGCGACCTGTCTAGTGTCTGGCAGTTCAGGCAAATTTAACTCGCCCTGATTTTGTGTTCTCAAGGCAGTGATCAAATTTCAAATGTGGGGCACATCCTTGGAGGGTGCTGGAAAACATGCTGATGACCCAGCAAGTGATATTACACTGCCATAAAAAACTCAATCAGGTCAGACCTCGAGTTCAAAAGTTCAAAGATTGCACTGTACGTTCTATTGCTCCTGATTTGTATTTTAACTTCTATTAAAGGTAACTTACAAAAGGAAAAGCAGAGTCAAGGCTAGCCAGGCTGCATGAAGATGGAGAGGGCTGAGCTAAGTGGCCTCATTTGGCAGGAGGGAGGCTGGGATTTCACAGACTTCTGCGGGCAACAACATCGGTATATCCAGGATGTCAACACACCCTGCAGGCACAAAGGTCTTTTGAAATCTGCAAGCAGGCCAGACACTTTAATCATCAGAGGGGGAAGATAAAGAATGCAGGCTCCATATCAAAAGTGGACACTAATAACTTGCTGTCAAAGGTTGGATTGGAAATAATATTAAATAGGATTATTTTAACCAAAATTCCTTTTGTGCCTCTTGCTTGGTTGATGGATATCTTAGGTCCTGATGGAGGGAGTTGTTGGATTTAGAAGAAATTGCTATCTTATCCTTGTTGCTGTCATGTTGTGTGTGTGTCAGTGTGTGTGTAGGCAAGGAGGCTCTGTCAGTCTCCTTCTGAGGCACAGACAGAGCTGAGACTGACGTGAAGGACGGAGCAGACTGAGCGGCAGAGAAAAACTAGTCCTGCCAATAGTTCTTGACAACAACACCACCACCAGACTGCAACGCACTGCGAGAACCATGTGCTGGTACTTTATGTAGCGCCCAAGTAACTGACAATCCAAACTGATTTGCTGGCCAGGTTTGAGGTGCTGAATTGCAAATTGACTGAACCCAAGCAATCAGGCCAAGTTGACCAGAATGGCTGAGGGAGCAAATGAGGAATTTAACTTTCAAAGTAAGACACTTGCCCTTCAAGTTTGTTTTGTGTATTATTGAAATGAATAGATTAATATGCTCATGTACTGTGTGCTCAGGTGACTTTTTCTGATCTTATTTCTAATTAAGCCTGTCACTCAGGTATGATGTCAGGGGTCAATTACAGCTAAAGCAATGAAGGATGTGACAGTTTAGTATGACAGTTATGAATCCATTGTCCTGTTGCACACAATATTCATATTTCTTAGTAATTCAACACATAGGCTACATGATCCAATCCATTATTTGCAGATTCTTCAACAACAGTGTTGTTTCTTGGTTTGAGCTGCAATTCTAAATGTCCTTTCTCCTCTCAACCTTATGCTTTTGCTTATCAATTTATCATTTCAGCTTTTATCCTTTTTGTGCTTTTTCACATTACCTCATGATGCATGATTTAAAGTAAATTTAAAGTAATTTTAAGTCTTGAACATGTTATTGGCTTATTTTCATATTTCTTCAGGTTCTTTGAAATGCCCTTGCGGTAGACTGCAAATGGAATCTTAGAATGCAAATATTCTCAGTTATTAATCATTTGTATAAATCTACCTGATTGGCTCTTTAACATGGCTTTAATCTACTGTAATTTAGCATAAATGAACATCATGCACCACACAGAGCAGAGACCCCCTCAGAACCTATTTTGTCGGTATTCATCAGCATGTCTTTACTTTTTAAGATCTTAAAATTGTTTTAAGATTTGAAATATTTCTTGACTGTCCTGGGACTGCATAGTTATATCTGGCCTTACACTGTGAATGACAGTATCATTCTACCTTATTTACCTTTTTTCAGCTGCGCCTAACAACCTATCAGTGGCCACCAGTTTGGCCACACACACACTAATATGTGTAGCTAATTTTCCCGTGGTTTTCAGTGACATTCCTATTAGGATAATTGCTTTTCTACTGGTCCAAACTGAATGATACAAATGTCCAATCTATTAACTTAAAAACTTGGAATTTGTACAGTCAGCTCACTAGAAAGGAATCCAGGACATATTGCACACCAACCTCGGCATGCCTTGTTGTCTGCCACAATGTGTAATTTGATACCACCACACGGGGCACGTTTTTTCAAATCATACATAATGGGGCTTTAAGAAACAATATCTGAACTATCACTGTTTTTTATGTGTCATAACTGTCTCCACAGCTAAATCTGACCAGAACACAGCCTTGTGACTGTAACTGCAGCACACCATTGCCAGTATTGCATGGTACAGCACTTCCTGTCATGTGTTAAAGGAATACTTTGACATTTTTGTAAATAAGCTCATTTGCTTTCTTGGCGAGAGTTAGATGAACAATACTACTCTCATATCTGTGCGTTACCTTTGATATTAATCTTGCTCTTTAAATCAAGATGAACTTTATCACACAGTACCAGAATTTGTGGTATTGTCTAAAGTTGTAGTAATTGTATTTCAATCTCTGGCATTTAGTTTGGTATACCATAAAAGCCAAGTGGGCAGGAGAAGGCGAGAGCTTTTTTCAGTGTTGGACTCAGAATGTGAGGCTGTGGTTATTTCCTGGAAGCAGTTCGTATCAGTGTAGTCCCAGTACAAACCAAACTCAGCAAACTCTCATTAGAATGGATTTTGCTCTTGTTAATGTTTTGCCAGCCCTACATAGTTTATAAGTCCAATTCTGACAACTATTAGGATCATGTTATGATCATAGAGCCAATTTGATATTTGTGAGTAAATAAGGAGTCTGTCTGTCCTCGTCACCAGTGAAACTTTCAGTTTCAGTCCAGCACTGACATACTTACTCTTGGTCAGAACCTCGTTACTCCGGGAGTTCATTCTCTATATTTTTTGGAAGACATCATGTTTGAGAAAAACAGCAAGAAAAATGCAGCAGAGTGTTGGTAGAGAAGACAGACCGGTGTTGCTAATATTCAAAGTCAAAAGCAGCAAAGGATGACCCAGATGTGGATGTGTATCTGCAGAAACAGAAGCTGTATTTGAGAAAGTGCCACATGGTGTCACTTTGAGGTTTCAGTCAAGAGGAACACCGAGCCTGTTTTCAACAGAGCCAGTCTTTTGCTGTTCAGAGTCACTTGATAAATAGCTGGGCTGACTAGAGGCCAAGGGCATGTTATCAACAGCAGAGAATGTGCTAAGGAACACATGACAGAGGCAATAAGCATCACCTATAACGCACCGTATACATGTATGCTTAATTCCACAAACCTAACTGCTGCTTAATATGGAAGACATGCCACACAATGAATATATACAGCGCAAACACCAAGGATTCTACACTCGCAGGGTTTCCGGTGTTCTCCCTTTCTTCTTGGCAGGAACAGACTAAATCCCTTGGGCCTTGAATAATGTCATATAATCAGTAAATGTCTGAGAACAGATGCAAAAACTGGATGAGGTTCTCAGTTATTTTGGAGAGGCAGTGTTAAGGAGACAAAATGCAGGTTCACCTTGAGCACCTAGATATAGTGAAACCTTTTATTTAGCTGATATATTCTCCATAAAAAGCCAGCTATTTGAAGTCAGTCATGGCTGAAAAGGGGAAAAGCTGTGAGTCACATTGACTCTTTAAAATAAAAAAACAACTATAACATTACCATCACCTTTTAAATCATACTGTTCGCTCCAAAGTGCTCTTGAAAATCTTCCACATGCTCAACAAGCAGCGTCTCTGAAGCCTTTAATGGCTATTTATCCCACTGATGTACTAATATATGTGCTTTGAATACAAAGACATCAATCAGAGCACATGAATACATACTTCAGGGCAGCTGTCTGTCTACCACCTTACAATATACACATAAACACACCTACATAAATGCACATACACAAACACACACACCTTTCTGGTGTGTGATGCATCAGGACTGTTGACAGAAATGAAATAGATGCAGATGGGCCAACACATTTATATCAGTCTTCCCTTCTCTCCCTACTTCCATTTCTCTCTCTCTTAAACTAGTCATCAGTCAACATGGAGCTTATACTCAGCCGCATCAGGCAGACTGCCACGATATTTATTGTATGGAGGCGACACGCAACTATAGCACCACATCTGCCCTCCCCTCCAGTCACTACAGGAACCAAACTGATTTCTGCAGCCTATTTCATTTAAACAACAACTGTAGAACCTGGTGTGCCAATACAATCCACACCATATCACCTGCTCCTGCAAGGGAAAATTAACTGAGAGTTTCACATACAAGCCTCCCTCTTGAGTGTTTGGTGAGAAAGAAAAGGCACAACAGGACACGAAAATCCAAACTGGTAAATGCCTTATCTTTTAGTGCAAAAAAAACCAAAACAAAAACAGAATAGCAACCCCCTAGGCGTTCCTATTCTTGTAGTCATTCTTGTAGTCACAAGAAATACAACTTGAACTTCCAGCACAACAAAACCCTTGATATGAGGCTAAATCTACCAGGCACCATTTGGGCGTCTGTTATGTACACAATATGCCAATGGGGTTTGCCATTGTGCATTGGAAACAGTGAAACTAGATGGATACTCTGTAGGCAATGCCAGGATTCAGCAAATTGAGAATCGGGAAACAACAACACTTGCAGTAATGAGAACAAATATTTATAAGCAACACCAATGTGGCCTTCATCAGGGTTTTTGAAACAATTAATTGAAAAGCTGACATCAATTCATAAGACTCACTGAATTCAACATTAGAAACAGCTGAACTAAGACCCATACAGAAACAGAGGATTGGATCATGTGACAACAAAGACACACTCTTCCCAGTGTGAACATGACTTTATTCAACCACAAGTCAAAGATGAGGAGGACCCAAGTGCAGAGACTTAGAACCTCAGGATGTTTTAAAGACACTAAAGAAATGCTGAATAATGAGGCAAGCAGAATATAACACAGGAGAAAGAAAAATAATGAAAGGTAAATTGGAACTAAAGAACTGACAATTACTTCAAACCCAAAGATAGGCTCTCCCTTCAATACATTGGCGTTGTCTCTCATGCAAGGTTTTTCAAACACTTAGCAGTCTGTAGAGGTTATAAAGGGTACAAAGGGTGTTGCTTATAATATGAGTCAGTCACATTAGCCTTCAGTCTAATCAAAGTGGCCTGCATGCAACACCGACAAGGGGTGTGGTGCTGTGGGTTCGATGTAGCTAATTAATAAATGTTGAGAGGGAGATCACAGAATGTAAACAGTGTATGAGAACAATGCTGCAGTCTGTAGTCTGGTGGAATGATATTGCACAAAACAAGCTGATAGCACACCGCTAAAACAATGACCAAACACAAGATGCATCAAGACAACAGTGTTTCTATTGGCTGACTGTGCCAATTCACAGGTCCAAGTTGAATAAAAGGTGAACTATGACTTACAAGTCTGCTGGAGCAGGCTGGACTTCACATCGAAACAGGAAAAGCACATTTGTTGAGACTGGTACTTATACTTTAGTCTAGTGATTGGTTGTGGTTATACCTGTGGTGCGTTTCAATAGTGGTTTAACAAACCCTTGTTTAGTTTCCCTCGAGGGAGTCCCCATCACCATGACGTTCCAATACTGGGAAAAAAGTGGACTTCTGAGACATCGACCCTCAGAGAGCCAAGGGAGCGAGTGAACAATGGTGTAGGACCCTGCCCCCACTTGCTAATTGGCTTGCGTGTATTGTACAATGTAATATCAAGGGCTGAGGGGAAGTGAAGGATGGTATGGAAAACAATAACTGAAATGCAGCACTTGTTACCCACTAGTTGGAAGACCAGGGAGAACACCTAAGGGCCGGGTTATGCTAGAAAATAACTAGTTCGTACGATGTACAAACAGTACTTTTACTTCTAATAGTGGAGTATTTTCACAGTGTGGTATTAGTACTTTTACTTCAGTAAAGGATCTGAATAGTTCTTCCAACGCTGGAAAAAAGTAGTGTCCATGGCACGAACACTACTTTCTGCTAACAATCCCATGATGCAATGAGCTACATTTTATGGCTGAGTAGGAGTGGTGAATGAGTGAATGAGGGAGTGGTTTCAGACAGAGCCATCGTTTGTTTTATTGCATGCGTTCTTCTTCCTTAACCTGGAGCCTACATTACCCATAATGCAACTCGACCACTGACGGTTTGGTCTGAGATTCTGGTGTGTTATTCTAGTAGCAGCAATTGCAGCCTACAGAGGTCTGGTAAGCTCACTTCTTTCTAACTCCACGCCCCCAGATTTTTAAAATTTCTTATGACTTGTAGTGTTCAGCGATGCTGACTCACATGACATCACTTGAGGCTATTTAGATTTTGTGCAGCTTCCCCTGGAACCACAAAAAACTTTATTCAACTCTTTTCACATATGCAGTAGTCCTTCCCAACATCTGTAAACACACTTTGATGTGTATAATCAGTGGAGCTCTCCTTTAAGGGAATGCCTATTTCCACTACAGGTTGAAAAGTAGGATTAGCACCAGGGATAGAGCTTGTGACACAAGGAAAAGACCTCGTGTTTGAAATGTCAAATTAATAAAGTTATTGTTTTTGACTTTGGCTCATATGCTTCCAGAGCTCACCCTGACTGTTTTTGTCGTGTGACAAACTAAAGCACCACCAACTGTTTCCCTATGAACTCACCACAGCTTCTGTCAATGGCCCCCTTAAGAACAAAATGGAAGGGGAATACAAGATAAAGAAGAAAAACAGTAAAAAATAAAATTAAAAAAAAGAATAAACGTTTGATGTTTGTAAATGGCACACACACAGATCCCTGTGTTTTCAGTGAGTTCACTGTGCAATGTGAGTTCTCTGATAAATTGGTTATGCTCTTTCCTGCTGATACTTCTGGACACCACACCTAATTGAATTTGCAGCTACAAGACAGAGGTCAAACTGTGTCCAACTGTTCCACTCATGCAAATGAGTTTGGGCCTTTGAAAATCCTCCATCATCAAACTGAATGAATCTGACACGTTCTCCGGCTCGTGAAGAGCTGCATAACCATGTACCTGATTCAGCATGAGCAGTTACACCACCGACGTGTAACAACTCTTTTGAAATGTTACTGTGATGTGTTCTGTTGTGTCTCTTGCAGAGATTCTGAAGCCTTGTACGGTCTTGTTCTGTATGTGTGATGCATTATACTCTTATATTGTCAACATTTAACATTTATATAAGTGTTGATAGAAATTCTATGAAATTTGGCACACACCACTTGCCCTTGCACTACAAATCTGTCTCAAGTTCCATCAACCTACTCCAATGGTGTTTGGGATGTTTTTTGACAGCTTTCCCCTGAAGGCATTTCACTGAGGTTTTTGATCTTTCAACACCAAACTTTATACTTAGCCTTAGGAGACTACACACACCATAATATCATTACATTCACACTAATAAAGGTAGTTAAGGAGGTGGTGGTGAGTAGAGGTTTTTACTGCTTGATTGCAATTTACTACAGACTGATACAAGGAACTGAGCAGTGTTTGTGTGTGTGTGTGTGTGTGTGTGTGTGTGTGTGTGTGTGTGTGGTGAATGAAATGTGAATTACTAACACGTTTAATATCAAATAAATTGTATTACTGCTGCCAAGAAGGTTATGTTTTCACCCATCATTTAGTTTGTTGGTCTGTCTATTGGCAGGAAATGTCAAGAGCTGAAGAACTGAACAGATTTCCAATAAAATCTGGTGGGCAGATTGGACTGATTTATTGGATTTTGGTAGTCATCTGGGTGTGGGATTTCCACCATTTAGAGAATTACCATTTTCTAGCCACAATTATGAAACTAACAGACGTAGAGTTGATTCCAATTATAAAAATATGTTTGCAGAGTCCAAAAGGATCAGCTCAAGTTAAAAGATAAGTGATGAGAATGAAGGGTTTGAGCACAACAGCAAGTTGGAGAATTGCTCAGTGTTGGCAGAAGTTTGAGCTCTTTAAGTGCTTCTTAGCTAAAACTGCATTTTGTACAGATGTCTCAATAAAAAACAAACAAACAAATGAAGCAAGATTGATGTAGAATAATCACACCACAAAAACTAAGCATATAAAAAAGAAAACAGTAGCAACATGCAGACAACAACTGACATCAGTATTACAGAGTTGCCTTTGTCTGTGTCTGCATCTTGTCTCAGCACTTACACTCACTAATGTGATGTCAGTTCTTTTCTCAAACAACCAGCTTATTCTTTTTGGAGCATGTGTTGTAAATGAATAAAGAAGCTGAAATGATACTCAATGTTCTGCAGATGTGGAGTGGAAACGACATATCTGCACCTGCCAGGACATTATCAGTGTCAGGAGTTGACAGCACTGACTGAAATACAATGTCAGGCCCCCTTTTACTGTGTCATCCCACATCCTTACCTGCTGACAGCTGTTCTTGACTTTGACACCTGAGGTAAGCAGCTTGCCAGCACTGTGAGTCAGGAGTGAGTGGTGGACTGGAGTCACACTGGAGGTCAGACTTGGATTGGTGTTCTGGAAATGCAGTTTCAGTTGCATAAAAGGCTCATGTAAGGTAGCATTCTGCAGCTTTTTCATATGAATACATTGTATTTTATGTTGCACTTATATAGACTTGCACTTAGTATTTGAGAAGTATTTAGTGGTACTAAAATAGCGTCATCATTATTACAATCACTTTAAAATGATGACTCATTTGAATCAAGACAAAAAAGTTGATAGAATTGTTTATTTCATAATTATGTTTTTAGTGGCCTTTAACAAACACCTTTCTATGCTAACAAGACATTTCTTAGCATAGAAAGCTAAAAATGTTGGAAAGATAGAAGAGAGTGTGGACATCATGAATATGGAAGTGGTAGTTTTTTGAATGCTAGCAAATAAATTGTTGTTTAACTTCATTAAAACGAAGTGTTATGGCTGTAGTGCCGTGTGTTTTTTTGTGTTGTGTTTGGTTCTGCTCTGTCTCCCCTGTGCTCCTCCAGAGGCCTGTACTACGAAGCAAGTTCAACATACCCAGGACATCTTTTCGTTATCTGGCTTCACTAAGCCTGACAATCGTGATCATGCTAAGTGGTCACACTCGGTAAGTCAACCCAGGGTTTCCCAATCTAGCCATGAGCGTGTTCACATAAAATGGGCGGTGTTTGCAGCATGTGACCAATCACAAACATGACAACTGTACTGGCAGCAGAGCGGCATACTTTACAAACGAAGAGCAAACTATAATATTAGAGAAACACAAAGAAGTGAAACACATCATCCAGGCTAAAAGCAACACAGCTGCAGCTGCCAAATGCAGGAAAGACAGCTGGCAAAAAAACCCCAACTGTGTGAATGCGTAATGTTAAATTAACAGGCTTATAATATCACTGCCCCATTAGGGCATGAGTAGATCTGAATATAGCCTAGTTACATTTGTGTATTTCATTAAATTAATGTGTTGCTTAGATGTATTCTTATGTTGTGTATAACAATTTTAGCCTTATTCTTTCCGACGGTGTAAAACAGACTTGGGAGCAAATAAAAAATAAATATAAAAACATAATTCAAAGCAGTAATTAGGCTTACTTTCATATCTTATAAATACAAGACTTGAGTGCTTCGATCAGTCTCTGTTGTAGGATGATATCGGTATACAAAAGACAGTGAAATGGTTTTGACATTGCTTGCAAGAAGATGACACAGATAAATCAGTCCCTCCGATGAGAAACTGTCTCTCATATAAAAACAGCCCCTCCCACGATCTGCCCACCGAGCTCCACCGGATTTTCTATTGGTGATGCCATTTTCCAGGAGAATTGATTGGTCAGTAGGTTGTACACGTTGATATGTTATCTCGAACATAACGTGCTCCGGAGCAGGTTAGGTGTGCAGCATAAGTTACCATGGCGATTTACCCCGGTAAGAAGTGAACCGCCGTCGTAACACTAAAAACCCAGGGTTAAACCTGAAGTTACCTCGCTAACCCCAAATCCTGCTTCGTAGTACAGGCCACTTGTTCATGCCTTGTTGTACTTTTCTTTGATCTGAGTTACCAATAAATCCCTCAGTTGTACCTATGCCTTCATTCCCCTGATTCTTTTTCTCCGGGTTCATTTTTTATTGTTAATTCCCTCATCCCCTGGACTTTTCGGGGACGTAACACGAAGGATTAGATACTGTTCCTTTTATGGATAGTAAAGCCTGAAACACTTGTACAGAAGAGTAGATGAAAGAAACCATCTAGAGAGATAGCACTGAGTTAAGGAAGCTAGTGGAACAGCAGCTAACTCAGAAGCGACGTCAGGAATTTAGCTTTCTATAAAGTTGAGGCTAACATGTTAGCAAACCGTTGCCTACTTACACATTCAGCAGACATGGCTCAACATTAGCATTTGGAGTTGATGAGAGCAGCTCAAATGCAATCATACAGTAAATGTGTGTTGAGAAATTCGTAATAATGAGCAAAAGGTCTATGGTTGGTGGGATTTAAGACCAAAGAGACCAGAGGTACAAGAGCAGACTTCAAGGTGACCAGGGTGGATGATCCTCTGAGACAGACCTGCTGTAGGTCCATCTGTCCCCTTTTTATGATTCCCTGTTCAACAGTCCTGACCTTAGTAGCCTAAGAGACAAGGTTTATACCCCTAAGCAATTAATTTAATTTGTTCACTTCACTGGGGAACAGTTCTTGTTATATATATATAACAATAATATTTTCTAAAAGTGTGTTCTACCTTCTTTTGCTTTCAAGGCCCACAGAGCCTTGTGGACATAGTTAGTAATAAACCCCTGCATTATTACATTATCACCTTCTACTCCTGTTTGATGAGCTACGCTGAGCTTCATAAACACTGAATAATCAAGATTATCCATCTTGTGCTTGATATGCCTTAATTTATTCAGCCTCAGATGGTTTCAGATCATTATATTACTGCTTATTCTTAGATATGTTTTATGAGTAAAGTTGAGCTTTATAGAGAGAGTGCAAGTATTTGTAGATATTTTACACAAATGTCAGAGATTTTGAGGAATGAATCCCTAATAACTCAGCGCGTACATACATAGGCTACAGTCAGTTCATAGAAGCCACACAGCAGGTGTCAGGTAGGTCTTTTCATGAACATAACTCAGTGGCACTGTTTTGCATTTCCTGCAGCAGCAACCATGCATTGTATGAAGAGGAAGACTTGGGTACTTGGCAGTGTTAGCCAACATGGCTAAACAAAGAAAAGAAGGTCACTCAATTTGATCTTGATGAACAGAAAACCCCAGGAAAAGAGACACAGATTAGTCACTAGGAGGAAGGGAAGCATGCTTAAAAGGAAACCTGTGAGTCAAATGTAGAGTGAACATTTATTCCACCCTCTGATGATGAAGAGCCCTCCATGCTGAGAGGGGTCAATGAGGATTACTGCAGATTTGGCTCCTTTTTCTTTTTGAACGGGTCTTTCTAATTAGTCTACAGTCTCAGTCTACAGTGAGTCACTATATTATTACTGGTACTGTGTAAAAGCACTGAAGCAATTACTGCTTAAATTATTAAAGATGTTGCTAAAATCTATGTCTAAATGTAATTTTGTTGTTAGCTTTTGGTAAATGTTGAAAATATTTTAGGTAGACTTATTATCTTAAGAAACGTGTCCATAGCTTTTGCTGAATTGTATTATATGTCCCACTATAATCGTATCCTTTCCTGACAGCTATGGCTTTTCAAGGCCCCTTCTAATAACTGCGGCAACAACACAAACTGCCTGTGTGTGTGTTTTCTGCTCAGTGTGGCCATCACTTTTAATTTAAGGTTCTGTCTTCATTAAGTGGCCTTCTGAACAAGGAGGTGAGCTACAGTGGATCAATTGTGTCATGGACTGGAGGTCACCTCAACTGTGCTTAACAGTTTACCATCAGCTCCTGTTCTGCATGCTGTCACCACTTTAAACTCACTTTAAATACCTCAAGAATCCGATTTGTAGGCAACTGGCCTTGACTTCTTTGCAGCCAGCAATCTAAATGGCAAAACAGGGTATTTGTAAAACCACAACACAGAAGAAGCTAGTTGTATTTGTGAGACAGTAGTGTGGTCAGTCTCAAAGCAATCCAGTCCCCTTTACCCACGGCCCTCTTCTCTCACCAGCCTCTAATACATATGCTCAAGGTTCAGCTTTTTTGTCATTATACAATACAGGATTGCACCATAGACTGTATATAAAGATGGACGACGTGACATAGAAGACATCTGGATCGCCCCCTGGTGGCTGGCTGCAGTATAAGTCATAAGCTCCTCCATGTTAACGGATGGGACATGGGCCAAACTGAAAAATCAAAGTATACGTCAAATAAAATGTTCCCAAAGATGGTTTCTGTCATTTTAGGTAGTTCACGTTCACGCTGATGTTTGTTCAAGTGTTCATTTTTCTAATAAGTTTGGTTTTAATTAGTTATTTGATGCTATAAAAACGGGGTGTGACATCATGATTGACAACTGTGAGTGTACTCGCGATTGGCTCAGGCGGCTGTATAGGTGGGAACTGGATACTGCCAGACTACTGCACAGACTCTGGCTCCAAATGACGTCACCAGCTCAAGATGGCAGCTCCTGTATCCGGGGTATTTTGGCTTTATTTTTGTACAGTAGGAGGAAGTGGAGATGTGTCGTCCATCTTTATATACAGTCTATGGATTGCACAATGAAATGCAATCATAGCCCCCTCCATGCTACACACACACAAAATGAATAAACAAATGTTAAAATATTTTAAATTAGAATAGAATAAAACAATAAAATAGGCAATGCCAATTGAACAAAGTATATAATATAATGGTAATGGTATGGTAATGTGCATAAGAAGACCAACATAACACAATAGTTTACAGATGGAGTGCAATGTATAGAACAGTGTGCAATCTAGAACATGTATACAATGTAGAGCTGAGGTGTGTGAGAAGAGTTATTTATTTACAGTGGAGTGCAGAGGATGTCATGGACTTGAGGAGTCTCACAGTCTGAGGAAAGAAGCTGCTTTGTAGTCTGGTGGTACGGCAGCTGATGTATCACTTGCCAGACAGCAGCAGGGTGAACACGCTGTGGCTGGGGTGGGTATTGTCTTTTAGTATCCTTTGGGCTCTGCGCAGGCCCCTCATCTTAACAATATCACTGATGCTTGGTAGACCAATAGTGTTCTGGGCGGTTTTAATCACCTGCTGCAGAGCCCTCCGGTCCTGAGCCGTGCACATCCCATGCCAGTTTGTAATGTTTCCAGTCAGGAAGGTTTGATTCTTAAGTTTCCTTCCAAGTACAGCCATTTCTGAGCTTGGAGATGTGTTATGTCCATGACAGGTTCTCTGTGATGCTGATTCCGAGGAACCTAAAACTGTTTCCTTGCTCCACCTCAGCTCCACTGGTGTAGACAGGGGTGTGTGTCTTCATTGCCATACACAACGGAAAGAAACAGGATGAATGCAAAGTAATTGGATGTTTCTTTCCATTCCCAGTAGATTTGTCATGCTGAGTTGAGGGAAAAGGTTAGGGAACAGAGAGTTGTCAAACAGTACATATTCAATCACTTGGATCCTGCACAGAGCTTGCTGCTGTGTGCTGCATAAGAGTTATGTAAACCCTGTGATGATATCACCTCAGCATTGTTTGGATGTAACAGAGTCATCACCATTATCCAGGCAGGCAGGAATAACAGTGTAGAGCAAGCTAAGGACGCCTTTGATCTCTCATTTCACTCAATCAAATCCTGCTTTAAAGCGTGAGCATTATGCCCAACATTTTTGGAAAGACTGAGTGCCAACAGTGGTAGTTGGTGTCCAGCCTGCTGACATAGCTGAACTCAGTGAAGATTGCCAGCAATTTCTTGATTCCAAAAAGCAGTGATCCAATCACAGCAACACCAGCCTCCTCACACTTACTGACTCTGGGAAATTGGCTGCAGCACAGAAGCTTTTACAGACTCTGGCAGAGGAGTCTGGACCTGGTGAACGCCTGATAAGGCTGATTTGAATGAGACTGCATTCTCTTTTGTTTTGATTACAGGAATTATAAATATCAACAGTGACCCCCACTTGTGATGCAGCCCTAAATTAATATATTGCAGGGATCAAAACAATGCAGGCAGTCTAGTTTCAGCATGACTCAATGATGCCCTCAAGTGGCCTGAGCCAGCCAGCTGCAGCCAATACAACAACAAGACGACAACAGATACTTAAGTTTTTGCCTTTGTGTTGTGCTCTGAATTAAGTTTGTTCCCATTCAAAATACACAGTTGAGAACATTCATTACCACCATCTGTCTGCCTTTTTCTTGCTTTGTGCCAGATGGATGATGGGGGATGGGATCTGACATCCATGACTGTTGATGACAAGAAGAATCATTAGATATTATTTAAAGTTTTAGAGTGGAGCAGCATGAAAGCTTAACCATTATTTTAGCATAGAGAATATCCAAGAGCTGAAAATGCCTTGACCATACAGTAGTGGATAACCTGTGACTTCCTGTTTCAATAATAAAAAACAGTACATTACACTTTTGCAGTGACCTGAAATTCTGCAAAAAAACAAATCATCCTTTGTAATTGGACTTCCAAAGGGCACTTGTTCATTATAAGTCTCAGATCTACATTGCATTCCTGCTGTACACAAATGGCCCCTATTACCCACCAGGCAACTTGCATGCCTTTGTGTCTTTGACTACATCAAAATAATTGCATTCTTTACTCTGTGGATAATTCAGTGTTGCTGTGCAGCAGTTAGCCTGGGCTCATTTGGTAGAGCAGTCACACATGGTGACACAAGCGGAACAGTTTGCTACATATATTTTTGCCAAGGCTGGTTCATGTAAGACAGGCAGCAGGTCTCTAATTTGTGTCCAGCGAGGCCTCCCCTCAGATGGCTTTTGGTCACTCTGGAGAACACAGTTAATGGTGGATGACATACATTTACTACATATTGGTTGCTTGCTGTATCATCTGGTTAATGACTAGTTAAACACGAATTACAAACACTTTGACCAAAAACAGCTCTCAGTCAACTAAGCGCTTTTAGTTTGACTTTCTGATGTATAACATTGGAAGCTTGTTGTGAAAAATTCCACTTTATAAATGTAAATTGTACAACTGCAGAAATGTAAACATCTGGGATTTAATGTAATAATGGCTTATTGAGGATATTGATGAGAGAAACACCAGTAATTACAGAAACTTCTTTTATTTAGAATTACACAGAAGACACTTTTTTTAATTCACAGAAAGACCAAACTCTTTATTTGCTGATAAAGTAAATAACAATAGAAAGACACAAAAAAGAAAGCGAGTACAACAAATACAATATTCTATACTTTACCTCTTATTAAGTTAATGAACAGAAAATTACTGACACTGGAATCTATAGTTGCCACTGAAAATGTTTTTTGTCTCTCAGTTGCCATACCTACTGTATACTCTCAGAACTCCTATTTCTCACAAATGCACAATCTAACCAAATCATGATGACAAATATTTTTTTCAGTATATGGTCATACTTTGCTCATTCTTGTGCTTTGTGTTCTCGCACCATAATTACACTTTCACTTGCACACTCTCCTTTGACTACTAGTCATCACTGGCTTCTTAAAAAATACATGGGACCAAACTAAAAGACAGAAAGAATGTATGCGGCAGCTGCACAGATGCTGAAAACGGACAAATCCAAATTGACATTTCCAGCCAGAACAATTTGCCCTGTAATTCTAAAAGAGTTTTTTTTGTCTTCTGACTGCAGTAACCCTTGATTGGTGTCCACAGTCTTTGTGGGTACAGTACTCTTGAAAATCTACTGCCCCCCCCCCCCATTGTTGTCACATTGATTCAGTCCATAGGAGGTCTAGTAATGACTAAATGGTGCAGTCTCCTTCAACTCATGGTACCCCTGGTGGTTTGGCTCTGTGAAGAGATAGAGAGGGCAGTTAGGGCTAGGAAATACCACAAATCTATCTCTTCTACATTAGCCAGTGCTTTTAAAAGACTCTTTTAGAAATATAGGTGGTTCAGTTTGGTTTCAAAAAGAAAGAACAAAAGCAATACAGTTCCAGACAATAAAGAGAAAAAAAAAGACTAAACAATGTTATTTGAAGTTACTGCCTACAGTTGCAAATGTTTCTCATACTGTTTCCTCAGGTCCACTTGGATATGACCTTATTCTGTATTCAGTGTCTGTTCAGTGAGAACTGCTTATGCTACCTTATATTTAAAGCACTTGCTATTCATTCAGAGCCTGTATCTGTAGTCTGGAGGTCACTTAATAATTTTCTGTACATCCCAAATGATGTAGACGAAAATAGACACTAACAGAATACGTTTGAGTGTGTAGATAAGTGTTACGGTACCAAGACTCATATTCTCCTCCACCAGAGGCCTCTTCTCGCTGCAGTTTACCACTCTTCCCTGTGCCGCTCCCAGAATAGTCATGATATCCACTAGGTTGAGCTTCCCTTCCTCCTTGGCCTCCTCCACCTCCTCTGCCAGCTCCATTGCAGCCTCTTCACGCTCTTCCATCTCCTCTTGGGTCAGCATTGCGTTCAAGCCCTGCCCTGCGGTGGTGTTGCCCACCTGTGGTGGCGCCAGCGAGCACAACGCCCTCACCTTCCCGTAGGACTTCAGGTGTGCTACGTTGGCACGCAAAAAGAGCAGGAGGACATTGAGGTCATTCAATGGGCAGCCTAGCCTACGTTGGTTTATGAGATCCAAGGCTGGGAGGACCTCGTAGACAGAGATGAAGGTGGTGTCCCAAACAAAGAGTCGGATAAGGCTAAAGAGGACGATAGGAGCCAACAGGACATAGATGGCACCGTTGGCCACGCTTATCACCTGGAAAACCAACTGGCCAATCATTTTACACTGTACCAGTTCAGGAACCCAATTCTGATCACGTAGCATACCCGTGCGGACAAAGCAGCTGAACTCATCCTGCAGGAAGGCAGAGAGGTGGAAGTAGGCCAGGTAGAGACAAGCAGCAGTCATGAAGGTCAGGAGGAGGAAGCCCCGCAAGAAAAGCATGCTAACAAGGAAGTAGGAGTTTTGTTTGCACTTCATGTATCTCTCCAGTAGAGGGTACTCAAAGTATCGCTTCTTCTTGGCCCTGCAATTGAACAAGGAGAAGAGACTCAGCACCATGTTCTCTTTCATGTTTATACAGCTACACACAGTCCCAGCTGGGAGGGTCCTAACCCAACCACAATCTTCTACTTTTGGCTTCTAGGAGCTGCCCACCACAACACCCACAACAGTCCTCCACTGAGACTGTTGGAGGTCAACAGCCTTGCGCAAGGGTATATCAGTGGTAGTTGCTGAGGGAGAGGAAAGCATTACTCTTCACTTTCCCAAACCACATTTTCTCAGTCATCAAGAGATTCAAACTGACAGCATAAGATCACTTCTGTAACCTTTGAGCAATATTTCTCACTGGCAGATCATCTTTATTTTCTGCTGCAATGACCCAGTTTCTCTACATGAATCATTAAAGTTTAATTTAACAAGGCGTATTCTAGTTTGGGGGCAAATCAGCACTCATGAGATTGTGTTACTCAAACCGTAAACATGGACATAAAGAGCAATGGATATTCGTGCTAAAAGCCAACAGTCACTGACTCTTACCTTTGCAGTTCAGCCTGAAATGTGAGGGGGTTCTTAGTGGTCTGGCGCATATCCAGGATTCTCTGGGCCAGTCGGATTGAGCGGTTATACGATTTGTCCAGTTCGTCAATTATGAAGAGCAGGTCTGAGCTCAGTGTGGGCATGACGAGCTGGCGCCAGATCAGAGCCGGCAAGTACATCAGCACCGCCATGGCCAGAAGAGAGTAAGGGAACATCTGGATGGACAATGAGAGAAAAGGGTGATAGAGATGGAGAGAAAGAAATCACATACTGGCAGGAAAGGTTGAAAGAAGCAGATGAGTCACATAAACGATGGCTTCACAATCCAGTATTATAAATGAACAACCACAAGTCCTGGTTTAGAACTACTTTCCTGCTTGTGACTGGGCCTTAAATGTCAACTGCACTGGGCCTGAATACTTTGCAAATGGTTTTAGAAACAACACAGGTTCTGCTTATTATTAAAGGGGTACACATTTTCAACTCAAGTTTTATAAGGAGAAAAACGATTTCAGCAGTTAAACATCATCAGCCACTCTAGGTGGGAATTACAAGTCAAGCAAGAATAACTCAACTTACTTTGTGTACCCACAGCGAGCGCTCCTCAAAGTTCCCATCGCTGTCAAACTCATGATGCATGAGAGAGTCCCAGCAGTATGTGTCTATATAGCTGGCCTGCTTGATGGTGAAATTGTTGGGCGGGAAACAGCTGATCTGAGGCCCTGCAGAATAAACAAATGTTGATCTGTAACATTATCTGCTAATATGGGGAATTATTTTCTGCAGCCTCCTTCTATCCTGCTTTATCAGTTTGCCTGTAAGCAATCTCTAAGCACTTGATATATCTCTCTCTCTCTCTCACACACACACACACACACACACACACGCACACACAGTACTGGAGGTCCACTACCAGACACGTACATGTGAGCTTCTGCATGCCCTTTTCTTTTGAGTGGTACAGAATTTCACTGGAGAAATCATATGTTTCCAAATGGCAACCTGGCATTTAAAAACCCTGGGAGACTCTATTCCAAAATTGGGCTCCTCCACTTTATATTTAGTTCACCTTGATATAATAACATATAGTCCAACCACTTAAATCCACGCTCTGCACCCATCTGTCATTTCCCAAGGGTGCTCCACCCTTAAACAGAGAGCTTGGGAGGGAACACACTAAGGGTGTGCCCCACCTAATTCAGAGCCTTAAAACAGAAACATGGAGTTTCTATATTTTACAAGCAACCTCCACATCTGCCCAGCTTTCTGCAAGTAGAAACATGCTGCCACTAATTTACTGTCAGGATGTGATTTCTCCTGCCAGTCCACCTCATTATGAGCAACCATGGTCCAATTATACTACAGGCATGTATGTGTGTGTATAATTAATCAGCCACATTTTAACATATTGATAGTGACACCTAAAATATAATTATGGCAGCTGAGGTTAAAAGTGACCTTGTATAGATATTTACAGAAAAAAGAGGTTACAGCTTGTATTTTCAGACTGACACTGAACTCACACTCAACATGTAGGTGAAAGCAAAATGGTACTAGCAGCGCTAGCCATACGATTCTTCAAATGTCATCTACTCACGAAGACAGTAAGGAGAGATCTATATTAAACAAAATTATGGAAATTGGAGATGGAAATCTAGCAAATGTATATTTGATTTGAGATTCAAAAAGTATATATTGGTCATTCAGAACATTTTTCAAAACAATGCACTCTACATTTAGAATATATTTGGGCCAATTTGTAATGACATAGATTTAATTGGAGGCCAACATGGTGAGGCTAATGGTTAGGACAGATGGTCTGAGAAGTGAGCAAAACAGTTGTTGGTTCGTCATCATCCATTATTGGCTGCCACATAATGAAATAGTGTTACAGTATGTCATTTCTAAAAAGATTTTGTAGTTGTCTGTCATGTTCCCTGTCCCCAAAGCTGTCACTTCACATAATCTGCTTCCAACTGTGCAAACAGATCAGTGGCATAAACTGATTTTTAATGTGATTAGTATCTATTTGGACGTTACCAAATGAGCCAAGAGAACATAATGTTACTGAATGGTCTTATGTTTTTAGGGCTTCCAAAGACTTTAATCTTGAATTTTGCTTACAGGACACTGTAAAGCTGGTAGCTACATCGGTACTTGCTTAGGTTTAAGTTGAGGTGAGTGCTGGAGTTATAATACTAACTGACACCACTGTATGTTCCCATGCAGCAATTACTGTGGGAATCTATTTTTCCACTTTGCGTGTGAGTGCATGTGTGGGCACATGCGTTGACAAGTCACCCTAAGCAAAAAAAAAAAAAAAACGACAACACATGCCTTCTCACAAAATCTTGTAAAATATTCTCCCCCTCAGCACCCACCCCTGTGAGCCATTATGGCAAAGTGAGGGAACCTAAATTTCTGCCACTGCTCCTATTTCCTACACCCACTCCCCAATTAACATTGGCAGATCATCCCCACATTTGTGCTTTGAACAAGAATTTTTGGCTGAGAGTCCAGGTGCAAGTAAACCAGACTCCAGACAGCAGCGCAATCAAGCACTGTTGTGAAACTGACAACCCAGCAGATAGGCAGCCAAGATCCATCAGTTGAGCCGCGTACAACGGCACCACAGCGTGTTCTACGTCCCCCCCCCCCCACCGGTTAATCAACATATCCTCTCATTTGACTCAAATAGAGGGGAGCTGCCACAGAAGAACTTCGCCTTGTAATTACAGTGTGCCAGCGTTAGTGAACGCTGCTCTCAATCATCCCCCATGGCAATTAGCATCAGGAGCACTAGGCTGATTGCAGACCAGCTCTGGAGAGACAACGTTTAGTTCAAAGTCAAGGGAGTCAGCCTCCTCTGCAATAGATTTGTGCTGTGGACTTGCCACGTATACTGTGGATTGTTAGCTGTGCTTTTTGTGTTCTTTGAATCACCATGGACAGACAGGCTGTGGACATGTTTCATGTGAAAAACCACCAAATTTGATTCAAAACATGTTTTTCTCCCTCGTCTAAAACATGTCTGGCAGTAAAGAAAACAGCACAACAGTCAATACACTAATGAATGGAATTGGAGCAGATTGTGACTGTGTTATCAGTAATTGTGTGTTGTCATTTCATTATTGTTACCGTGGTATCTATTATGCTGAGGAGGTCTTAATGGAGTCAGCAGTTAATGTCTTCCTTTTATGATAGGTGATGTTTAAGTGTTTCCTCTCTCTTGCTTCACAGCACCCTAATTTTGTTAAGGAAAGTGCTGTGTAATTACAGCACTCATTGTTATTGCTCTTAATATTTAGTTTCCTCAAGTAGGAATTGTAAGACACGAGGAGATGTATCTGAGTGTCAAGATAAAAGCCTGCTGGGGAAGAGCGCAGATATCCTCACTTGTCATGATTCAAGACTTTTAACTCAGCTCTGAAATAAAACTCATTTGGGTCACTTCTTCAGTACATGAAAAATTTGATTTTTGTCTAGACCCTTGTGTTAACTTAGATTAAATACCATGGGCCACAGGAATAATGAGCATCTTTCTATTAGTATGTATGATATTCCTCCTTATCACAAGTTCAACTAAATGCAGTTTAGCAAGTAAATGAGTAAAATAAGCAATTCAAGGACAAACAGTTCATGTGCAGTTGAAAAGCAGAAAGACCACAAAGGCAGAACACAACCTCGGAATAAAAAATAAGCACCCTCATGAATACAGGGTGTAATTAGGGGCAAAAGCAAGTGGAATGCAAAACAAATGTCCTAACATGCTGTAGTTTTTAAAAGGATAGGAGAAAGGAAAGGAGTTGCTCACCCAGGGAGATCTCGCGGGCGAAGGCCATGCACACCAGCATCAGTGGAAGGCCGACAGACACAAACTTGATGACCTTGTCCAGAGGAAGCTCCAGCTCCAGGTGGTTGATCTGGTTTATCCCGGAGCTGTCCTGCAGCAGGGCATCAGATAGCATGGCCTTGGCCGCCGCCTGGGCGATGGACATTTTGAACACCTACCCAATGATAAGAAATAGGTTTATTTTTTGACACAGTCAAGTAGGAAAGGAAGATATCGTGTGCTCTCTGTGCTGTAAGTACAAATCAGACTTGTGACCTTCGTCACATGCCGCTGCTTGCATTTTTCTATCTTATCTTCTCTGCCACTCTTCACTATATGCGATATAATAAAGCAGAAATGCCTATGAGTCTACAGTAATAAGAAAACCTTTAGATTAGTGGATTGCTTTTCCAATTAGGAGGAAATTCAATCAGAAATGCAATTAACATTATTCCAAGGAAATGTCTTCACTTACCTTAAGTCTTCCAGCTTTCTTTGGTGATACTATTAGAAAATATGTTTGCAGAGCCAAAGAGTTCTTCTCAAGGCCTGCACGGTGTTGGAAAGCTCCTTAAGTATTCAGGGAGGGCCTCAGTAAATGAGAGGTTGGATCTGGGCTGGACCAGGCCGAGCTGGGTCTGGCTCTAATTACAGAGAGGACATCTGAGAGCGTGTAGGCGCCCAGATGTCACTGACTGCAGCAGACCTCCAGTACCCAACACTGGGCCATGCAGTTGTGTGTTTATGTGTGTATGTGTGTGTTTCTCTGGTCTGTCCACACTGTGAGGCAGCGAGGTTGTGGCCCTCTTCAAACAAGTGAACCATCGCCAGTGGCTTTTTCAGCCTCTGTCATTCTGAGACTATTTTTACTGCATTTCAGCCTCAGAGCTACTGCTAGCTGAGACACTGTACTATACAACAGGGATGGTCATGTTTCTGACCTTCGCAGTACATGTGTTTTTGAGAAAGACTAACAGTGTGTAAAAATTCTATTTGATTGAGTGAATCTGACATACAGGACCTCCATGGATGGGAAGAATTCCACTGTGGTGTTTCTGAATATGAAAACATGTGGAACACAAATGAAACAAACAAACAAACAACGCTAAAACTTTTTAGCATTTGGCCACTGCATGGGATCTGTATTATATGTTGTGCTATAAATCAAGGAGATTCATCAGATTTGCCAAGTGAAGTTCACTGTTACAGATGGTTTGTTGAATTGGGTCTCCACAAACAAATCTGTTTTCACCAGAAAAAGAACAGTAATTTGTTGAACTGCTTAAAAGATTGGCTCACATTTTTTCACATCTGTTAGAAAACAGTAGTCACGGGTTCATATGTACATTGTTGTTGTACAGTTGTGTTTGTGTCCACCTGATGAATGTAAATCCAATATTCACTCTCTTTAAGCTCTGTTTTTGGTCTCCACCAACTCCTGAGGGTAATATCTGGCTCTATAGCTCTATAGCAATGTTCCACTATGTTTCCAAGCAACTTTGTCTGACTGCTGTTTGGACATGTGAAGTTATCATACAGTGGGTTTTTGATGAAAACAGCTGCCTGCTGTGGCTGGAACTTACGCTGATGAGAACACTGAGAGTTACTCAAAAAAGTAAAGTTGCGGGCCATACAACCAAAACAATGAGCTGGAAGATGTTAAAATGCTCTATAAAGCTGTTTACCACTATGAGCGACTTCTTTCACATACAAATAGCCATTCCATCCCTGGTTAATAAAAAAATATTGATTATTGCAGCTATAATCACAGAAGGGCAGATCAGAAAACGATTGTATTGTTAGGGAATGACAGACAACCTATTTTGCCTAAGGTATGAGGAGTTGTCGGATCATACTTTGATATATGATACTGTTTGTCTTGTAAGTTGGCATTTAGACCAGAAGCAGCTCTGTGTAAGTGGCTGTGGTAGGGGCTTCTTGTTTCAGGTACAAGGAAGTTTGAAAGTTACAGCAGTGACAATAATTTAGTTTTTTTCCCGAAGATTGCCAGGTCAACAGCAAAATATGGTATTCATGTCACATTTCAAGCAATCTTGGAACCCCTTCGGCTATTGTCTGATGACGATTTAGCCTCTGGTGGCAACGGCCAATGTTTCGGGGCTTCCGGTGTAGCCAGTGAATATCCGGATAACCATGGATGTATAATAAGAACTGGATACAGTGCCAGCGCTCAGCCTTGCTTCCAATTTTTTTCCAGTGGCCACTCGTGGTATTGCAGCGAAAAATCCCCTGCGGCCCAAAAGCATTTTCCCCATAGACCACCATTGTAAAAGAGAAGTCTGTAAAACTGTTGACAGGACACCTGGAACTGCAAACAAGGTTGATTATGACTCTTGCAATTATGAATTTTTGATCCATGGAGGTTTTATATTTGTAAAACTTTCCTCGAGCCGAGAAAAGCGATTTAAAAATCGGTGACGTCATCACAATGTAAAGTCTGTGGGCCGAGCGGGAACTCGTGGGCGGGGCCAGCGGGGGGAAACACTACTGCGCATATTCAGTGGGCCGCATAACCCAGAAGCAAACCCGGAAGCTAGAAACTTTTTTGGCCTATGTGCCAGGCGAGCAATTCTCGGAGTGAATAGGTGCCATCTTTGGGTCCGGTATCCAGTTCTTATAATACATCCATGTGAATTACGGATATCTGGGCCAAGACTTCCTCTTCCATGCACCAGCCATTGTTGACAGTCTGACAACGATTTCAATGCAGATACATTTTAAAAAAGCTAATAAAAAGCTAATCTCTAGGGATCCGAGATAGATAAAAAGCTAAATTGTCTTCAGACAATAGCTGATGGGTTCTGAGATTGCATTTTGGCCAATGCGTTCCGCCTCTTTTGCTCTACACATGAAGCAACCAAAGCCCACTCAAACGTGATTGGTCAATACTACTCAGATTACAAACAGACTAAAAATGGAAACCAAAACTCTGCCAATACCAAAATGTTGTCCCTTGCCTACAGATACCAGGAATACCAGGAATGTGCACTTGCATGTATTTAATTGGCCACTTTTGCCAGATGTCGTTGCATTGCGTTGTGGCAATTTGAACAAGGTTCAACTTTTTTGACAAAATGCTTTTGTTTTTTTCTGACCCAACTTATACATATCGCATTTCCACACATTCAGATGAAAAATATATAGTTTAGCTGACCATTCTTGCATTATTAAGTATTGTATTCATAGAACATTGAACCCCGCTGGGCTGAAGTGAACCACAGTATACAACAACAACACGACTGTATTAATAAAAGAAATACACTAGTAAATGATTTATGTTCAGTTCTGCAGCTGTAGCTAATGATAAATTAAAATGCCTACCTTAGCCTCTGTATGTGATAGATGATTATATTTACATTTTATCCCACTTACTCTCCAACTGGTGTTCTTACTGTTTAGATAGGGCCACTGGCTCCTCTGACCTGCTGCACATAAAGGCCTCTGTGGAATAATTAAGTGTTTTGATGCTCATACTCTCATACAATTAGATCACATGTATAAATGTGGGTGATTTCACTCCCACATATAAGAACTTTTGAACATTGCTTCCTCATGGCAATATCAAGAACCTAATCACCTCATCACATGTTGCCTACTCCTAATATACAGTATTATTTTGAAGCCTTGCACGGCCACTGCAATTCAAATTCCTCTGGCTGAAGGAGGAGAAAAGTAGCAGAGGCAGACAATAACAGACATTTAATAAGTGTTCTTGCAATTAAAGACTGACCTTTTTTTAGGGGGGCAGAAAACAATGTGTACAGGCCGCATAAAAACAACACAGTGTGGCTCGTGCAGCTAACACCCACAGGAGTGATTACCATGTACTCCGAGGGAGCAGAATCCACATTTCAGAAGTTGAAACCCTGTGGTCGAGCGCTCTGTTGGGTTCTTTTATGATAGCCGGCTGAAAAGGTGGGAGAGCATTTGGGTGGGCGTCTTCCAGCAAGTTAAATCAAAGGCTAGAGCAGTAACCAGTGGGTGGGAGACAACACATGTGACAGGAAAATGAGGGAAGTCAAACCAATATTTAGACTCCTGACTCTGTAATCTGGAAATGTGTTAGAATTAAGCAGGGCCTGAGAGGGTTCGGAAGTGTCACACACATACATAAGTTTTGCTCTATTGTGATCCTGGCTTAGATATGTGTAGCAGGGAACAAAGCTTAATTGTCTGGTGTTTTGTTCTTTTTGTTTAGTGCTTTTCTTCTTTAAATGTGCTCATGAATCAAACTGCCAGCTTCTTGTTTGGGAATTTGTGGCCCAGCATTTGTTTGTTCAGTCTAAACATATTGCAGAACTTTCATATCACAAAGTCAAAATCAGTACCTTTACATGTTTTAATTATTAAAATTGGTCTATTGAAACACAATAGATTATGACAACAAAGAGTACAAATGAATAGAAATATCCCCTAATTGTCTGTCACTTGCTCTGGAAGATCCATTTAAAAAAAGCAATCGAGAAAAGAATATTAATGAGCAACATACTTCACAATGAACAATCAGAACATTCAATATAACATGTTTTTTCTTTTTCTAGACATCTTCACATTAGAAACGAGCAACTCCATTTGTTTGTTTTAGTACAAAACAGAGAGCTGAAATTGTTTCACAGTTTCTTCAAAATCCTTCACGTAAAATTTAAAGAGACGTTACTACTGAGGTTGTTTTTTTCTTTTTCTCTTTCTCCTCCTCTCCTCTCCTCTCCTCAAAATTGTCTTCTTCCTTGAAAAAGTTTGTCAGTAAATGACACTGGCTCTGTCGGCCGGGGGGACTCCAAAGTCATTAGCGTTTCTCTCAATGTTGAGATGTGGGCGAGACAGTTTGTAGTGACTGGCAGTCACCCATGGTCACAAAAATACACAAGCCATTTTCTAAGAATTGATGGTTGAAGTCAAGTATGTGCGTGGCCAACAGCTACTACAATAGCCTTATTCAGAAAGTCTGCAAAACCTACAGTATATGCATAAGCAACTGTCATTGTCATGTTGTTCCTTGAGCTACCCTCTGAGGCCACACAAAAAAAAAAAAATAGAATAAATATGCAAACCCTCAACACCAGAATGCAAACATATGAAAAATCCAATATACATACTATATGTGCAGTCAGTATGCACCAGTTTACTACAGTTTCTTTTGCTCATGGGATAAGAAAAAAAAAAAACTAAGATTGTTTGAAAAGTCATGCTCGAAAAGGTTTGCTGCAGCGATAAGTCAAGTGTTTCGCTCATGAGGAAGAGACATGCCGAATGAGAGTGTTGTTCGACCTGAGAACCTATGGGTCATTTAAAAGGCGTGAATGATGTCCCAGCAGTGGAAGCCAACACATACAGTCACTTCTGCTGACATTTGGACAGCATTACACTTTTTTTTTCCCTCTGCTTTCTTTTGCCTCCTCACTCTTATTTTAGGAAGTGAAATGACACATTAACTGTAAAGTTAAAGCGTAGACTGCCAGTTGAAAATTGAGAGTTCTTTCAGTCACTTGAAATGAACAGTTAAAACAGCTGCAGCCCTTTTTTGTAACTCATTTCATGGTGCCAAAATATTTGGACATCTTACATTCAATTAAGTAGTTGTTTTACACATACAGTCAAAGATTCTCACTGTGCAAAGGTTTTTAGTCTTTTGTTGCATGTGCAACTACTCAAGACTCCTCATTCGCCCGTCCAGCATTTCCTTTTTCAGTTCTCATTAACCTGAATTCAAAACAGCCTCAAAATGTCACGGCTCTCTGAAAGCATCAAATGTAATCATCTGCTTTTTTAACTGTTGCTCTAAAATGGGTAGAAATGTCCTCAATTTAAAACTGGCATTCATCTTCTCAGCCTTTTAGTTCCTGTGCCATTTCTTTCCACAAATAATAAGAGTTACAGAGTAAAAAAATGTGCTACTATCCAAATATTCCAAGAGCTCACTGCATGAGAATATACTACAGTATATTAAAATGCAACAACACATATTCATCATTAAACTAATATCCGTCCTCTGTAATCACTATCATCATGATCATTGTGTCTGATTAGACTCCATGGTGGCTCTGAACAAGAGTCTCTGATGAACTTGGAGAAAACCTAATATGCCCTTTAACGCTCTGAAAGAGTCACTTAGCATTAGTCATCCTAGTCCTAGTTTGTATGAGGCCGTATTGAGGAGACAACTGAGGTCAAAGTCTTTTCCTCTATTCGACTACTCCAGTTCCTCTCTGTGCTCCATGCTCAGATCTCTCCTTCCTCCTCCTATGCTGGACATTTGCCTCCCCCTGTCGTTTTCCTCCTCTCCGTCCTCCTCCTCCTCCTCTTCCTCCTCCATTCCTTCCTCCTCTTCCTCCTCCTCTTCCTCTTCGTCCTCCTCCTCAGTGCCGTCCATGGAGTCGTCGGCCCCCAGCATGGCTTGCTGCATGGCCAGGGTGGCTGAGTCTGACGACAGCGACTGGAGGCTGTCCATGCTCAGCGGGTCTGAGGGGAGGCAGGGAAACAGAGCAGTGGTTAGGAGGTGGCACGCAGTTATAAACCCAGTAACAGACCAAATTCCAACAAAAGATTTCTACATTCACACGTGCACCTAGGTAGTATTTATCAAAATTTGCTTTCAGGCAACCAAGGTATAAATTAGCTCCAGAATGAAGACTAGATGGAAGAACATCCCAACATAGGCACAGATAGCTAGTACCTAAAATGGACCTTGACATGAAAAACTAGACATTTCCCCTGGGTGACTGTTGCCATGATTTCTTTATCGAACTATTCTCAAGAGAGTTGGAGTCTACATACTTTTAAATACACACACATACTTGTGATTCATGTAGGAAAAATGTTGTTTTTGTTCGAGAATTTGATGCTCTTTGTTTTTGTCTTTTGCCTTCACATCTTCAGAATCAGAATCAGCTTTATTGGCCAAGTATGTGTACACATACAGAGAATCTGGCTCAGTTTTTTTTCATTGCTTTCAATGTACTTACACAGGAATAGACATCACAGTTAAGAACACGGACAAAACTGGACAAATAAAGGTAAAAAGTAGACAGGACTGGTCTGCACACAAGTATCTTCTCACATAAATAAAAGAAAAGAGTCAAAAGTGGTACCTAGTGGTTAAGATTTAAGACAACACACAAGATTACATTTTACTTCTTAACCTTTCATGCATGTCTTTAAATAGCATGTACAATTTAGGACTTAGGAAAAAACTTAGTGTTGGCCTACTGTCTGAGTTGTTTCCTGTTTGAGATCTGTGCGTCTGCAGAACTCCAGCCACAATGGAGTCGGGCCAGAAGCGCTGCGTCGGACGGTGCTGGGACTTCATCTTCTTTGCTTTAGGAGCCGGGTCGGGGTTACTGGCATCCAGCATAGGCTGGAGAATACGCCGACGAGCGTTAATGAACCTGTGAGAACGAGAAAGGGACAAACGTTGGTGGGGGGTTGATGTAGGGGATAGACATACCCTCAAGATACCCATTATTTTATTTTAGAAAAGTAAAACCTAGACTTAGAGTGTAATATTATTGATACAGATGATCATGGTCATTAAAGGCTTTGTGGGTAAAATATGTTGTAATAGGACACAACACCAGAAGAAATTTGGGGAAGAGTGAACACACAGCGAGGTCCAGAACACTGTGAGCTTCAATTCCAGTGAAATTATTCACCACATCTTTTGGATACCTTGCCTTCATCAGAGTGCTGCCTGAGGTTGTTTCTTGTTTTCCTTATACACAGTCCATTGATCAGTTAGGTGACTTATATATCACCATAGATACCATGTATACAAAACAACATACTGTCATTATTTTAAAATAGATTTTATAAAATACAATATTTAGCCTTAGTGAATACAGAAATTTACCAGAGAAATATAAAACATCAGAAATGCAAGACAAACAATGTTACAACCAACTTTTCAAAATATTCTTTGACAAATACAACCATTACCCATCAATGGATAAAGAGGTTGAATCTCCATTTTTCAGCACAAAGTAGCAGATTTTTCTCTTTCATACTCAAATCTCTTCAATTTCTCAAAAAATCCTGTTCCTTGAGAACAAAAATATAAAAGAAGAGTGAATGCATGACAAGAAGGGTGCCACAATTTGATCTCAGGTGTACTTGATACATACGTCCAGGAGATGGCGCCACAGTGACAGCAATGTGCTGAGGAGCTCTGGTGTAGTTCAATTTAAGCAAAGCCTCCAGTCATATTTATTTCCACTACAATAATATGAAGTGTTGTCTTTCTGCCTACATATGCACATGAGGACAGCATCTTACCAGTTGTTCACTTGCAAAAGGGTTAGATTTGTTTGTGCTGCAATCTGCCTTTTCTCGTCTTCTGTTGGGTATGGGTGCTGAAAGAAGGGAGAAGCACCATCTCAGTTTTCAAACATACATTTTGATCAAATTTATTTCGTTTGACTTAATATTGACTTCTCATGTTAAAACCAACAAATGAAATCTCTAAACACTGAAATTTCTTACTCTCTGATCATTCAGTAACCTCCTCCTTCAACTAGTTTAGCCTCCAATCTCCACACACATCCCATACATCATATTTTTCTTCTCTGCATCCATAACTACCACTTCCCTTGAAAACAAGGCCAACAAATGACCATTTCAGATGAATGTACACACACCCATACACACTTTGCAGCCTCACCATAAGATGCTGAAAGAGCCACGAGCGCATGATGTTGGTGGCATGTTTGGGCAAGACCCCCCTCTTATTCTTGGACTTCTTGTCTTCGCTGTCCAACAGGGATGACAGGTCCACGTTTACCTTTACAATAAACACCAGGGAGGGAAGAGAAAGGAAGAAAAGAAAAGGAAAAACAGGAGCGGATGGTAGGGCTTAGTTATTGTTGCCACGGAAACAAAGGGAGACTACCAATTACCTATCTTTTTTTTCAGTGGCAAGGGCAGAAACACCTCCTCAAGTGTCACCATGGTAACTGAATTTGAGTAATGATACTTAAAATATAAAAAAGCAGCCCCCTTGACTATGTGGAAACACAAGAGGGTCAGTAGTCTGTTTGGTGCAAGGCAAGCCTTCGGTCAAAAGTTTGGATTTCACAGTTTGGTGCTAAATTAGTGAGGAGCTGGTGTAAAGTGTGACTGTGTTTGGCTTAGTTTTTCATTTGTGTTGACCTAAGCCTGTCTTTGTGTTCAGTGAGAAATCATTATTCAGATCTTATTGTTTGGAGTACGAGTGCTGAAGGACGAGATGCTCTCAGAGTATTGACAGTCTTTGACAGCCTGCGGTGTCTATATGGATGCGTGTGTGTGTGTGTGTGTGTGTGTGAGCCCATGTGTTTGGTCTAGCTAAGCTGTACTTGTGAGGACTGACGCTTGAGAGTCCACTATTCTTGTAAGGACATTTAGGTTTGTGAGGGTCATCAAGGGATTTTTGGCCAACATGTTCAGATTATTTCTGTGGTTGCAGTCAATAAATGGTTGGATGTTCTAGTTAAAGAACATATTAGGGAAGGGTAAGGCTCCAGAGTGTTAAAAGACAAGTCTGGTGATACTTAATTTTTATTATTATTAACAAATCCCGTAAAAGACACATACCAACCCATGCCATACCATGATCTTACTAACTAACTTTGTGGATTAATCCACCGCTGAAAATAGTCCCCAACGCATGAACTATTTCCTCCTGTTTGAGTAACATTTCGTCACCTTGGAATTATAAGGTTCTATCTGACATTTTTGTCAAAATTGAGTTATTCACATATTCTTATTTTGTGACAACTTATTAACATTATGTGAGGTGTTTTTTTAAGTTGTATGCATTTTTGGAATTTTTTTTTTTTTTTAGTAAACAAAAAGGTTCTATCTCTATTGCTATTGGGAATGCAAAAGCTCTATATCTCAAAATCGCTCAGAACGCAGATGGAACCTTATAATTCCAAGGTGGCAATTTGCTAAAAACCACAGTGGCCAGCTGTTTAAGGAAATGACTGAGCTTTTTTTTTTTAAATGAAACTATTTATTGTGAGCATTTATGTCTTCAGTAGGAACCAATGGGATTGGGGCTCAGTGCTAGAAACAGGGAAATCTGAAAGTATTGAGAGACGGACTAACACATTGTTGGCTTTGTTCTTTTCATGGGATTTGATGATAATATCAACAAAGAATATCACCAGGATATCACCAGACTGATTTTTTTAATACCAGTTAATGTAATGTCTTCTTTGTTTTAGCAAAACAGCCCATATTTCTTGTGTGTGGCGTAAAATCTATTCACACAGTCACATGTAGAGACTCACCTCTCATCTGGGGACAAAATGCTAGTCCCTCTGATGTTAAGCCATTACATTTTAAGGCTAAGACTTGGTTTTGGTTAATTTTAGGGTGTTAGGGTAAGCGTTGGGGTTAGGCATGTATCAGTTATGTTTAAAGGTTATCCCCAGATTCTCCAGACAAAGAATGCAAGTCAATGCAATGTTCTCCTAAGTGGAAATAAAAAACAAGTGTGTGTGTGCCTCTGTGTGTATACACTATACTACAATATGGGTGTGTTCATTTCATTGTGGAGATAAATGTGTGTGTGTGCTCTGAGGCAGATAATATGAAACACAATGGGCCCTCGATAGCAGCCATTACCAAACCCTCTTTGACACTATCTGCAAAAAGCTATACTTCATATTCTGAATTAAAAAATACTACATAAAGATGTATACACATGCACTGAATCACATCGCACACTGTACTTTACTGCCTGCATATTCATTAATATGTAATATATAATATGAGACAAATCTTTTTAATCTGTCATTGTCATTGTACCAAGCAGTACCAGCGACTTTGAGTTTTTTTATGATTGAGGTGCCCATTTGTGAAGGCTAAAATACTTCAGAGAGAAGCATACATATGAAAGTTTTATATGCATAAGCATGCAGGACAAAATGCATGAATAAATAAAAAACACAAGTCTGCTAAAGAATATAAAATTGATTAATTTTATGCAGAGCGTAGTAGTGGAAAGAATCTTGGCTGTCTTGGAGATAAATAACAGACAACCCCCCCCAACACACTATGTCCATAAATACACATTCACATACACTCAGATCCCCCCCTCATACTCCCACACAAAAGACAACAAGACTCATTACAGTTGCAGCTGGGTGTCACGTGGATAACCCTCCTCTTATCCCCCCTCAGCCCTGGGAGCGCATATGTTCTGGGGGAAAGCGAGGTTGAATTAATTGGCGGCACCGAGCTCGAGAGTGTGATTACTCTGGGCTTGTCGGCAAAGTAGCGACGGGGCTGTGTTCAATTCCCAGCCCACATGTAGCACTCTGGCTCAGCTGGGTCGCGACTATTCACCGAGGCCTCCTCTGACTGTCAAGCACAGAATTACCTGGCTGAAACTGAGTCCCTCTTCAGGCCACTGCTGCTGCACATGAAGAACTGTCCCCTGCTCCCAGTTTTTATTTATATCTATAAGCCAGGGTTGAGACTGCCTCACCAGTGATACGTTAAATCTACCTAGCCTGGTGCTTTTCTGAGTCATGCATATGTTTGAAATGTCATAAAAGAGAAAAGGGCAGTGATTATAAAATTGAAAAAAAAAAAAAAAAGAATTTCAAAACAGAATTTGATCTGTAATTCTGAACTCTAATTACCCACCCACTTGGATTGCAGTTTTGTGGCTCAAAAACTAATAAGTTAATTTTCTCATAGACTCCCCCACTTAAGAGCAGAATTAAATGTAAAAGGAAAATAAGTTTCAATTATTTCATTATCTTCTGTTGCATATTTCAATATTGCATTGTCAATCTAACTTGTGGCTCAATAAAAACGTGGTTTCTTATATAAACAAAACAACATTAACTTTACACTATAGACCCTGATAAAGACACATTCATACCACATACTCAGGCCATCTTACATGCACACCTGACACTGCCTATAAATGAGTCGTACTTTATGTTTGTAGTCAACAAAAGGGAAAGCATGCTGACACCAAGTGTTTCTGAACTTTTTACATCAATGACACTAAACTATAGTTAAGACATTGCCAATGCTACTGCCAGTGACAGAGCTTTTACCTGGAAATGGAGTTCTTGTGTGTTTTTATGTTAAGCCAACTTTCATATAGAATATTTGATCTGCTCTACATTTGCTGGTCTATTGTTTTGCCCTCAGTCTGGTGTCTCAGTCCTTTGTTGTTGTGCTTCCTTCATTTACATTTTGAAAAGTCATAAAAATAACTTTCTGGCTTACCACTTTCCTGAAAAACATGAAGGCAACACATATTGTATCATACGTAAGTTACAGAATGTCCTAATATGTTATGGTTAGAGTCTATATTCAGCTGTGATGACATGTTAAGGGTGGAGCTCGACTAAATTTAGTGCAAGTAAGCAAATGTCAACTAAACTCTGACTCATCAATCAAAGATAAAACAGAGTGAATGGTTAGAAAATAAACACTGTATTAACATATGAGGCTAAATAGTGGTTCTCTACTTTAGCTGTTTGCCTTACAGTAGCTAAGGTTAAGCACAACGTCAGGGAAACAGCTGTAGCTCTTAGTTGTCACTAGCATTGCTTTTGCCCTTCAACCATGCAGCTCAGCTAACTAGTGTAAAACATTTACCCTGACCAGGTACTAAGCTGTTGACAGCAGCCTTTAGCTCTAATATTCTAAATGATGTTTTGTGCCTTTTCATTACTATTGTTTGAATCCATACTCTTTGAGACTAGAGATGCTCTGGAGGTCTCATTTCTGGAGTTGACTAGAACTGTTACAGTCTCTTGTATGATGTACCTTTCAGCTAAATTTGCAATTTATTACTAGGATCAGTAATGAGGCTCATTCAAAGACGAAGGATACAGTGAGTGTCCCAAATATCCTAAAACAACTGCAGAAGCCTTTTGAGCTGGAAAAAAGGAAATATTAAAACCACAAATGTGTCCTTGTGTAATAAAACAATTCCAGGCATTCATGTGGGGTTTACTGTTCCAAAGCCTTTGATGGAAAGTAGATAAGACATATGTGGTAATAATGTATTCTGTCCATAATAATTTCATAATGCTTTACTCTCTTTTCTCAAAGTGTTAAAGTGTGTGTGTTGTGTATTAACTTTGAATTTTATTTCCTGCATATGTGTAAATCACATCATCAATGTGTCGGTCGGACAGCTATACCTGTGAGTTCTGGATTTGGATGGTTCCCGACGGCAGCGCCTGCGTTAACACTTGCCCTTGCGATGTCACCATGGCAACCGGCTGGTACAGGGTCCCACCTGAGGGGATAATTTGCCGTCATGAGTATCAAGTGGCTTCAGCAGCTACTGGCAGCCACATCCCACACTACCACCAGAGCCTTATTAACTTCTTGTCAGCTCCGCAAACAAAAACACGGCAAACAAGAGATGAAGTGATTAAATTCAAGGTGCATTAATGTCCTTTAACCCAGAAAAAAGAAGAAAGGAGTGCGCTTTTGCTGCTGGCTTAATTAGTCTTGATCAAGACACTCATCACAGTCTGTTTGAGCTCTTCAATGTGTAGTGATTAAAGGCAGAGACATTGATTTATTTTGGGTTAAAAGGGATTTCCAGAGGGCAGGATTAACATTTCACTGTACAGGCTTGACATTATAAGCACCTATCAGCCAAGCACCCTGTGAAGGATACTACCATGGCTCTCTGATGTACATATACACACAACTCAGTCACTACAGATGTATATTGAAAGATAACATTAAGATAATAGCATTTAAATCTTACGATTCATTGTAGAATGGTGTACGTGCTTGTGCTGAATGATGTGGTTGAAATAAAAAAACATGCTAACCATACTGATTATTTTTAATTATATGCTTATTTGTCAGTATGGATTATCAATGCAAAACCATGATAAATATTCAAGTTGATGTTACATAGTAGTAAACTACTTTAAATGTCCCATGCCTCAAGTGTCAGTTTCCAAAGAATGTTAATTATCATAATAATAACCTTTATTTATATAGCACTTACAGTTACAAAGTGCTTTACAGTAAAAATTAAAACCAAAGCATAACAGAGAAAAACTGTTAAATTTGCTAAAATAAGGAAGCAGCAAGGCAGAGGAGAAAAATATTAATAGATAAACATAATACCAATGATAAAAAATATTAAATTGAATGAATTAGAATTAAAAATAAGATATTTGAGCCGGGCAGCGACATTTTGGATAAGCTGGAGCAAAGCAACTATGGTGTCTTATGGCTAAGACCTGAATAAAAGGAATAGCAGATGATACAAGCATGAATACTTGAAATCTGAGAGAGTTGAAAATGATTTCATTTTGACTGAGGTCCTCAGCTGGAGGAAGCATAATTGAACCACACTTTCAAACGGAAGACTAGTGTCAAATATCACTCAAAAGTTGAATGCACTGTCCTTTATTCTAAAAGACAGATGACTCCTTGTGACTGCACAGGAAGGGGTGAAAGACAGTGGGCCAAATATAAGGATCTCCAATTGAGATGTCTGTTGAATTTAGAGGTTTCTGTGTCAAATCTTGACAAAAATGTGACCCAGTGGCAGCATATATATATATATATATATATATAGAAAACAAAAGTGGTCCCAAAATAGATCCTTGGGGGACTTCAGTGTAGAAGCTGCTCTATTGATGACATAAAAACTTCTACTAGTAACCAAACCAGTTGAGAGCCAGAAGAAGAACATCACATTGTATATCAGTGAATAGATACTTCAGCTGCACATTGCTAACTGGTCGTTACCATTTATCCTCTAGTACAAATAAAACTGCACTGTGCACAATGTCTGTCTGTATTTTCTGTCTGAAACAGAAGTGTCAAACATAATTTCTCTACATTCTTATTTTATTCAGTTGTCAGTTTTTCCCCCTGACAATGACAGCATGAATTTCTACAATTCCCAATAGGTTTTCAATATCAGAATTTCAAAATGTTTCCACCACAAGCAAAATTCTGTTTACATCTAAATGTGGGTTGTTTGAGGTAACACAGTTCAGTGCTGGCAAATACAATCATAAAATGTTGTCCATTGAAAAAAGTAAGGGTTCAGAGATTTGGAGACATAATGTATTCACATGTACTGATAATGATGCATTGTAAAAGCAAGTGTGACCATTGAAACTTGAAAAATCATAATATGTCTGTTAATGTGGAAGCTTCACAGTCTGTGTGAAAGGAAAGTGCTTGTCTGACCACTAGTCACATGGATATCAAGTTATTAGCAGATTTTACTATGAGGAGTAAGTCACAGAAATTCAATTAATAGTTCAAATAATCCCTACCCCAACTTTTAAATGTGACATTGCACTAGATAACCAATACAAGCCAAAATATATATTGTATGTGTATGTGTCAGGGTCCTAGTGTTTTAATGTCTGTGTATGTAATCACATGCTTACCCGATACCACTTGAGAGTTGATGGTAGTCATGGTGACATTGCCCTGTTGCAGACCCCCGGCGGGCACCACAATCCCTGAAGAGTTAACAGAGCTGGAGACAGAGGTCATGGATGGAGAGGAGGTCTGAATTAGTTCCTGGGGGATCACAGAGAGACACTAGTGAGCAAATGTAACGAGATAGCTCTAGTGTTTGTGACTGAAAAACTCCCAGCATCAAAATCTACCTGGTGATAAATGACAAGGGGGGGAGCGCTACTAAGAGAGGGATACCATCACGGAACTGTAAGATCCACAGAGAGTCCCTGACTGACCTGCTGCATGTTGAGACTGGTGTGTGATGGAGAATAGGGTCCTCCGAGGTCGTTACGGAGGAGGTTGTCGCTGTGCATCTTGGTCTTGAGGCAGGTGATGTAACGGTTGCAGAAATCTTTACAGAGCTCATTGACCTTCTCTAACTCCAATAGGTGGATCCGCAACACCTGAATGGCCTTTACCATCTGAAGGAAACAGAGACAGACCATAAACAGATCACCTTCACGATATGCCACAAAACTGCATCCCTTTATTCATTTTTCAATTAATAATGGGGTATTTAAGGAGTTATGGTATTAACTGGACTTTAAGGGGATTGTGGAATTAATGCCTTTTCAATACATTTTCTGCACAGTTTAATGGATTTTTAAGGGGAAAGACCTGTTCAAATTTACCAAATATCATTACCATACTATATGTTTTTCAAAAACATTCAGACATAGCTTTAATGCTATTTGGCAAATTTGACGGGGTTTAAAAGGCAAAGACTATCAGTCTGTGAGGCTGTACTTTTTGAGCCAAATGCTAAGTAAATGCTCACAATAAAGTTCAAGTTCAAGTTTAAGTTCTTTATTGTCATATGCACAACAATTACAGTGAAGCAGTCATTGGCAACGAAATTGTTAATTCTCAGGCTCCCTTCAACAATGCTCAAATAAAAAAAAGAGGTTTCTGCCTGTTAAAAGGGAGTTCTTCCTTGCCATTGTCACCTAGTGTTTGCTCATGGTGGGAATTGTTGGATCTATGAATCATACTATAAAGAGTACAGTCTAGACCTGCTTTATATATATATATATATATATATATATATATATATATTTCACATACATACTTTATTTGTTCAGCTTTGTTGTCCTTGTTCTTAGCTCTTATGTCTATTTCTGTGTAAAATCCCTTGTATGTACGCATACTTGACCAATAAAGCTGATTCTGATTCTGATTAGTGTTGTACCATGTAGCAACATAACATTTGCTAATTAACACTAAACACAATGGACAGCTGAGGCTGATGGGAATTTGATCTCAAGGTATTTGGTCATACACCAAAGTACTGGACAAAGTGAAATGTTGACCTCCTGGCAGCGCTAGATGAAAAGTCAGTGATCAACAAAGTTATTATTCAATAATTGTGAAGGGATTACACTCTAGCTGGTCACGCTAGAGGAAAAGTCAGTTGGATTTATCCTGTCTGTATCAAATTTTATGGCAATCCATCCAATAGCTGGTGAGATATTAGTGTGGCTAAACAAATCTATTAAAAAAAAAAAACATTAAAACAATTGTTTATTTTTTATTAATGTGAATTAACAAAGCCACAGATACATTTGGAACTAAATTGAAAAACTGGCTATTTTAAAGCAGTAGTGATCATATTATGTCACTTCCATAAAGTTGGGGGACTAGTGAGAGAATAGAGAATGGTCAAAAGCAGAGTCAGATATCCTGACTTGTAGTGCCTACTTCCGGTCAAGCTCCAAAAAACCTTGGATCCTACATTTCCCATAATGCAACTGGATATTGTGTTTCATGAGACCTCTCCTGCCTCCTACTGTTAATGCCCACTTCTTTCAAACCCAACACCTCCAGTTTGTAATGCAGGTTTTTTCTTTTAAACAATGATTAGACTCAAAAACCAGATTGTCAGGTCACTAGATGTGGAACAAGTGAGATGAGGTGTTTACAGTTTTTAAAGGGTGCTATGTGACGAGAGGAAGTGACATGCAGCGATTTCTTTTATTTATGAGCAGGGAGTGACATTCAATTTTAATGTTTATTCCAGAGATGCATATAGATTGCGAGTATACAGGGGGGCTCTAATCCTTTCATCCTTCACTCTCCCAAAGCCAGAAATCAACAGATCTGCCTCTAATATGCAACGCTGAGAGGGAAACTTGAAGCTTCTCCACTGTCTGTCTGTTGGGCTGGCTTTGTGGGCCACAACATTTAAACAACATCATAACATAATGAGGTTGATTAAATACCTTTCTTTTAATTAGCTTCCCCCCAAAAAATCTTGTTCAAACTCATTAAATGTACTTCAGAAAGGATATTTTCTCTCTTCTTATAGACATGAACAACATATATGGTTTGAATCTTTGTCACATACAGTAACCTCCCACTTTGTTTCTACTGTAGAATGGAATCTGTTTTATAGGGGGCTTGAAGATATTGGCATGTTGGATTTTATAACAAAATAATCTAAGCAAATGTACACTTACTACCTTTTTGGAACTTTCAGCTGCATCTTAGGGTCTTCTTCAGCAAATGAAAACTATGCAGTTGAAAGCTCTGAAAAGCTAGTAAATGTACCTTAGATATTTTGTTACTAATACTGTTCCCAAAAGTCCTGAATGACCTTCCATCAAAAATAAAAACAAGTTTAAAGAAAAGTGAAAGTCAATCTCAAACTTATAAATCAGCCATTACTTCTCGTGTTTGAACTCAGCTCAACAACAAAGCAATTTTTTCATTGGTGAGTCACTCATTTGCAATTAACCTGCAAAAAAGTAAAACAAGAAAAAAAACTTCATGACCAATTATTGGACACCTCCTGTTGTTGTAGCTTTTAGGTTATTAATAAATACTAAGCTTTCAGTACTAAAACCTGCACTTTACACTTTGAAACAAGACTGATTATCAATACTACTATATTGTGCTGATTATTAGTTTTAATTTTATTGTTGTCATGCCAGTTACCGAGTTTTGTGTTTCAGTATTTTCCTCACAACGGCGTTCCTGGCAAGCATTCAGACCATCATGAGGCATTAAGAATCCTTACTGAAACATGGCCTAAAGGAAGTCTTGTAGTAGTTTCTTAAGGCTGATGTTTCCGTGCAGGACTGATGCCCCTGAAGCTGTCGAGGAAATTCTCCCTACACCATAATGGAATTGTTGCTCTGGCCAGACATTTTCAAATAATTTAAATGAATGCAATAGCAGGGGTCAAAAAGGAACATCTGTCATATTGGAGGCACATGACACCGATGAACAATATGAACAATCTGCTATTTAATGGCAAATACAGAAAAAAACAACTTGAACATATTTAGAATGTTGTTTGAAACTATGAAAAGATTACAATCTAGGGGTTTTGTTTGTGGTGATAACAGACTTTTTTAACAGGAATCATTCAGTAGATGTGCAGTATCCGTAGAATTCTGTATTTCTTCTCTTCAGCAGGTATCCTGGCTTTTCTCCGCTCTGTGTGGCAGACTGTAGTGCACTCCCTCAAAGTCACCACTCAAGGTCAACAGAATGGACAGAAAAGTGCTTGGCCAAGGAGGAGATAAATCAGCTAATTAAACTGCGCTCACTTAATCAAGGGACCAGTGTAACATTACTGCCCTGTGGAAGAGTTAGTGCCCTCTGGGAGGGATGCCCGCACCCAGTGCCTCATAAAACACACAGATGCAGGGTTAATTGACTGTTCAGCACTTGTCGGCCTGCTGTACCAAGTACTGTAATGGCAAGAGTGCACTTTTTTATTCTTGTCTCTGTCTTTGTCTCTGTCTGGCTTCAACTCCTCCCCCTCTTTTCTCAGTGAACATGATCAGCATCCTCCTTCTCTTAATTTGCAATTACTGCTAGCTGTTGTGCAAGGGGAAGTTCAGGGGGAGGATGGGGAAGATTACATGACATAGGAGGGAATGATTAGGAGTAGTAATGATGGGATGCACTGCAAACAGACAAACTGGCATTTCTACACCTTTATTATTATTACTTTTTTTAGTTTGAATTGAGGAGGTTCCCTAAACTAACTAATATTGCAGCATTGGTTAAAACCCATCAATTCCCAGCTAACCAACAGAGATAAAAAAATGGGGTCGGGGGGGGGGGGTCATAAGAACCAACTGCCATTTCAGTGACTGAGGTTATATGGCAGCAAGACTTAGGCCACATTCAGGCCAAATCAGGCGCTGCGGTGAAAACGCCAGTTCTCTAATTCATTTTAACGTGGGTAGTGCGTTTAGGCTACGACGGTGGGGACTGCAGGGGGTGTCGAAAAAAACTCAGCAGCCCTGTAGCGAAAAGTTGAAACAGAATCAACTTTTGCAGAAACGCAACCCGACGTCATACCGGAATATACCCAGGTGAAGAAGAACTTTGTTTACCATGTGGCATTGTAGCATTCCACTGTTTACTGTAGGATTCCGCTGTTTAGAGAGACTGATCAATCGCCGCCGTGATGACTGTACATCAGCTGTTTATCCCTGCCACGAGGGAGCACAAAGACGTCAGTCGCCGTGCAGTCGCTTGGCTTGTATCGCTCTTCAAGCTGGGATTGCTGGTTAGTATTTCTACTTGTGCTACAATCAGCAAGTCCATGTAGTGACACTCCCACACTGCCGCACAACCCTGCGCCAATCGCCGCAACGCCTGATTTGGTGTGAATACAGCCTTATTGTCCAAGAGGTTATTGATCTGGTCTTCCAAGATGAGACTAGTTTGCAATTAGCAATTGTTTTTTTATTTTTTTATTTTGTTTGTTGGTTAAATGTTAGTTAATGTTGAATTAATAGTTAATAGTTATGAGGATTTTTTTATGATATAGCAGTGAGGACAGTGTTTGATGGTTGTAAGGGTTATATATAGTTGTATAATAAACCCCACAGTTACAGAATGATTGATAGATCAAAATTTGGTATAGACACTTGTTATGAGGGGATTTTTGGGCCGGGTCAAAATTGACCCAGACCGTACTGTGAAGGTAATGAATATGAACAGTATGTAAGGGTTAAAACATTTAATCGAAGAAGCACCACAATACAAATGAGAAGTCAAAGTGGCTGAAGACCATGTTGTGTTAATGATGACCATGTAAGTCACAGCTGTTGGCTTACCAAGTTATCCAGCTCTGGATCTTCACTGAAGAAGGGCTTGTGTTCTCTCTCCTGCTGGTGCACAAAGTTTTCAATGTCCACATCAAAGCTGGCTGACGTGATGCATTCAGATCCCTGTGTGGCCTGCTCACACTTCTCAAACAACAACGCCAGCAGGGGGAACAACGGATGTCTGAGGAGAAAGAGAGGGAGAGGGGAGAGTGAGAGAGATAAATGTTGTCTTTTATTAGACTTTGATCTTAATTCATGCCTATATTATTGATTGTGTTTTAGCAGTAAATGTTGGTGCATCAAGCCAGAAGTGGATTGTGGAGTTTTGGGAAGTGTGTGTGTTGCACTTTATTCTACTGGTGCAGCCACTAACTTGTTGCCTCTACTGTAATTTGACCCCAGTTGGTGATTAAATAGTGTCAAGTGTAGAAACAAATCCTTAATTCTAAGGGACACCAAAAATCTGTCGTTAAGGTTTTACATGTAGCTGAAATTGTTTCTGCTATGAAACTCCTTTGGATCATCTTGACATGATGCGACTGCTTTTACCATGGGGTTTTCCTTGAAAGCAGTATAATACATTTGCAAGCCTTTTTACATCATCCTGATTCCATCAGTACATAAGGTAAAGACTAGGGATAAATTACAAGCGTTACCATATTCATCACATTAAAATGTCAATATACAGTGCACATTATCTATCTTTAAGAGCTAAAACGAAATGAGAATCAAATGTAATGCAGAGTCACAGATACAATCACACTGCTGAACACAGCACGAATGTTAAACCACCGACTTTGTCTGGCCCTCTGTGAAGAGAAGACATGGACCAAGTCGTCCATGTTCAGAGGGACAAGTTCATATTCAGTGACCATGAGTGACAGCATGTTGATGCGTCTCTGTGTCATTTCTTTGTATTCCTTGACATCTGAGAAAAAGTAACATTCTCCTTGACAGTAAGCCTGTCAAATAGAGTATTAATGAACATGTTAGGAAATGTTGACTGTTTTCAGTAGCTCTGATGGAGGTGCGCTCTGTCCATCAGGTCTGATGATCAGTTCATTGGAGAGACGTCCAGAATTGTCCAAATCCATATGATATCAGTGTCTGCTCTCTTTGTTACAACACTGTCTGATTGTCTCGTCTCTAGCTGCATCTCAAGCTTCTTTTTCTGTTTTTAAGTTTACACTATGAGTTTGATTTTCCCTTCAGTTTCAATTGAATTGGTTATGTTACAAAATACCCATACAAGCATTATGATTATATAACATTGTTATATACATGTAAGCCTGCTCTGATATAGAAAGATTTCTTTTACACATATTTCTACCCACTTAAAAAAAAGTCCTTATGGCTAAGGACCCCCCTTGACTACAGGGCACTGGGTACATGTCCAGTTGCCCCTGCAATACTCCGTCCATGGTCTTTTTACCGTACATATGCAAAGACACATTAATGGACTCTCAATGGAGTGACTGAATAGTAAAATCCAAGAGAGAAGAATTCAAGATGTAATACGGGCTCCACTCCAAAACCCTTCTCCCTCCCTTGCTGTACTGCTAATAGTGTGCAGCTCCATGACATTCCCTAAAGGACATGCTGAACATACGGACAAGGTTCAAAAGGATCAAAAAACTATCTTTAAGTGGATAGGATATGGTCCAGTGACAGCGCTAGGTTTCACAGTGTCACCTACATTGTTACCATCTGCCTTTTATAGGGAATGTCACTCACATAAGATCCCCTAGATACACTGTGCAATGGTCCATACTGTGCTGCTGTATGTAGTACATGCCGAATTATTGAGCATTTCCACTTGGAAGAAAGCTGCTGCCCTAATGGCGGGGGTGGCAGAATACTACAAAGCAATACAATTTGAAGAACTTGAACATGAGACTGACTGAGAATAAAAGGTTTTGGCACAGGTGAATCTTTGTGCCCCAAAAGAGCTATATTTTATAGTGGTGATCTCTGTTCTCCCCATGTCCTTATTCCACCCCAACTCCTTTTCTGCACTTTGCCTCTTCCATTCTCTCACACATTGCCCTTTGTGTTACCTTTGACTTATAGGAAACCCAGAGGAACTTCTAAAGATATGTCCCTGTCAAATTCATTATGATAAGGACTCTTGGCAGTATGTTATATAACCCCTGTAAGCTGCTTACTAGTGGCATACTTTATTATTTCTACATTCAGTGGCTTAAGCTGTACAGGGTATACCGGAAGTCTTCTTCAAGGAATGAAGCCACATTTTGTAGTGATGTTTTTACCATTTAAAACAGCAAAAAGCAATGATGTAAGAATTCATTATTCTATACATATAGTCATTTCAGAGCCTAAAGGCATATCCAGGACTGGTTCTTCATATTATTTAAAGCCTGATTCTACATGAAAGCCCCTACGTATGGGATTTTAGTGCATCTTTCTAATTTATCTGATTGCACAATTTTTTGTTCATAGAAAAATCTAAATCATGGTGAAAATTGGTGCAGGCTATGTGTGTTGTTTTCACAGTGTGTATACCACAAACCCACAATCACTGGGTTCAAAACTGACCTAGTGTGGGGTCAGTTTGATTAACTTTACGCAGTACCAATGGGTTGTTTTGACCCAGTGTTGGTGTTATTTTTATATTACTGTTGGGTAACTGGATCAAAACAACCCCTTGTCCTGGGTGGTTTTCTACCCGTTTACTAGGGGGGTACCAGTGTCGTAAATTTAAAGGAGTAAAATTTAAGTTAATGAAATTTAAGTTTTTAAAGATGTAGACTGGACTTTCTTTGTGATTTTTTTTTTCCACCTATGAGAGATTACAATAATAAGGTTGCTTTCACACCTAACTTCTTTGGTTCGGTTCAAATGAGCTCTGCCATGTTCGTTTCAGTTTGTTGAGGCTAGTGTGAAAGCTGTCAATCAAACTTCTGGTGCAGACTAAACAACCAGATTGAGACTTCATGAAAAGGAGGGTCTTAGTCCGCTACCAAACAGACTCGGGTGGGGTTTGTTGGTGGTGTGAAAGCAAAGCTGACTACTAAATCTAAATCTACTACTAGTAGCATATCTATTTATTCAAGATCATTTGGTAACCATGGTAACCAAGTGTGATATTTCCTGATAAATCAGAAAGCTAAACCAGAGGTGTATTGTTCCTGTGTCCTTCTCCATATATTTTAGTAGTTCCCCCCAAAAATGTGAGTGAAATGTTGCGACCATTTTATATTTATCCCCCTGTACTCTCTATACATCCATGGTATCCCCCTGTAAAAGACTTGTTGTTTTCTCCAAAGTTTCTACCTGTTTGTAACTATTATGATATAGGTCAGGAGGTCCAGTTGCAGTCTTGACTATTATTTTTCACAACCAGCCATTTCTTAGTGAGCTCTTTGTGACACCAGAGAAGATAAATAAACACAAGGCTCAGCAAAGTGCTGCATGACTGGCTGTCAGTCACCAGAATTTGATTTCAGTTTTGGATTCTGGTTTGTTTGTGATAAGTGAGTGTGAACACAAATTGGACCAGAACTATTATTTTTTTCCCTTGGTCCAAACCAAATCCAGGTATGAATATGTGAGTGTGGAGGAGGGTGGCGCTAAAAAAGGGCATTAAATCTAGACCAATAAACCTTGGATAAATAAAGGCCAGGGGGGGCAGGGGGAGCTTGTCTCCTCTTAATAAGACGTGAGCTCCCCTGAAAGCATGATTTGTGAAATGTTGGGGGGTCTCTAAAATATATGCTATTTTTGCCCCGCATTTCTATTTATCTGTATCTACATCATCATGGATCGTGCGTAAAATTAGGCTGTTATTGATGTATGATTCATGCATGAGGGGGATTCATCATCACTTCCTCATCATCAACACTTTAATAAAGATACCGGCATGCATGCTATTCTTGTCATCACCATCGAAGCGTGGCGGCACCATATCATAAACTTCACTCACTTTAACTTAACTTATCAGAAAAAAATCACATTTTCTTCCCACTCAGTCAGGGCTATTCCCAATTAACTGTATTACTCACTGTTAACACTGTATTGTGGTGTTGATGAGGACTGGATCCCTCGTAGGTATCCTGGCCTATTTTTGTTGGTATTCACAATGCTCATGCATGTGTGTGTTGTTATAGGCTGGTTTGTTGATACGTAAACCTTGCATGTGATGATCTGTGTGTGATGAGCACAGCTTTAACCGATGTAGATGAGGACTCAATCCCTTGCGTGGCAGCCTGTGTTTGATTTAATGCTCATACATTTGTGTGTTTATAGTCTGATTTGCTATTTGCCACCCCCCGTAAAAAAAAAGTGTGCTCCCCTGAAAGCCATGGTATAGTTTGCACACTGATGAAGGCTAAACAAATTTAATAGAATACATGTAGAACTGATATTTTGCACTTATTGGTACTTTATTTTTTTTACTTAATGATTTAAGTTATATTTTTCCTCACATTTTTATTTCACACTGTGTCATTGTTGTGGACATGCTTGTGTTTGGTGAGTGTATATTGCAGGGGAATGCACTGACACGGAGGCAGACTGGGCCCCTGCTCAGGCTCTAACCCATGGCTCTCATTTGCAGCCTTTAATAGTCGTCTATATTATACCCTAATCTGCCTGATCCCAATTTAATGCCGCTCCCTCAGCCAGACGTGGCAGGAATACTAAACAGGCGGGTCACGTGCAGAGTGGAGAGCCTCTGCCTTGTCTGTTTAATGTCTGCTTGTTGTGGGGTGGAGGAGAATCTGGGTGGGGGTGAAGGAGAGGGGGGACTGTAACTGAGAGCAAACAGGGTGACTCTCGATACTGCAGATGGCGTCTTAACAAGTTATTTACTCTCACATTCAGTCTCTGTGTTATTTTTATTACAGAAAGTGATTCATTCTGCCAATGGAGTGAGATCATTTAACTTGCTCTTTTTGAGGGTTAATATCTATAAACGAGGAAAAATAAGACATGTCAGCCCACTCATGTCAACAATATGACGCTGGTAAATACATAGACTACTGTGTGTGCATTACAGAAAAAAACACCAATAGCCAAGCAAAAAACACAATTAATGGTGACAATTCATATGATAGCAGAAAGTCTTATGTGTCAAAGAAAAAAATGTCTCAGTAAGAAAAACTGAAGATGTTGACACACTGTGCATCAAGCTGGTGCCTCACACAACCCTTAAAAGACAATTTTGTCACAGATTCACACAAGTAATGTTTGTTGCTCTGTTCCTTGATATAATGAGAAAATGTTCTTGTTTTAACGAGATCCTTTTCTTGTGATGTGACATAATATTTTTCATGTTATTATGACCTATTTTTCTCGTTATTACTAAAATGATTCTCTTTTAATAAGAAACGTTTCTTGTTATAACATCGTATCACTCTATCTTGGTAACATTCTCATTAATTCACAAAAGCGTATCTTGTTAAAACAAGAAAGCCTTTGTCATTATAACATGATAAGTTGTGCGGTTATAACAAGAAAACTTGTGCATTGTTAAAGCGAGAAAAAAAGCTGAAAACAGCTTGTAGAGGCCACCTACAATGTAAATACAATGTTTTTTTAGCTCAACATATCCTGCTATGATGTTTATTGTCATTTACTTTCATGCGACATTTGAGACTGTCCTCCCTAAACATACGTCCATATAGGTCGTCTGTGCAGCAGCTTAGTGTGACCCATAGAGCAAGGCGGAAGTCCAGTGAGGTAGTCGGGGAGGTCGGGGTGGATGGATGGATGGGTCAAACAACACAGGAATTTCTCCCAGGAGGCCACGTGTTTATTATTGTTACCATGACGACGAAGGTCCGGTACGCCTATATATGTCATTTTGGGAGTCATTGGCAAACGACCTATTCTGTTGTTTAGGTTGGAGGACTTGTTGTGACATCTGAGATCTGAGAGTGAAGTGAAACTTGAATCTGTATTTTATTATAATTGTAGATTGGTATGCTAATGCACAGCCCTCTCCACTGAATCCAAACTGCTAAATCTGTAGTTGTGTTTCACATTATGCATTTTTAATTCTGTCCAAATGTAGCCAAATTCTTAGTTTTCATAGCTTTACAATACAGCTACCAAGTGAACCTTCCATTCATCAGCTGCTCTTTCTGTTGTTCCTATGTCTTATTTAATGACACTGATTAACATTCAGAAACAGTAAACTACATTAAACTGAAACTGCATTTGTTGACCTGAAATGTTACTGAAATCTGTAAACAACTTGTTAACGTACATGGTGAAAATTTTATGTAGACAACAACAGCTTTGCAAAAGCTTGATGTGGAGCCATTTGCATACAATATATTATATTTGCATGTAATGTTCTTTCTTGCTGCTGCAATTCATTTCCTTTCTTTGCTCATTTATAGATGTGTGAACAAACATTTCTCCAACATGTTGTGTGCCTTTAAAAACAAAAGTGCTATAATTACCATAAACATATTAAAAGACATGTTTTCAACCCGCCATTTTGCTGTTTAATGTAGCAAAAAATAATTTGTTTAGGTGTGGTGTGTTTTGCAAAACTGATAATATTTAGCCTCCATTGGGTTTTTGTGCACCACTTTCAAATTTGACATATGTTTAAGATCATTATGGGTTTTTGAGATTAGCTTTAGTGTTGGTGCTCTATGGGAATTGTAGGCTCTACTTTGTCATTGGTGCTCTGCGGCTAACAGCCAGATTTGGAATAAATGATGTAAAAGGCTAAAGCTATCAAGGCAATCAGAGTTTGCATGAGAAAACGTCTATCCTTGACAACATACCATTGCGCACAGTTGGACCTCGCCAACTTGAAGCAAAGTAAAAACACTACCCTTTAGCGCTTTCTATGACCTTTACACAGGAAGTCGGGATTAAGGTAGATGGGTTGTGAAAAGGCATGCATTTTTATGAACGTGAACATGTGTCTGCTTGTGTGTGTGTGAGTGAGTGCACGGTCACGCGATGTGTGTTTTCCAGTCTCCCACTACCTCCTGCAACCACCCTGAGCCCCCCACCCCCATGTCGGCTGCCAGAAGCGGCAGGTTCTATCTGCAGTGCGACGGAGTGGAGATTGCCGGCTGGGGGATCATTACAAGGGCCATAAAAGAGCGATTTACAGGATGGCCAGTGAGTGGAGTCAGCACGGTCCCCACCCTCCAGCACTGCACCGTGCTGGGTCACCAACGAAAAGCCCAAAATGGAGAATCAGAGGCCAGCGGGGGAACGTGATGACTTAAACATGAAGGTGAGGGACGTGGCAGTTCTGGTGGCATCTGCTTTATGGTGGGTGAGTCAGAGGCTGAAGAAGGAAATAAGGTGCCACCTGATTTTGATGTGTGATCTGAGGGCACTACACTTCAAAAAGGTCAAACATGTCATGCCTTAGAGGTAGAAAACTATTGTAACACTAAAAAAACATGCTGTTGTTAGGTGAAAGTTGCCAAAATTTAGTAGCAGTTCTGGAGATAAATAAACCTTGTGGTGAGGTTTGTTTTGTAAAATACTGTTTCCAAGACTGAACTTTCAATCCCAACATTCAAGCCAACATGACAAGAAGCCAGCTATCAGTCCCAGCTGTTTAAGTGAGGTTTGCACATGAACCAACAGGTCTATCTAACTGTCAATCAATGTATCAATAACCCTGGTCCTTACCAGCAAAATGAGCTCTCATGCTTGGCTATAACCCCTTTCTTATAAGTTGTTATGGCAATATAAGCTAAATGTTTGGTTGTTTCCCATTCTTCTTAATGGGAGAAGAGGCTGTAAAGAGTTACTTGTGTTATTTATTGGTTATGATGCTTTAGTAAACTATTCACATTGTAGGTGTTGACTCTTGACCCGTATGGAGTCAGAAAGGTATATGACATGGTTGGACTTGAGTAAAGCCTGATTAAAAGTAATTAAACCTGCAAAAACTGATTTTATTTGGCCACTTGGGGACAGCGGAAACATATTGTGAACACAACAGTGACATATCATCACCTTTTAAGTTGATGTGGGGAACTTTCTGATGTGGCCAACAGTTGCTTATTTATACATCCAGCAGTTTCGGAGCAACATTATGATTTATCATGTTTCTGGCCACCAGATGAATGTAAGTCCAATGTTCACTCTCTTTTAGCTCTAGCTAACTGTGTCTATATGCTATTTGGTGCTGAGCAGGTAGTGTACAGTGGGTTTTATGAGCTCTTTCTCTGAAAACAGCTGCCTGCTGTGGCTGAAAACGATGCTATGAGAGCGGTGACAGTGAACCAAAACACTAAAGCTGAAGGCCACACAGCTAAACGATGAGCTAAAACTCACTATAAAGCTCCGTAAAGCTGAGGGGAGCTACAGATTCAGGTGATAATTCTCTGTAGGCTCATTACTACAAGTGACCCCTTTCACATTTCCCCTAGGTTTTAGGACTCATTCTTGCAGCACTCTATGGACCTCGTGGTGAGATTTTGGGTTTCCAAGGACAAGAATGAACTTCCAATCTCAACAGGAATCATTCTTTAAGGTTTTCTCCCGACAATGAAAAAAGTTAAACCTGCAGATGCAGAGCTGTGCATGAAAACAAGCTCAAATCAAAGCAGCACAGTCATCTATGGAACAAGTCATGTTTGCCTGCTTTCGCAATAATCTGGCAGGCCACCAAGGGGGTACAGAAAGAGGTGGGGGTGGGGTTTGAAGGTATGTGTTTATGTGAGTGTGTGTGTGTGTGAGTTGGAGAGAGAGAGAGAGAGATGGAGGTCTCTCTCTCCCTCTGCTCCCCACTGTTTGCCAGCCTAATCAGGCCTGCTGTACCCCCATATATTAGAAGCCAGTTTGTGGTGGAGTCGTGCTGTGTTTGCTCCCGACAAGGCCCCCATTTCCCCAGGCTACATGTCTGAAGCACACCCTGTGTGAGGGTGTGTGGGGAGGGTTGGGGTACGCACACATACTGTACACATGTGCACACACACACACACACACACACACACACACACACACTAAGAACCCCCGGCACTATCTGAATAAATCCTGTCTCCTTTCTTCTCTACTTTTCAAACTCCCCTTTTTATTCTCATGTCTGGTCCTGAACTTCACTTGGGGTTTTGTTTCTCTGAGGCCTCCTGAACCAAAAGGCTTCATCGAGTCTTTGGTTTGTACAACATCAACATAGCAATGCAGGCTGAGTTTACAGCAGATGTATATAGACATTGTCCTCACTTTGATGTAACTAACAGTTGGTCTGGTGTTAAGCAAATAAATAAATAAAGAAATGCACACGCACATATTCGTTATAATATTATAACGATTATTATTATAGAATAATATTATTAACTGTAAATATAAATATTGCCAGGAAAAAGAAGTTGCTAGTACATCTTTTTGGCCCAGAGTAGTGTCTGCAAGTATTCCTTTCAGGCTGCATACAACCTTCACCAATAAGATAAGGCCACTTGTATATAGCCTGAGAAGCAAAACCGAGGGCAAAAATGTTCTGTAAGTCTGCACCACTCGCTGCACACGGCACTCATATATAGATTCTGCATCTAGCAATAATTCTTCTTTTCATTGGGGAAACAAAGAAATTAAGATAAAATGTATGAATGGACATTTCCAGAAGGAATTAATTGACAGCTGTGGAGTGCAAATGATGTTTTATTCTCTTCTATGTTTGCTGTAGGCCTCTCTTGTGCCAGGAAAAGATGGATTGTAAATGGATTAGTAAATTGCCCAAGTAAAAAACAAAGATAGAAAACAAAATGGTAGACTTCCTTTCTCATCCAATGTCAAGCGGTGAGGAAACTCATAAAAATGGGTATCTGACAGAAACAGCCAATAAAACTACTTGAGCTTTGACACAGTTTCCTGCATTCAGCAGCGGCTGAGCACCAACACACGCTGACCTGCTAAATGGAGGAAGCACGGCCTGTTTTAAGCTCGTCAGACAGTCTTTGCCCTGCTGGAAAAGCAGCACAGTGGTGGAGGATGCATTGATGCATTGTGGCAGTGAGGATAAACAGACTTTATGGTGCATTACAGAGGCAGGCAAACACACAGGCGAGCGCACATGTGGATAACGCCGTCCTTGGGCGTGTCAAATTAAACGCACTCCCTCCTGTTGTGTACAACATGAGAGCTCGTCAAATCTTCACTTCTTTTATGCCATTAACAAGTGCATATGCAAGTATAAACACACCCGAGGCTGAATACATTCCTGTATCTCTTGGAGTTTTGCGACTGTCAGCATGACGGCATGTTAACCTTCCCACAAATACACACACAAACCCTTAAATCCAGTTTCAATGCAAAATACCCAGGCTGACCAGCATGGGAGAGGCTTTCAGCAAAGACCCACTATGGAGGGGAGTGAATGATAATATGCACCATAGAGGGCTCTGCACTGCAACACTGGCATCTTTGTAAAAGGATCCCACCACTGTCAAAACACAGAATGAATCCAATTTTATTCCTGTTTTCTCTCACTTTCTGCTGAAAATAAAATGTGTTACATATCATGAACTGCTTCTTAAGCCAAGAAGAGTTCAATATGTGTGATGAATAGATTCTTGTGAGAAATAAATCTAAAGAACAGATTGTGTCTTTTATTCTAGACAATTTAGGTAAGAGCTCTCTTTCTGGAATAGTGTGTAGACCATGGAAATGTAGTGAATGTGGCTCTTACTGTATTCAGCATATGTGTAATACTGCCTGTGAGGTCTTCTGAAAAACACACTTGTCTTACTGCTTATCATTGATTCCCTATGTTCTCTACATGTAAAGCACGCGAGCAGTTAACTCAAACAAACTCATTAAAGCGTGACCTTAAAACAGCGTGTTCTGGTAAACACAGCTCTTCTACCCGAGTTGTTTTTTTGCTTCACAAGGACATTTGTGTTTTAAAAAAAAGAAGGGCTATTATGATGTCTCTTTCAATTAAGTGCATGTTTCCATCTCTGAGCCAAATCAGCTTCCATCAGCCGCTACATCCGCAACCTGAAAAACAAAAGCCTTACCGGCTTTTTAATAAGATGCAGAGAATCCAGAAGGATCTTTATAGTAAATGCCACAACTCATTAGGCTAATTACCCTATCACACATTTACTCCACTGCTAATAACAAAGTAGGCAGAGAGACAGAGAGGGGGAGAGAGGAAACCACACATCTCCTCATAAAGTTGGCATTCTAGCAATTAGTGAAAAGAAACATTAAAGCCCACACAGACTTCCTGAGCGAAATAATTAAAACAAAATGGCAGAGATGTTGATTCTCTATGCTCTTCTCTTTTCAGAGTCTACAGCCCCCATATGAGCACTGCGTAAAGGCAGGAACACTGGCGGATCAGACTTCTATTAAAATAAGAGTGCTATTTGTGTCTTTTTGCATAATTTGACTCACTGTGGGAGACAGTCACTTGTGAAGTCAAATTTAATTGCGTTTATAACAAGGTAACAAGGTGCGTTTAGTCATTAGCTCCTTGCATGGGCAAAAATAATTCCAAAAATTCTAATCGGCTCTGCCTCCTCTGAATACAGAACAGCGAGGATTTCACTTAAGAGCTACCAATAATCATATTATAACAGCACATGCTGGTGAATCCTGAGCTCTTGTTGCTCCCTGAGCTCAGCGCTGCCTCTGACACTGTTGATCACAACATTTTAATTGGCCACCATACACATTTACACACTCAGCTGGCTCTATATTCGCCACAGCACTATTTAACTGCTAAGTATGTCAAGTTCACATCTTATTTTATTCTCATCCTACAGACACTGATAATCCATCCATCCATCCATCCTTCCATTAGCTAGAGCCGCTTATCCTTTGGACCAGCTGAAATTGGGTGAGAGGCGGGGTACACCCTGGACAGGTCGCCAGTCAATCACAGGGCTGACACATAGAGACAGACAACCATTCACACTCACAGTCACACCTATGGGCAGTATGGAGTCGCCAGTTAACTGAACCTGCATGGGGAGAACATGCTAAGTCCACACAGAAAGGCCAGCCGGCAGGTTCGTACCCAGAACCCTCTTGCTGTGAGGCCTGATCATGTATATGTGCCTGTAAAATTAAATAATATGGACCCTGATAGTCTTTAAAGGGATTTTGTGGAAGTGCTAACACTAAATTGTTGGAGAACCCCTTTAAAGATTTGCTAAGACAATTAATCATCTTACTAAATGATAGTGCTTTAGAGATGAGCCCAACGATAATCCAAACTATGTGAAGTACTCCATTGAATACTCTATACCCTATTAGAATTTCTCCATCCATGCACAATGTCATACCGGACAAATAAAGAAACCCATCTTTTTGTTAAGGTAGTTAAATGTAATGTATGGAAAAATAAAACACATTGTACATTAAGTTACACTTGCAAATATATCTAAGAAGTAGTTTCACTGCTTGACATCAAAGAGCTGTGTTAGCACAGTGATGTTTTACCTGAAGAATCACTGAAAGAAAAACGTATATAAGGAATAGTTTGGCATTTTGGGAAATATGCTTATTTGCGAGAGGTGAGAAGATGGATATAAATATTGTGTATTAAGTACAAAGCTGGAATCGGGACTTGGTTAGCCTAGCTTAGCATAACAACTGGAAGCCAACGCCCCTGTAGCCCACTAAGTAACATGTTGGATCTCCTTTGTTTAGCTTGTACACAAACAGAAAAGTTCAAATCCGGTGGCTTCAATGTGAGGACAGGACTTTGGGGTACATATTCCTTGTGCCCAGCAGTTCGCCAAAAAATTATTCCAGCTCATACTCCCCAGGAACCATCAATCAGGGGTTGGCAATTAAGTTCAACTATGGGTCACTTTTTTCTAGCATTTGGGGGCCAATGTGGTTTTACAGGTGTGGTGTAGATGCAGCCCTATATGCTTTCAATATTATTTTTTACTTGACTTTTATTTTCATTCTTTTGAGAATACCATTTATTTATATAATGTTTCAGGATTGCATCTGAGTGCAGGTGTCATTGTTCCCATTAACACATTAGTGCTAACAAAGTAACAGAAACTTATGGTACTTTGAGCCCATTTGGCAAAAAATGACTCATGTACACAAATGGATGTTTTATATTGCACTATAACACAGGAGATGTAATTGACAGGGTGTCCAGCCACAATAAAAAAAGGCTTGCTTCATTTGTGGTTGAATTAAACTGCTGCTGTTGTAAAAAAAAATAATGTTAACACCACATCATTTCTGTTTCCATCTATTTGGGTTTGTGATTAAAACTGTGTTCGAATTCAAGGGGTACTTGTTTCATGTAAGTGAAATGGATTATATTAAGTATCTGTGTTATTTAAACTCATTCTAGCACCATGCACTGAATGATTGAACTAGCCAGGCACAGAATGAGGCACAGTAGCCTTGGTACAGGGTCATGTTTTTTGGTATTTACTACAGCCTTGTATTTATTTTGTTATCTGCAGTCGATTTATAAAAAAACGTAAATGTTTTCATGCAAACTACAAGCTTTCATCATCTTAAGTTCTAATATCTTTGTTGGATTTGGCTCACAATACACTGCTGCAAGTCCTCTTGTACTGTGCATGTTTAAAATAGTGTTATATTAATTAATGCACCAAAGCATGGATGCACAGATCCCAGCTATTATAGAGGCACTCCAATCAAGCAGTTAATAAAGTACATTAGCATTATTAACATTCATGTATTCTCTATAGAAGACAACAAGAGAGCTGGACCATCCTTAAATAAACTTATAATTAATCAGCTCTATATCATTGTTACAAACATTCTTGCTCTGTTTAGCTGCTACTGTGAGCTTCCCCTGTTTTTGCTTTCCTGTGTGTTTAGGGAAGGAAGCGGAGGAAAGTGGAGATCCAAAAAACCCATGTGGAAGCAAAAGAGGGGCTGATTTGGACTACACCCCTACCACCCGGAGCTGCTCCAAACATTGCTGCTCACATCAAAGGCAGCCTTGTATCTCAGAGGAGCTGCTAAGGACTTTACAGCAGCTCGCCTCAGGCCCGAGCGGGGGCTTGCACCTCCTCAGACAGCAGCGGTGGCGCCCGCGGGTGGGACCTGAGGAGCCGGGACAGACGGCCCGACATAGTCTGCAGTGTCATCGTTACAGGACGGGCTGCGCCAGACGGTGCAGGGCAGCTTGTGTCTCACACAAATCTAGCAAGTTGTTGGTTTGCTGCCTACATCGGGAGATCACCCAGCTCGATTAGAAATGGCTGTATTTTGAATAATTTACTTCATAAATAGATAATACAAGCTCATTATAAGGGCGCATCAATATTCTAGTGATAAGCTGAGAGAGGAGTGAGGTGTTTTATTTTTTTTTTTACTAGAGTTTTGGGTTTCACCCAGCAGTGATTTTCTTCCTTATTTTCTACACCTAACAAGGTGGTGCTTCAAGGGCTTCTACATGGTAAATAAAAGAATCAAGTTTGGAACAAATGTCTGTAGGGTGATCTGTAAACATCCTAAAATAAGGGTGACGAATAAGCAAAAAGGCAAAAAGCTTATATACAGTTCAGTGTGAAAACTGTCAGACAACACTTCACAATGCTTTTACTCAGAGATTACTGCAAATCCATCTCAGAGTCTACTTACAGAAAGTGCTTTAATACTGTTGTGAAGGAAAGGGATCATTTCAAAAATTCCACACCACCTTCGATAAACAGGGATGGTTTAGATGTATTCATTTTGACACATATTGAAATCCCTTTTCACAAAAGTGCAGTGTCCCCCTCAGTATGGTTAATTTCTATATTTGGAAGTAGTATTAGCAAGTAGAAGTATTAGCAAAGTAGTAGTTTAAATCCAAAATGAGGTCTCTACCACTTGAAGAGTGATGCTTACCTTTGAAAATGACTGTTGGCGTGAAAGAGAAATAAATTATATTTTACAATTTAAGTCTGGAGCTTTACACAAAACAACTCTGTTTGCCTGATGAACATTTTTGGTTTCCTTTAGCCCTCTTGGATGTTTATAACCCAATACAAAAACTGGAAAGCATTTGAAAGCATTAATTCATATATGCATTCCTTTATTATCTCACCCTAATAATCAGAATCATAAGAGGCTAGAGCCTAGCCAAATATACACTGTACAGAAGTCAGAGAAACAGCCTGACTATTGCCAGCATATCACATGCTTATTTTAAAGTCAATTTATTAAATTGAAAGAGAAGGGAATTGAGGGTGCTTTTGCTCGCCTTTGATGAGTGAAAGCATTTACTGAAGGTGCTCTTTGGTTTATAAATGACACTAAGTGAAAATTGAAGGAGGCACCCTTCAAGTACTATTTTCAAAAGCTTGTATTTCATGGCTAGTTTAAGAGAACATATTAAAAACAACACTAGTGCACATGGCCTTCATCGGCAAGTGCCACATCAAGTCAATTCAGTACAATTTCTCAAAGCCAGCATGGGGCTAGAGAGAAAATGCAGTAATTATTTCAAAGGAAGAACAAATGAAGGGAAATTCAAGGGCAGAATGGTGCACATTGACAAAACTAGTTTGACAAATTTATTCACCAAAAGTGATTAACAGAAACAAAATGGTGTTTCACTGCTGGTTAACTGTGATGATTCTGATTCTGGCAAATATTTCTTTTTTGGGTTCAGATTTGCGCATCGTTTACCCAAAACAGAAGTACAGACCCTATAATGACACATGAACTTCTGATGGGATATTGAACCAACCTGTAAACGGCCCTCTTGTCAGACTCAAGCTGGGCCTGGGGGTCAAGGGTCACACTGACAGAGGTATTTCCTGCTGCAGAGGCTGCTGGGATATGGACCTGTGGGGTCTTGGTGTTCTGCTGAGTGGTACCCGTCATCTGGGGACACATAAAACAATCACAACATTACTTTACATTTAAACTATTTTGCTACTGTTCAGGATGTTTCAGGTTGGTTGTTTAGCTGAAGAGTTGAAGCAGGAGAGAGTGAAATGGATACTTTGGTTCCCAGCTAGTAATAAACAAGACTAAGAATCTATTCTAGCGGCTCTATTGCCCTCTTTCCACTGAATTAGTTCTGGTTCATGAACCAGTTCTGTTCAGGTTTCTTGGAACATTGGTGCTATCTAACGAAGTAGGAGCAAGATGGCGGATAGCGATGATTACCTGCGAGCTTTTGTTCTCTTATTACAGATATTTGTTTTGATCCAAAAAACAAGCATGGACCAACTATTAATGATAAGAAGACGTAGAAGACTGTTACCATAGTAGACCAGAGACTATTGTTGCCTTCTCCATCCTCTCTTTCCAACCTGTAGAATATGACACGTCCACTGATGACATCACGGTTCGCACTTCAGGTCAATGAAAACCTGCTATTTTTTGGTTCCAGCTGGGAACCAACTTTTTCGGGTTCCGAACCAATTTAATTTTGGTGGAAATACTCCGAACAGTTCAAAATTAGGTGCGCGAACCAGAACGGAACCCGTTCCATGTTGGTGGAAAAGGGGTATGAGAGGCTTTACTTTGCAGAGCTTTGAGCTAAATGCACGCCAGCATGTTATTGTTTAGCAGGTATAATGTTTACCATGTTTCCCATCTTAGTTTAGCATGTTAGCATGCTACCATTTGCTACTTAGCACTGAACACAAAATACAGCTGAGGCTGATGGGAATGCCATTAGTTTTGCAGGTATTTGATAACTAAAGGGGGCACCATGAATGTCTGTACCAATTTCAAGGCAACTCATCTAATAGTTGTTGAGATATTTCCATCTGGACCAAAATGGTGGACTGACCCACAGACCGACATTTCCATCCCTAGAGCCATGCTACTAGCATGGCTAAAAAATGTTTTTTTATTACTTTTGAACAAATCAGGTGTGTAACTAAATCAAGATTTAACATAAATGTATTAATGCCAGTTAAAATGATCTAAACTGAATGGAACAAAATTGCAAACAAACCAACCTTTAATTCTCTTTTAATTAGCTTTAGCATAGGCTTACTTTTGCTGATGTTTGCGTGGTTGCTACCAGAAAACCAAACCATTCAGTCACATAAACCTGCTTCCCAAACTGCTGTCAATCAGGCCAAATTTGAATATCACATGACCAAAATAATAGGTTTATGAATGATGTAAAATCCTTACATAGACTCTTCTACTTCTTGTCATGAGCACGTAGCTGCTTGTGAGGTGTAAGTAATTTTTTAATCACTTTTCAAAAGCAATAATGTGCAACATGCATCTGACGCCGACAGACTGCAAATGAGGACGTAGCTGGAAGGAATCATTGTTGCTTGACAGGTCAGTAGCCTTGTAATGAAGCTGTTAAGCAAAATGAATGAGATAGGATAGATTCAGTAATTGAACAAGGCATGCTCAGGTCATATATAGATCCCTGTTAAATGATAAATATTTAGTTAGTATTTAGCAACTGAACAGTGTGTTCACAACTAGCCATACTGCTGAACCATACATGCTGCATTCCTTTGCTCTGAAGAACCACAGCAGCAATGGTGATTCAACATGGAATCATTAGAGAATCTGTTAACTTCTCTTGATGTTATTTGTGCTGTAGGGGGGGCAGGAGAGCGACATGCTTTACGAACACAATCCGTTGTCTTCTTCATCCTTTACCCCACTTTCCTCTCTCATTCCTTCTCTCTGAGGAAATGAGTCTAACAACCCCCACCTCCCTGCCTTTTTTTTTTTCTTTTTTTTTTGAGTCAGGGTGGGGTGGGAGGAAGCTTCAAGTCTTAATCCCAGCACCAAATGGGAAATAAATTAGCTTCTTCACACTTAACTAGCTCTCATTTGCATTTGCCGAGCACGCAGACTGCAGCTCGGGAGCTCTCCCCTGGCACTAATCCTCTGGGCAAAAGCAGACAGAGGTGGTGTGGACGAGGGCTAGGCGGTCGGATGAACCTGCTCTACCTCCCTGGTCTGCAGCATTAGACAAAGCCTGGGTCCAGCCACAGTTAGGCTACATTAATTACACTGACCTGTTGGTGGCATTACGTGTTGTGTTGGATACCGCAGGCTGGGGCTTGACCTCTTGTTCTTACACTTAACATACAGTATGTATCACTCTTGCACTCATGTCTTAATTATACAATGCAATTCAACCTCATGAAAAATCATTTTAATATTCCTGTAGAGGCTACACTATGTTTGGTGCTCAATAGTTGGTTAATAGTAATATTAGTGTACATATATGTTTTCTTTAAGGTATCATTGCTATAACATTCTTATAGACTATTGTATTTGTACTGGTCACTTACTGTTTATAGTGACCTTTCAAGATGTTTATCTCATAATATTACTATAATATTCCTGCAGTCATTTTTACTTCGATGTTCTCTATAGTGACAACATTGTAACTTTACTGCAGTTAACCCTAATGTTCTGTTTGGAGTCCTGGAGACCCAAACATACACTACTTAATATAATTTTATCACCTTGACACTCCATTACCTTTCCCTCATTTTATAAGAATTGCTTATAAAACATAATTTTAAACTGATGACGTTTCACTTGTCCACTACAGAAAATGACTCATTACTTGTGTTTATTCTCTCAGAGACCCCAGCTGTAAAACATGGTTATATGCTTCCCCCTCCCAAATCCCAAATAATGTGTGTAGTCTATTTGGATTTATTGGAGTTTTCTCACAAGAGCTCTGACAGAGAGTTAAACCTCTCTGGGCTTTAATTGACCTGAAACATTAGTGACTTCACTATGTAAGATGGCATACTGTATATGTTTTTGTCAGGCCACATATTTTGATATGATAACAATGCCTTATGGTCATTTCCGTAATTTGTCACTTTCATCAAATGTGTCCTTCAATACATTTCCACATATTGAGTTTTAATAAGTTCTGACTGTTTTGGGTTTTTTTTTTTAACATCAAATATGGTATGCTCACATAAAGGTAATGCATGATGGTGACTTTACACTGCACCAGAAATAAAGGGTAAGTTCCACTGAATCATATGATGTATAACACTTGATGCTGACTGAAAGAATAAGCTCAGAATTGGTAAAAATATAAAACTACGTCCAGGCATTTCTCTGTCTGTGTAGGTTTAAGAGGGTTAAAACATTTAAATCACCTGAAAACTCGATTTTAAAAATCGAAGTACTGACTTAGCATTAAATAATCACAACTAAATAAGCAACAGTTTAATTCAAGTTTGGGGGAAAAACATCATAAGTCATTATTTATTAAGGGTCTAACACTCAAAGCTAATCTGCTTAAACTAATTAACTGTCATCAGATAATGATTCAAACTTTGAGATTGCTAAATTCTGATTGGTGCACAGAAATATATGACATCACCTTTTTCCAGGTGAACATCGCCCAGTTGAAACCAGTAAGAAGAGCACAGAAAACACAAATACAAAATTTTATCAAACAATCACAAGTGTTCTAACTCTGACAGACAACAATGGATTTGTGTAGGACCCCATTGTTCAAAGTAAGACGCTGAGAAAATAGGTTTTCAGGGCCTTTAACATTCATTCTTAAGGTGCCACCATGTGTTCAGTGTGTGAGTTCAAGCATTGAAGTAAATCCTGATGAAACCTCTGACCTGTTGGCTCTCCTGGTACGATGGTGGAGGAACGCTCTGGGTGGCCATCATTGTCACTGCAGGTGCTGGGGACACATGTTGCATCATGGGACAGCTTCACATTGAGACTGGGAAAGACAGAAAAACAAACAAACATAGAAACATAAATCAAGTGCAAGTAGTGAGTGTAAATCCTATTACAGCAGCAGCCAGCAGGTGCTGCTATGATTAAATAATAGGAGATGAAATTCTCACGCAGCATCTCACTCTTCCCTTTCACACTTCCTTTTCCCCGTCTCCATTTACTAATTTATTTCTTTGCTCTAGTTCCCCTCAGTCTCCCACTGCATGTATTGCATAGAGCTGACAGAACAGCCGGGATGATGTATTAATACTGAGTGATCTAACAATGCTACCAAGCAGAAAGAAAACAAAGCAACACAGGCTCAATCATGGAGTCCTTTACAGAAATACTTTACATAGCAGCAGGTTCATAATGACACCGCAAACAAACCCGACTACTTGTTTACCAATTACAGACAGCTATGCTTGTTTACTAATTACAGTACAGCTGGCTTTAAAGCAACGCATCATAGTGGAGTCACCTTGGTCGTCTCTATGTGTTGGCTGCTGGTGTTGTTGTTGCGCTGTTACCAAGCCAATCAAGAGGGCTAATTAGGGCTCTTGTTGGTGGGCTAATTGCTATTGGCCGGGACCCCACAGGGCTGAGGGCTGTACCCTGCGGAACACCGCTGTAACCGTCGCCCCCACCCCCACCGAAGAAGCTAATTGGTTCAGGGGGTACGTTACACACACAAGCACACACACACAGACCCCCTACCATCGCCGCAACTTACTATAGGCCAGCACAGCAGGTGCTCCATCCTGAAGCTACATATAACCTATGTGTATACGCTGCATGAAAATGTCCTGTAAATTAACTATTTGACCTGAGGGGGGAAATGGATGTTTTGATGTGATGTGAGGGTAAGCTCTATCAAACCTTTTATTTATCAAACTGTACTGTTTTTAACCATTTTCGAACTTAATGTAAGCCCTGATCTCACAAAACGCTGACATGTCAAGGTTCAATTCAGTGCTTCATACACTTACGCAGACTGTCAAATCAACATTTCTCCAAAGTCCAAATGTTCGCTGAATACCCTGAGCCACTGGACTTATTGGAAAAAAAGCCTTAGAATGCCACATGCAGCCCTGTGTGGTCATGAAAGAAAGGCAGCAATTACAGTGGACTGGTGCACTTGGTTGGCTGATATTGACCAGGAAGAAAATGCTTGATTATAAGCTAGTGAAATGGAACTGGAACATCTGAGCAAAATCTCTGCAACGTCCGTTCAACGCTAACGCCTCAGGAAATAAAAATGTGCAGTAAATCCAGCTGACCACTAAAGCTGAGGATTTTCAGTATGTGACTCTGAGCTGTGATGTTACGGCCTGATGAAAAAGAACTTTAATAATCAAGATTGTTTTTAAAAGAATGCCACAAAAGAAATATTATATATGTAGATATAATATAAAAGGAGTATCATACATTGATATCATATACACACTAAGTAGGAATATTACAGGAACATTAATGAGATTGTGTGTTTAATTCTGGCGAGAATGAACACTATTACAGCAGTATTAGACAGCACTCCTGCTTTCAGCGCTATAAAACCCCTGCTGTATGCTTCTCCTATAGTCTCACACATCTGTGTGCTGAGCCCCGTGCTCCTCGTCGTTTTGGGTAGCTTTCAGGTTCCTGCTGCCAAACAGGAAGTGATCCGAACATCTCATCCCTCTCTTCAGAATCAGGACAATACATGACAGACGTTCCCCGCCAGTGAGATCATTCCCCACTGAGACCCAGACCCCTGGCAATGTCTCAGAGTAGGAAAGTCAGAGACAAGGCAACTGGCTGAGACCCTTCTCAATTTGGGAAGTGGCATCTGAATCCACCACTGCTGCCAACATTTTGATGTTAAATGATGGTTTAGTTCCATTGACGAGTTCTAATTTGGGGTTTTAGCTGCAAATCTGCATGTTCTATCATGTCATACTGTGTTTGTGTGTGCTGTGTATGCATGAGTGTGTGTGTATTCAGTGCAGCATTATATGAGCATGACTGTTTGCACTGTGTGTGTTCACACTTGTTTGTGTGCCATGTGCATGTCTCTGCGAGTCATTTTGTGTACTGATTGCGTCTTCTGGTTTCTGTTCTCATTCCAACTGGTATCAGCTGAAAGGCATCTTCTCTGTTATCAGTCCCTCATTTTAATTGCAAATGCAGTGAGCGTGTTAGTGATTAAATGGAAAATTGCACATTAATTGATGAGACTGAAGATAAAGCAATTCCAATTACTGCACAGTATTTTAGGCGGCCTCTCAAGTTTCGCCATCCCTCGAAGGAACAAGCCACCAAACACCAAATTTGAGCAGGCAATTGTGCATCCATAAATATGCACACACGGAGATATACTACGCGTACAAACACATGCCATACCATGGCTGCTGAAGCATGCATGTACATATTAGAATAGACAAGAACACTGCAAAAACACCAACAACAAGATATTTAATTTCAACAGTGAAATTAAACACAAAATAACTTGCCTCCCTCATGAAACTAAGTACAAAGTACTGAGTACAAATCTCTTCCAGAAAAAGGAAACAATAACTGTCTGGCAACCACTCTCTCTGAACTCACCAAAGGTATACGGTTACACAATAAGTCGTAAAATTCATTTTGAGGACAAATGACATGTTTGTTCCTCAACAAAGGCCTTTGAATTATTACAGAGTTCATAATGCATATCAATTGAAAAGTGCCTGTAGTCGCAATCAAAATTCAAAAGCAAGCATAAAATGGAAAATGAGAAGTAGGCATAAAATTATTCCAACAAACATCAAAGGGTTTTGTGAATTTGGATTGGAGGCAGTCGAACTCTTTCATCGGATTCTGTGCAGTGAGAAACACTTTTATTCAGCATTCCATTTTCCAACAATTCTCAGGCATAGAATGAGCCTCTGCTGTATTGATGTAAGGTTAGTCAGTGGCATAGCTGCAGTTTCACCCCGTTTACCCCGGGCATTGAAATGAAAATCCCTATCTGGTCACATATGATGTGATCACTGCCTCTGGCCTCCACACTTCAACCATGTCCAAAGTTTTTTCTTTTCTGCTTTGGTTTGAAGGTGAATTTATTGTACAGTGTTGAACTTCTATTAAATGTTGAATGGCATGCTTCCTGCTACAAACCAAGGTGATTAAAAGAAAACTGATTTAAAGACAGAAAGCAGCGTCAACATCTCTTGCACTCCAGATTGTGACCTGGCAGGGGTTTTGCACCAGTTCATTAAAAGCAGAGTTGTGATAGACAAAGATGTGACTCTCTCATGTTGAATTATCAACACTTTACTCTCTGCAAAATCAGACTAACATAGCAGTGAACGGAGGTGACAGGGCTCACAGGGACACACAAGTTGTAGAGCACAGGTAGATTCAATCCTCACATAAAACTGAAAATAACCACGTTGGTGAGTTGGCTGTTTGATGCGACTGAGACTGTGATGTTCTGATTTTTATAGCGCTCTTGAGCACAACTCAACTCACTCTCCTACCAAACCAAGGGTGGGTGATGATTAGAGTGGAGAGGATGTAGTATGATGAGTGTTTACATCCCTCCATGCTAGAATGAAAATATATTAAAAAAAACAAGACTACAGCCATGCTAGTGGCTCTGTGAGGCTGTACTTGGGCACAGTGGTGCTTTGAGCTAAATGCTAATGTCAGTATGCTAACATGCTCAGAATGACAATGCTAACATGTTAAAGAGTAATTCCAGTATTTTTAAACCTAGTTTCATACATTTTGGGGTCTAAATAACTAATACTTACCAATGGTTTTGGAATTGGTCCAGTAGATTGCCTCCACTGGCATCTGCAAACGGGCTGCAATGGCTGCAACATAATGCTTGGGGGCAACTGTGCCCGTCAAAATACATCCACTAAAAGTGCTTGTTTTGCAGCCATTGCAGCCCATTTGAAGCTGCTAGCTGAGGTAATCTACTGGACCAATTCCAAAACTTTTTGTACCTATTATTCATTCTGACCCCAAAGTTTGTAAAAAAAAAAAAAAAAAATAGAGGCTAGGTTTAAAAATACCGGAATTACCCTTTAATGTTTAGGAGGTATAATGTTTAGCATTGTCACAGTTAGCATATTAGCATACAGCAGCGGTTGATGAGAATGTCATTATTTTTTCAGGTTTTTGGTCATAAGCAATGTACTGAAACAGTCAATGCTTGGCCTGATGGTGGCGCTACATGATAAGTTTAGGGATCACCAAATTCATCCTGAGGGGAACATGAATGTCTGCACCAATTTCCATGGCAAGCCACCCCGCAGTTGTCAAGACATTTTATTCAAAACCACAAATGTCAACCTCAGGGTGGCGCTAAAAGAAAAGTCAGAGGATCACCAAAGTGATTAGGATTCATTGTCTGGGAAGCATGCATGTTTATTTAAAGTGTCAATTCATCTGATAGTTGTTGAAATATTTCAGTCTGGACCAAAGTGGTGGACAGAACAACAGACCAACATTGCCATCCCTCAAGCCACGCCACTTATAACAGACTTCATCCTAAAAATGTATAGGTGAATGTTTGATGTTGAATTGGAACATACTGTTTCACTTTTTTCGATTGGATCTTTTGGTTTTATTTTTGTACTTGAAGTTACATGTATGTGGATATATTTTTACATGTCTGTTTTGGGGACGCATGGACAGAGAACAAAGCTTTCATAGCTCATCTGAACCAACACAACAATTAGACCTTAAAATAAATCATGTTGATATTTATGTATACATTTATTTACTTCACTTCACTGATTACCAACCAAGCTCGTTTTAGGGCATTCAAAATTCGCCATGCTGTTTTCAAAAAACAAAATGAAAGTCTCTCAAAATCACATGAGAGATATTTCTTTTGCTTTCATTACCCACGGAAATACCAAAACAATTTCACAGGGGCAGTCTGCAATTCTGAAAAAAAAAAAATAGCCCAATCCCCATGATTCCAATTTCTTAAAAAAGCAGAACAACAACAATGCAAAGGCTTGTCTAACTTAACTAATGATCAATTGGATCCGTTTCTAGAATTCTGAAGCTTTCCATAAATAATATCTTGCGCATATTCATGAAAACAGAGACGGCGTATCATAGTTTTACACTCAAGGCTAGATTCAAATCCAGTCTCCAAATGTTGAGACCGTGACAGATTACAGTGCTTTAACCCATTCTGATACCTGATCTGATATCATATGTACATGCATGACGGAGAGAACCAGCTGAATGGCCTCTCTGCGGATGTAAGGAGCTGAGGAGCTGCCATTTGCACATCCTCCCATCCAAATCTCATTTAATCTTTCCTGTTTGAGTTTGTTGGTTAAGAGGTTGACCTGCAAATGCAATGAATAACATTTGGAAGTGGGTATGTCACCTTGGTCAGATATTATGCATCTTGACGCCCTGCAAGAAAGGAAGATGAATAAATAAATCAGGTGTTTTTGAATATGAGTAGGATCTAATCATCGCCTTATTGTCAGGCCTGATTTACAATGCAAACACCAGGAGGCGAGGCCTTGATGGCGTTGAGTAAAATGGTGGAGGGATGGGTGGAATGGTAATGAGATTGGGAGGTGGGGGGTGGGGGGTGGGGGGGTGGGGGGGGGGCATGTGCGGCTGTGTACACATTTGTGGTCACACTCAACACAGAAATCAGAAAACACACAGATCAGAGTGCAAACACCCCCCACACACACACGGGAATGGGCATGCATGCAAACATAGGCATGTATATTAATGCACAAATGCCAACATTAAACACACAGAGATAGCAAAGCTTCAACCAGTGTCATCCTGAGGGCAATATCACACACACCGTCTCTCGCCCTAACACACGAGCACACATACATCCCTGCACACACACTCAAAGGCGCAAGTGCATACATAGCCGGAGGCGAAGATAGTCTCACCAGTGGTCTTAAGGCTGCAAATCCCCCCAAGGCTAAAGTGAGCTCCACACATACTGCAGTCAGGACCCAGTCCACACTCCCAGACCACCTCATTAACCTGAGCCAGCAGCCCTCCCTCCGCCCAGCCTCGCAACACCCTGCTCCTCGCCAGCCCACACTTACAATTCATACTAGTATCATTTATTCATCTGCTCTTGTTGATTGGACTCATCCTCGCCCACAAGACAGATAAGGCATGGATTTGAAGCTCGGTGAAGGATGTTGCAGCATTGTTGTGGACATTGTTAACTCTGGGTTCAGCAAGATCATGGCAAAAGTGGCCGTTTTTTAAAGGTTTTGTCTCAAGGGTTGAAGGAGAGACGTTTGTATGTGATTTCATTTCCCTGCAGTGGAAGTTCCTCAGTGTTGCCTTATTGCAAACACATGCATCAAGGGATACAGAGCACGGTGTTCTGTTGTTGGACTAACACACAAAGAAAAAGTGAGTGCGTCTCCTGTCACCACTTGGCTGAGCAGGGTCAGATTTGAATCCAGTCACAAAAAGCAAACTGTCAATGAAGAGATTGCAGAAACTCAACACAATGATGTGTCGCTTGCTGCTCTTGAATCTCGTCCAACTTGCTGCTGAGTTGGCCAATGAGTAAGAGGGAATCAATTAAATGCTATACTATAGTCAGCTCTAAACAAATTGGAATGCTCAGAATTTGTTATGGTCTAACAAGATTAAATCTGCACAAGGCAACTTTACCCTTCAGCAGCTCAGTGAGAGGAAACTGAGAAAAAATGTCAAACATTTTTACTTCAGTATTTTTTAATAAATCAATAAGCTGCATCATCATTGTCAACAAGATGCTACTTTCATGAAGAACATTGAGTCCTTTGGCAGTTTCCTCTTCTCACTCACTGGGTTGACTTCACTCAAAGGGATCCTCTGACTCGTCCTTACCAATTTCCAATGACATTTTAGGTTTGAATTTAAATCTATAACCTTTCCAGTTTATTCTTTTATACTGAACTTCTTAATGAATGTCCTTCACATATTCAAATATGCCCTAGAGCCATAATGAAGACACAAGGATTTCCCTCGGGTATGACAGTTTGCAAGATTTCTTTCCAACTGCTGACAATGGCGTCAGTGTTCCAATCTGACTGCAATTCTTGTTTTCTTTGTATTTATGCAAATGTTTGTTTGGATATTACAGATTCCAGTTTGATTGTGTTCCTTCCTGCTTTTAAAAATTAGATTAAAGTTTCAAGTAAAATGGATAGTGGTAAAACTACAGTACAGTGGGAAATTTTTGTAATTCCCCAAGGACAGGTGGTTTCCATGCAAATAACCTCATTAGCATAGCTAAAAGCCCTTTTTATAATGAGGTGAGTTTTATTCTGAAGAGGCTAAACATACACAACGAAGATGAAAAGAATATTCAGGCTACAGGTAAATGATTGTACCATCTTTAATCATCCGTATCAAGAGGTACCTGATTTTTAACCTTCTTTTTTTTTTTTTTACTTTACTAAAAAAACTAAGTAAGAAAGAAAAGCAAGGAAGTTCATAGTCATGTCTGTATTCTGTTCATGCTTCTTCAATTCTTCAAAACGCAAATCATGTGTCAAAAATAACAAACCCCCCAAAATGTGGCATTTAACAAACAATTTGTTTTGATCTTAACATGATACTGCAATACAATGGTGCTTCATTTCCTTTTTTATACATTTAAATATTGACTCACACAACTCATACAAAGAGTTGGAATTATGAAAGTGTTTTGATTTTCACTGTGCCGCTGGAATTAAGTGGCAGAAATACAAAATGTTCTTTTACATTGCGTTTTAAGGATTGTATTAATAATTATTCAGATCATACATGGGTAAGTAGTGTTTCTAGCAAGTTGACAGTTACATATTACAAGCTGCATCCTAGTAGCTATAGCAAATCTAAATCAGTGCATATAAGAGTAATTATATGATTGATTACTGTGTTACATGATCATCACAATAATCGATAATCTCCTTAATTAGAACAGAGATCCTTTTTACTGCAAAGTAAAATGCCAAAACATCCGAGCGAGCTCTCATTAATGTGAAACGAGCTTCCCATTGGCTACAGCTCAAATATGCCAGCGTGGAGGTTTGTTTCCTCCCAGTAGGCTGCAGCACACTCCTCAATCCTCCTACATAAAAAATGATAATAAGAACATGGATATGCTCTGCTACATACACACACACACACGGCAAACATGGCGCGTGGCGACCAAATGGTTGTCGGACCTGCTTCACTGAACTTATTTTTGTTTCAGCTCTGTCGTGGATAAATTTACACAAACTGGCGCTGCATCATTTCCTAAACCAAACACACACACACACACTCACTCATACAGGCACATGAACACACACATTCCTGGGAAGCGGGTGGGTGGGGTGGGTGTAGAGTGCCAACATTGCACTCCCCTCCGCCAACAAAAATAGCACTGCAACAGCGTCTGTATGGTGCAAAAGGCTCAGAGAAACCACGGATGAGATGATGTTTAGTAGAACATGCATCTCAAGCAATATTCATTAAAGGGATATTCTATTTATTTTTTTTCTTATTGTGAACAAAAACCAACAATGAATGTAGGACTACTAAAGTATTATGTGTACCGAAGTCTGATATATCTTATTTCTCTGTGCCATAGAGCTTTTTGTCCAAAAACTATTAAAAACACAGTGAGCCACACTACACTGACACGTTACTTCATTATGATGAACTGTAGTTTATTTTGACTCAATCCCAAATTAACCATCCTGCTGCTATCCATACTCAGCAGCATAACAAATGCATTATTCAGTCCTGTTTGAGTTCGCTAAAAACTACAGTGCCCAGCTGTATTACTGAGCCTTTTTTAAGACTAAGAGTCTCCAGCCATGTTAGCTGCTGTGTGAGGCTGTACCTAGGTACAGTGGTGCTTTGAGTTAAATGCTAATGTCAGCATGCTAACATACTCACAATGACAATGCTAACATGCCGATGTTTAGCAGGCAATGTTTACCATGTTCACCATCTTAGTTTAGCATGTTAGCATGCTAATATCCGCTAATTACCAATAACACAAAGTACAGCCGAGGATGATGGGAATGTCATAAGTTTTGCAGGTATTTGGTCATAAACCAAACTATTGGACACATTTCAATGTTGACCTGATGATGGTGCTAGATGAAAAGTTAGAGGATCACCAAAGTGATTACAATTCAACCTGAGGGGAACTAGAAAGTCTGAACCACATTTCCAACATCAGACATCAACTTCACGACTCAGGAGGTTAGCACTCACACTCAGGATCGCTTGCCAACATTTTCTTCCAAAAGTTGTAAAGCGAACGAGGCAGCGACCATTTCATTGGTCAACACTACAGCTGGCATTCTATTGGTTGGGGGATTTTAACAGGGTTGTTGCACAAAGAATCAGAGAGCCGAGCAGAAATCTGACAGCAGACGTTTCACGAGCGCACAGAAGCAGTGTGAGGAGAAGGGCTGAAGCTGGAGCGCAGGAAATCTGTGCAAGCAACAATATATCTGAGTGCAAGCATACAGTTTGAACAGAAGCAGAGCAAATCTAAGCGCAAGCAAGGGCTATTTGACTGCGAGAGCATTACAAAATCTGAATGTGAAATCAATAAGTCATGCTCTCAAATTGAAAGACCACGCTCTTAAATAAAGATAGAAAAAAAGCCCCATACATCCAACAAATGGAGGAAAAGTCAGGAGATCAAGTAATTAGGATTCATCCTCTGGGGAACACAATTGCCTTTTGTTCTATCTATCAATCTATCCAATAAGTTCAGTCTGGACCAAACTGACCGACCTACTGACAGAGCTAATACTGAAAGTAGATATTCATGACCAGTTTTTCAGTAGGAACCAATGGGCTTGGGGTTGAGAGCCACAGACAGGGTAGAGAAGTCAGAAAGTATTGAGGGACAGACTAACACATTGCTGGTTTTGGTCTTTTCATGAGATTTGTTGATACTAAGAAAAATATAAAATATTGCCAGCCTTATCCTTTAGAGTTGGAGTGAATGGTAGGTCATATGAGACCTTCTCCTTCACATCCTCACCCAGATGATAAGAGACATTTTCATCAGCACATATGGGATGTACAGCCTCATTATCTATGTCTTGATTAATAGTGTCACCGGTCCCTCCTACTGAAATCAAACATGAAGATAAGGAAGACTGAAGAGTGAACTGATGTTTTATTCAAGCCATCCTGTTTTATGTGCCAAAGACATTCATGGATGTTTTAGTATGAAATATGTACACATACACATTTACTCCAGCATGTGCGTTGTGATACATTCAGCTGTGTTCAGCTGAATCCAAGAATAGCAGCTAAGGCATTTTGATGTTGAAAGGTGGTGCTGGGCTGAGTGTCTGCGTCCTGCGGTCGACACACACACAGGAGGAGCTGATAACCATCACAACACTGACGGTAGAAAAATTCAAGCTGAAATTGGAATGGCCAAGCTCATGGAGAGAAAATGTAATCTACAAGAGTTTTCCGCTGAATCCTTTCCAGACACTTTGCTCTGCCTCTCTTTCCATCTCTTCCCCACCACCACTTCACTCCTCCTCTTCCTCCGCTGTCATGTCTGCTGGCACATACATTGTGCAGCTTATCTGCCGTTGCATCTGCGAGGTTCCTTTTTTTAAAAGGATACCTCCTTATCACAGTGAGTGAGTGCCATCCGTGTCACTCCGGAACAACTTTAGCTACTGGTGGGGCGACGTGACTGACAAGTGAATGACAGGATGTAGGGTGGCTTATTCGCTTTAACATTTAACTCCATAAATGATACAGTCCAGTGTGTGTACCAAGTGTAACAAGTCAAACTCAAAAGCATTTGAACTAAAAGTGATATGAGTAACAGTAATTCACTGTTTCCTTGCTGAATTGAATTAATGAAGTGAAGTGGCTTATTTGTCTTAAAGTTTTTGTGTAAGAATGTATTACTGTTTCATCTAAAGTCTGCAGTACTCTGACTGTAAGCACACCATTAGCTGGTACTTCTCTTGATATACCTAGAATCAACAGGGTTTGGAAATTCAATGCAATAATCCTGCAATAAATAAACCTGAACTATAGAATTTTCTGCCATTGTGTAAGAGAGGTGTTGATTCAACTCTATGGTTATTTTTGAGTTTGCTGTAGTTTTCTGTGGTGTTGTATTAGATTGCAGCGCATGCACACTGGACAGGGTCTACAGTTGCTTGTTTAGTTTAATCTGATACCCATCCACGTCTGTGCACAGCGTGCTGCATTCATGTTTTTATATATGCTATAGCCAATTGTTAAAGCATAACACCAGTTTGTTTGTTTTTTGTTTTTTTGGAGAACCCAAGGCCATTGCTCACTACATACCTGTTCTTAGAGCCTCACTACTACTTGGGCAAAGACTGGAGAATTTGTCCTGAGGGTGGCGCCCCATACTCAGCTCATCAGGCTAAACTCCACGGCCAACCCTGTCTTCTAGAAATTCAATGTACTGATTTAACGTAAACTAATTTGTACTTAATCTCAGTTATGTTTTGAGCTAAGTCTACAGTAACCTCACAAAGATGCTAGCATTTATTATGTAAAGTTTATCATGTTTGCTATTAGCATGCTAACAATAGCATGTAAGCAATCCAATCCAATATCCCAGAAAATCACCCATATCACTTGGAGTTGAGATAGTCTTTATATCCGAATCATAAATAATCCCTCAAATATAAAAAGGATACATGTTACCATGGGAACACAGCTAATGCACACTATGAAAATCAGGAAATGGGTTCAGGTGTACACAGATCTCAGGGAAACAAGCTCCGGATAATATTAGGAGAGGCCACATTAGTGGTTTTATAGTCTACATAACATGAGCTATGAAATTAAAACACTACTCAAGATTAACTAGTTATTTATCTTCCACCTCCAGAGAGACCACAACAGGCTAAACCTAGAAGTAAGAGGTTCAATTGAAAAATTGCCTTTTTAAATGCACACACTTCTGTGGAAGTTCACAGATTTTAATCAACCAAAACTGGCTGCAACCTGGTCCTATGTCCAGCACTAATTTCTTTCCTCCAGCACAGTTACAAACAAAGGGACATTACCTCCTATGTAATAACGTTTTCTATTTGTCTTGGACCTTTTAAACAGCTAGTTGAACATGTTTGCAATTATCCATATAGTCCATTAAGGGCTGAGGAGAAAATCCTGAACAGTGTTACTGGCAGCACATCCCCCGGGGCTGCACGGCTGATGTTTGAGGTTGAACTCTCCTCACCTCCTGTGTAGGTGTGCATATGTTGAAAATTGGAAATGTTCTACCTAACTGAAAGTGAAATATCACTTTAAATGGACCCAGGCATCAGCAGAAGGCTCTGTTGCACTACCCCCACCCCCACCTATACACACACATACACACTCCCTCACAATGAGATCAGCAGAAGGGAATATTTGAGGAGTGGTGGGGGATTAATGAGAGGGGGATTAGCAGGTGGGTGGCTCTCTCTCTCTATGTATGTGTATGTGTGCGTGTGCATGTCTGTATGTGTGTGTCGGCAGTGTTAGCCACTTGAGTGTCAGCAGAGCTCTGGTTGGGAGGGGAAGGTGGTGAGTTTGTCTTAGGGGGACGAGGCAGGCGGGCAAAGAGCTACTGCAGGCCACACAGAACCAGAGGATGACTGAGCAGAGTGGCATGTACGACAAGACTGCACTGAGGATACCAGCCAGGGTAATGACAGGTCAGACTCTTAGAGCATGCAAAGCAGGGAGTAAGGAGGAGACATCTGGCAGCTTGGTTTGGTAGAGGTATGGCTACGTTACTTGCACAAAAAAGCTGTCCAAGATAATTTGCATAACATCAGAATCTATATTTGTACATCATAAAAACTGAAATACTGTTTGTATTTCATAAAAACCTGGTATTAAAATACTTCTAACGGTTTCTAATGTTGTCTAAAGCTACTATCTGTATGTGTTTATTTCATAAATACATCTGTAATCAGATTGATACCGGACATGGACGGGGTCTACGTAGTCAACTAACCTAACCCAACAAATCTGATGAAAAGTTATTGAGGATGAACCTCACCAAATGTCAGAGTATCAAACTTAAAACTATCTACAGCTCCATGTTTTCAGTGATTTTTAGTTTACATTTCATCAAATCTGCATCAGGTAAAGTCCTGCTGCTTTGGCTGCTGGCAGTTCCTGTTCACACTGTGCAGATCAATCACCTGCATTACTTTGATACTGAAGAACAAGTCAGAATCTCAGGATTATGAGACGAGATCTGAAGTTATAAGGAGAGTCTTCTTTCTTTTATCTGGGGGATCCTATCACCAGTATAAAGAGTGAGTTCCATTGATTGTAGCAGGGTGTATGGTATGTATGTCTGCAAAAATGTGGATGCTGTTTGTATCTGTTCAGGGCGTATATCTGTTCATATCTGAATGATATATATTTATATTTGTTTACATCTCTAGTAGGTAACATAACAAGCTGTCAAATGCTCCTTTTAGGTAACCAACTGCTCTTTAGATACAATCTATCAACTGTATGATACTGAATGGATGCCATCAGATTTTTTACAGATGAGATCACATATTTCTGCACACGGAGTTGCCGTGGATCCAAAACTGAAGCTGTGTAGAAAAGAAGCCAGGCAGAGGGGAACAAACAGAAAATGAAGTGGAGCTGGAGTCTTCTGAAATGTGAAGACCAAATAATGAGGCCAACACCAGTGGTGTTTGCTGCTCTTGGCTGGACGGCCTCTGTTTGTCTTAGTGTCGGGGGCAAAGAGAGCCGGCAGCCGAATGGAATTCTTGGAAACACCAAACAAACCCATATTAAATTTCCTCTGAAATGCCATGGGGAGAGGCATGGAGCATGCGTGGCAGGGGTGGGTGGACAGAGAGGTGGACAGCAGAGGTATAGAGACACAAACAGGCGAGGGAGGGAAGAGAAGGTGGGTGGGTAGAGAGCTCAAAATGAAAGGCAAAGTGGGAGAGAAAGGGGTAGGAAGGTGAGGAGAGGCAGAGAAAGAGAGGTTTGCAGGCTGTATGGTGGACATGGGAAAAGTCGAGAGGGGAATGGAGAGTGCCAGGTCATGCTGGAGGTAAAGAAGAAGCTGTTAGAGGAGAAAAGAAAGTAAGAGTGGCAGTAGTAGAAGGACATATCAACCAGGCATGAGAAAATGGGTTTAAAGAGTCCACCCTCAAATTCTGCAAGGGCCCTCTCTTTCAGTAAATAAAACATTTCAACAGGGGAGTAGAGGGTAACATCTGTGTGAGGCATGGCCTCGTGGCTCGTAGTGTGTGACGACACAACACACAGTGACGGCGTGCTTTTAAATCAGATTCCAGACCAACAAAGCAAAAATCAGCAGGTCTGGTGATGTTTTGTGGCAACTGCAAATAATGTTATTAACAATAACCTGCATCATCGTACTGACTTAAGCATCAGTGCTCTTTTTTCACCATAGAAACATCAAGCTAATGTACTGCTCTAACACACAGTAAGTTAGTTGAGCTAGTTGTAAGTTAGTTAAAGATAAAGGTAACTATGCGCCAAAGATCGTCTTTCTTAATCCGATATTTGTGTTGTATGTGATGATGTCACATCATATGAACTCAAAAATGTGTTACCAACTTTGAGAAATGTATATTAGGTTGTCTTCTGACGTGAGTTTACTTTAGCCGGCAATAGAAACGGACATGAAAAGACAAAACCACAAATGAAACCAACAGAAAAATGGGTGGGCCACATAAGGTCAATACTGAGCACATCATTTTTTCTTTCTCTGATGACGTGTCTTAGGACACAGAAGCATTTTAAAATGAATGGCTTCTACTTATTTCTTCCGGATTTTTTTTAATTGTTGACAGAATGACTAGTATTGTATTATTCTATGTGAGACAAGTAATAAATAGAAGCTTACTGATCAAAGAAATGTTTCTTTGGATGCAGTTACTCTTTAAAGGAGGGGGGGAGACAGAGGCAAAGAAGACAAAGTCACACCAGACAGCAAGAAATACACACAGATCTACACACAGGAGAAAAAAAAAACAAATGCTATTCGTTACGTTTGAAATGGGGAAATAATTCTCCTCAGCTATCAAAAACACAAAAGTGCAGGTGCATCAACAACATCCCCCCGAGGAGAACGTTTGACAAACCAGACCTACAGTCTGTGAGCCAGATCGAGTTCTGCTTTGAGGTACTACAGCCTCACATTCTTTGTCCCCCTCTCTCTCCCTCTCTCTCTCTTTCTCTCAGCTGAAAGGACATCTGGAGCGCATTAAGGCACTAAGGACATTGGATCTCCCCAGAGCGCCTGGCTGGATGGGTGGCCCACTGTTAGCCCCCTTTCAGCAGCAGGGCCCGGCCCTACCTGATTGATAGAGGGAGCCCCACACAAACACTTAACACTCACACACACTGACAAATCCCACTCAGTTGACATACAGCGTGGACCATTGAAACATTGGTGGTGCTGCTAACATGGATTAGTATGGACACATGTACTTCCACCTTTTACTGTGTATAGTTTGGCCTATCAATCATGCATTGGGTACTTGATATACTTTATGTGCTGTACATTCCTACAATGTTACCCCATATATTACAAGTGAATTTAGAGCTAGCACGTTGAAGTGCATTGTAATACAATAATCGATAACACAAACTGGCTTGGTAACAATAACAACTCCGGACATATGGAAGTAATAAGGGAACATGACTACAACTCTGAACTTAATTTTCAAAGCATTCCCCGACACCTCATTCACACAAATAAAGATGCGAATCAAAGCCCACCTTGTTTCCTAGAATTGTACTTTTTCATTAAAGCACGAAAGAGACGTTTCTATAAGATTTTCTCAGCAGATGCTCCCCATGCAATGAGAAAACACAAACTTTTTCAAAGGAGGAAAGTTCAAAGAACCTCCTCATTTCCAGTAAATTGCTTTGCCTGATTTGCCATTTCAAATAAATTGCAGTATTGGCCAAAATTTGCAATTCACAGGAAGTCGTCCCCTCAGCTGCACAGAAGAAGTTAATCCATATTTCACGTTTGAATATAAGATGGAAGCGGAGAAAAAGGGAAGGAAAGGGAAGATAGGTAACTCTTTGCCAGGAGATGAGGAGCAGGAGGGGAGGGGTGGCGGGAGAAGCTGTGGGAGTGGAGAAAAGGCGAGAGAATGGGAAGAAACAAGCGCCATTTAGAGTAAATGGCATCCAAAAACCCTCTCCAATTATCTTTGCCTACCATGCCAGTGAGACTGACTTAATTAAAATGACTTGAGAGGGAGGGGAGAGAGGAAGGAACTGCCAGTGATTGAGGGGGCAGGCAGGCGACGTATCTGCACCGAAACACAAAGCTCAGGCATCTCACAGGCTGTCGACCACTCTCCCTTTTCAATTCCCGACTTCAAAAGAGAATAAAGAAATAATAATAAAAAAGAGAGGGGGCTCTCACCATTCGCAGCCATGTAATTGCGCTATTTAAATCCTACATTTTTATCATTGTTAGAATATTCGTTGGGGGGAAAGAGGAATGTATAAAAATGGATAATAAAACTGCTTTTTTTTTTGTCTCCCCCCCTCCTATAATCCTTCTGCCTTTTTCTGAGAAAAACCTCTGACAGTGACCTTTTCGCATGAGGTCTGTTTCTATGGAAACAACGTCCATCCCCTCTATGTTTGGTGTTTTCCTGTCATCGGGCGGCCAAAACTGGCCCACTTGTGACTAAGAGGAAGAATGCATCACATTTAAAGATTTGTCTGTGTGTCTTTTATTTCATGTTTCCACTCATGTGCGTCTGCAGGCCTGGGAAGAAGCAGAGAGCATCTACTGCTGTGAAGACATCAAATCATGCAGATTATTAGAACCAGACATTAACTGTATCACTAAAAATAATTGTTCTATACAAATTTTATCATTAACCAATGGCAATTATACTGTAGGTTACCCACTATTATTAACAGTACCTCAGATTTTTGTGATTCATTTGTTTAAATATTAATTTACTTTGGCATCCCAGTTGGTACCTCAATTGGGAAAAAAAACTCTCATTTAGGTGCTCTACCGGTAGCTCACCTGGTACCGCGTACCATTAAGGCTGAGTCCTTACTGCAGCAGCCTGGGCCCTTTGGTGCATGTCATCCCCTCTCTCTCTCCCACCTTTCCTGTCTCTCTTCAGCTGTCACTATCTAATAATAAAATTACATCTATTCCCTCTCCCTCATTGAAAAACAAAATATCTATACATATATAAATGTTGTTCATTTTAAAAGTTTAACTGATGGATATAAGATGTCTCCTACTTCATTCAAAAGTCCATGCTCAGTGTATGTGCACTGGAGGCTTCAGGTTTCCACATCACACTTCCATAAGATTAATATTGTACCATGATTGGCTCCTATACTAGTTGTGATGCCACAAAATCGTGCTGGTATGTCCATGAGGGTTAAGGGGAGCACTGAGAAACTTTCCTCCAACAGATGAAAGTGAAAAGTAAAGTAAAGTGTCAAACTCTGCACATGCATCAGTCTGCACAGTGGAGCTCAAACATCACAGGGGAGTAACTATAAGCAAAAATGTCTTATCTCAACATTTATAGTTGGAACCATTACCAGTTCATCTTAAGTCTCACTTTGCATGTAACACCCATGTTAGGCTGTTGGTGTTACTTGGATCGAAAGCTCAGCCAATCCAGAGTGAAAAACTACGCTTTGTATTCGTTTTGAAAACGCGTCACAAGGCTTTTATTTTATAAAGCCGCTGCAAATCCAAATTATTCTTCTGCTGTCCAGTTATCAAATGTGTGCCATTGTAGCCACACAGCAGAATTTATAATGTTTTGCCATTTATCTAAAGAAAAGCAGTCCATTCATATTCAATATCATGGTTAAGAACTATATCACAGTTTGACAAAAGCTCATATTAGGTTTAAATCTGTCTGTTAGGAAAAAGAGCAATGATGATAATTATAATAAAGTTTATATCACAAATAGCAAATATCACAGCATTACAAGCATTATCCTAAAATATTATACAGGAGGTTAAAAAATACCATTGAGTGCAATAAGGTTCAGGTGGCGTAATTGAAGGTTTAAAATATGTGCATACATTTCCATCTAAACATGAGCACAGAGCCAAATTAGATCTAAAATGTGTTGCTTTCCAAATAGTTTTATATCTCACTGTCCTAGGGTGTGAATTTAAATTCAGTTTGCATCAAACTATGTGCTGCCGAGGTCAATAAAAAAGCTCTTCTCCATAACACACACACTCACACTCCTCTCACACATTGATCAGCCAATACACAGTTACTGCTCATGTGTCACAGCTAACACCTGTTACTGTGCTTTTGTCTTGTGAGCTTATTGTAATCGACTGTGCAGTATTTCTCACTAAACACAACACAAACTCAGGCTGCTCCGTCAAATGTGTTTGCACAGAAGGTTGGTGGGCGCTATAATTTGAAGTTTAAGTGTGAGAATGCACTGTATACAAAAGTTGCCAGTCTTGAGCAACCACTGTATAAATGCACATTGGCTGGAAAGAGAATAGGCACAGGCAGCTTGGATATAAATCAAAGTAAAGAGAAAAACAGCAATGATTAAAACGTTGAAATGACCTGTTGGTGCATTTGCGTAACAGTTAATGTAGTTTTAAGTTATTGCAAAACATGACATTTTAGTAAATAGAGGAAGAAATCATTTCTTAAAAATAAACTGTACATAACTGCTCTCACACACTGTTTTTTGATGTTGGTAAAACCAGTTTTCTAATAAGTATTGCATTTGATTAGACACTATCTGAGAGGTTTGGAGTCTGAAGGTGAAAGAGAGAGTCTCAGTGTGTGTGAGGCAGAGACAGAGGAAAGAGGGTTGAGTTAGCATGACAACCGCTATTTTGATGGGGCCAAAGCCAAGTATCTCCACATATCCACTTTCCCCTCTCCTATTCATCCCCTGTCCTCCCTGCTTTTCCATCTCCAGAGCCCTCCCTCTCCTCTCCTCTCCTCTCCTCTCCATCCCCCAGTCTTCTTTCTCATTCTCGCCATTACTCTCTACTTTCTTCCTAAACTCACATTCTCCTCTTTTCACTGATCTTCCTTCTCCTCCCCCCCTTTCCCTTTTCCTTTTTTCCCCCTTTCTCAACGTCTTGCCCTGATCAGGGAACTTCACATTCCCTTGTGTTGAGCTTAGAGAGTAGTTAGAGAAAAAAAAAAGGGAGAGACAGAATATTAAGTATCTCATCGTGGTTTGAATGTGGTTGTTTGTTGGTTTGGGTAAAAATGAGACTTTGTGCACTGCACCTTTGGCCATGTCCCATATTATCTCAGGGAGACAGTTGATGCCAATAGTCTCTGAATTGAAAGAGATACAGAAAGTGAGGATCGACTCCTTACCCTTAACCTGCAGCACTCTGCTTCTCACTGGCCAGATTGTTCTCCCTGCTCGTGCGCACACACACACATACTGTACACACACACACACACACACACACACACACCACAGTCTCAGCTCCAGTTGCCAGGGAGACCGCCATACCAGGGCTCTGACCCAGGAGGTTTGGGACTGTTTTTCAACCCCCCACCCCCCCACCCCCCCAAAACAGGAGAGATGGCAGCTGTATGACAGCTGTTCCTACCGAGCCCTAAACCACAACCATCGTCCCACCATCATTGCAGCCTGGACAGCATTTTGGGGGACAAAAACACCCCGCAGCCCAAATGATGACGCCTTACTTAGTAGATTCTTCAGAAAAGTCTGTGAAAAAGAACAGGAGACAGATTCTGACTGACTTTACATATTTCACTATGCTTTCAGCTCCCTACCAGTTAATGGGCTGCTTCCATTTCTTCTATGTACACAGTAATTATAGGTTTGTTTCCTTTGTTAGCTTAGCAACTCAGTGTTACCATGTTACATTATAGCTCAGCTGAATATGGATCTTTAAAAAGGAAGAAAAGAGATATTTAAGAAATGTTGTATTTTATTATGTGTGCAGGAAACCTTGCACACTGTAGGAAACACTATTTATGTGCACTTGGTCACAGTCTGTCTGTCATCGCTGATGAACCTGGTTATTATCTCTGATTAACAGTACTTTTCCTACATTTTTTTTTCAAGTTCCTTGAAATGTACCTTTATTTTCAATTTCAAAAATGCTTTACAAACCTTTTCTTTGAATCTGATCTGCAAATCAGACCACGCATTCGCACAACAGAGAAAAAGTACAAAACAAAATAACAGAAAAACAGAAATAAGACTTGTGTTTATTAGATTACCCATTTCAAGATGAGAACAAGAAAACACAGAGTCATTTTCCTTTTTAAAAGCCTACGAAAAATCTAAAAAACAGAATTCTGACCGTTTTTCGGATTGAATGAAATAATTGAATGAACAGATGATACACAGACTGACTTCAAAACTTCTTGAGTCACAAACCATGGCAACAACAAGTGTGTCCCAGCCATGTTCATCACTTTTTAGTGTCCTCTGGAAACACTTTCCCTTGTTGTCTGTGCTACTTGAAGCGCGTTTTTGTATTTGGTTGTATTTTCTGTTTTTGCAGTGTTTTCTAAATGCTGCGCATGTGTTGTCAAATTGATGACGATGTTTTCTTAATTCAATTCAATTCAATTCAATATGCTTTATTGGCATGTATAAGACAATATTGCCAAAGCGTCAGGTAACAAAGAGATTAGAAAATAAAATAAAAAGGTACAATTCATAAAATCATGAAAATAGCAGAAAACATATGTGTGTGTTTGTGATAATATTAGTTAATAGAAAACAATTGATAAAATGAAATAGATAAATCAAATCAAATAATACGTGTATATATATATATATACACACATACATACATATACACATAAGTAATATCAGTAATCAAGTTAGTATTGGTAGGTATTCTTAATTTGCTTGTGTTTTGTCTGTTTGCATGTGTTTTCTTAGGTTGCAGTGCGTTGAGCTCTCAGGGCCACCGTAGAACAATGACTATGACAATGTTTGCTTAGTGCCATATGTCAAGTATGTACTTATTTGTTTTTTAATTTATACGGTATGATAGATGGTTTGGAGACTATAGGGTAAAAAACACTTTCCATATGTAGCTATAGAAATGTTGATTGGGTTTGTCTCGTCCTGTCTGGTTGACAGTCCAGTGTCGCCTAATTGTACAACTATAGCATATTCGCAGTTTTATTACATGGTATTTCAGTGGCATTTTAACGGCACACCACTGACAACAAAGTGACAACACTTCACAAAAGTAACAGTGGCTGCTCCATCATCTGTGTTGTAGTTTAGCTTTAAATAAGTTGGTCTGTGGTTTTACTTGTGATATCACTTTTTCAGCTAATCATAACATCAGAGTGAACTATCTTTCTGTCAAATGACAATAGTCTTATCTAGCCTGGATATAGCCTGTGGATAATTGGCCTAATTTCCACTGTGTGTCCAGACAAGCCGTACGATGCTTCCTAGTTGTTTATATCACTGAATTTCCCTCGATACCGACTCTGTGGTTCCTATTTGCATGTTGTCCCCAAAAGAGATAATTACCTCCCATTTGGCCTCACTGGGAAGAAGAGCCATCAACTTTTTCACAGACTAAAGGCTAGTTAAATGAAAGGAGAATTCTGCCATTTTCATGTGATATTCAGATAGGTTTTTGGTTTGCGTAAGCTTACAGTAGTATGTAGCTTAATGTTGTCTTTGCTAATGGTGTGAAAAGTCAAGAAATATTTCCTGGTAATGTTATAACTTGATAACCAATAGTAGACACAAATAAAACTGTAACAGACTAATTCGCTCCCATACTCCCATAAACAAACTAGCAGAAACATAACAGCCAGGGAGCGAACCCGAGTCAGGGTTGTGGTAGTAGTACACCCACTTTACAGTATCCATTACCCCACTGACGCTATAATGCTTGCTCCTCATAGGTGAACACGCTGATTTATTCAGCGTGTAATAGAATTTGGCAGGCCCCTCATCTGCGGGAGCCAAAGAGGCCATTGAGCTGAAATCAACGGCAGACAAACCGTGTCAGCTTTAAGATGGCGCGGCAAATGAAAGTACGGGGCAACTGATCTCTGCAACTGCAGAGCGCACAATGTAACTATATTCCAATGGGGAACAGAACCATTTCACCAAGATGGATGGCCGCCTTTCAATGCATTTCAAGGGCAGACAGAGGGATCAGTACGGGATCATTACTTCTGCGAAAGGTTGGTTTAGTGGTCTGAATGGAGAACTTTGTTAACATGACTGGACTGCGCATTTTGTGGAAGAGGAAAAAGTAAAAACACAGAGACATTTTAAGCAGGCAGACACACAATGAAATGCTTGTAAGAATGGATTCTGGTTTGTTGTGTTACACATCAAAACTAAAAAGAAAGACCAAGAAAAAAAATTCTCACTGGATTATTTTATGACCTAGTGGGCTTCTGGTGGCGTTGTTTGGCCATCAACCCATATGCAGATTTACAGTATGATGAGTACAGATTTATTATTGCCTAGGTCTCATAACATCCTGTTGTGTTCAAGCCATGTATTCACATCCATCCATGTTGCAGCCATAGAAGTCTCTCTCTGTCTAAATGAGGTGTGAAAAAATGTGGGAGGACTTAGACTGGATTGTCCACTTGCTTCTAAAATATATAATTTATACATATCTATTGCTGTTACTTTGCCAAAAATTAAAGAGTTGCCTTGAGACAGTTTCCAAGAGCATGAGACACATAAAAATAGCTGCTTTTCATGTTCAACTGGACAGCCAGAGGAATTATGCACACTTATCTGTTTATCAGTGTGTCTATTTTTCCACTGTAAGTCACTTTAGAGTCTTTCAGTATGTCTTTCTCTATAATTAGCTGGTAGTCTTCTAGAGGAAGAGTAACCTGTTCTGTTTTTTTTCATTAGAGTGCCAGGGAAAGGAGCAGGCTAAGTTAGAATAGCGGTGATTTGGCTCTCCCCCTCCATCTGTTTTGTTTTCCTTCCATCTCCCTCTTTTTGATGAGCTGGGTCTTCAGTCCCCCTTATAAAATCCCATTAGCTCTTAATGAAGTCGGGCTCCTAGCCTCTCGGCCTCACCTCATTTAGCACGATTGTCTGGCGGCCATTAGCATGGAGGCAATTACAGCCGCACGACAAGAGTAATTGGAAATGCCGACAGGGACCCTGAGAAATGGGAATAAATAAATATTAAAAAAAAAAAATTCAAACTAATAAGCTTCCATTCAGATGGCAGGGAGGGAGCCGCATGTGTCTAAGTTAAATCAACATAATTACAATTAGGGTTGGTAGGGTAAAGAGCCCGGGTGAGGGAGAAATGGATATGGATGGATTGGATGGTGGTTAAGCATAGAGGTAGCAAGTGTGATGGAGGGAAATGTGGGATCACACAGTGAAGCTAATAATGTAGAGCATAAGCATGACCTCAAATTCATGTAGCAGAGAGGTCAGAGAGAGTATGACGGTGCGTGCCAGCTTGCCTTTTAATCTTTTGTGATTAAAGGTAGATTTTCCATTCTGTAGCCAAAATAGAGCCTAAAATCATTTCATTACCTCAGAAAATCCCCCTAACCCAAGGCCAGATTGCAGAATCTGACAAATTCTTTGCTGAAGATGGTGTGATATTTACCTCTGGGCAGGAGAGGCTAAAGGAGCTCCACAATGTGTTCAGCTGCTGCCCCGTGTGGAATTTAAAATGGAAGCCTATACGATTTCATATGCTATGCCTATACTAGATGCAGCATTTTTCCACGTGTTTATCAGCAACTACTACTACTAACTACTTCTAGCTCAGTTCCAAAAGTTATAAAGTACTTATCATTAATATGCACTTTCAGACATCTTGATTTAACTAAAATCTCACATAAGCCTGGCAGGGCTAAAATCACAACTGAGGAAACCTGCTACTCTAACTCTAACTACTCTAAAAGGCAAATGAATGAGCAAGGCTAAATGAGGCCCTAAACTCTTTACTGCCAGCTTTCCACTAGCATCCAATCTGTAACAGCATGCTGTGTTTGTGAGATGAAGTCCTGTGATGAATTACCGGAGGTGACCTACATGTATTTTTTAAGGAATGTCTAGTACTCAACAAAAAGGGTTTGACCTGCGAGGCCATGAAATGCACTCAACTACACTTAATGTTTTTTTCTTGGATGTGCTATGCCATATCATGTGAAATATATAATATAATGTTTTGTAAATTTAGGAAAAAATAATATAATAATGTGTGAAATTGGATTACTTTTTTTATTAGATCAAATAGGGAACTCACCACTGCACGAACTAAAAGGGCCACTTGAGAAGTCTGGGAGGCCATACTGAAACACCAGCAGGCTGCAGGCTTGGTGCCAGATTGCCATGGCATCTCTCTACTGTTAACCCCCCTCCCACTCCACCCCGCCCCCTCACTCCCACCGCCCACAACCACTGTTGCCGCCTTTCCTGCCTCCTAAGCTGAATGACAGGTGGCAGAAACCCGATCAGCACCAGCTTTCATCAAGGAAGCACTTCCATCTGAAACGGGCATGCTGCCCACTCGCCCACCCGTGGGCCACAGCACAGGGGCTGCTGAGGCTGGACGCTGCGTGTGTGTGTACATAAATAAAGCAGGGGATGGGGGAGCTGGGCTACAATGGCCACAGAGGCATGGGAGGGAGAGGGGTGTAATGGACCTTTTGGCTGAAGAACCGAACGCCGGAGCTGGCACCAGGTGTCCAGGGCTCACACGGGAAACGGGAGGTTGGCTCCCACAATAGTTAGTGTGAGAGTCCCAGAGGGTCATCCATAATAGCAGGGCAAGCGGCTGCTGTCAACAATGACCTCCAAGGCCTCAACTGCTTGAACTGAGATGGTCCCACCCTTCAGCACTTCCCTTTTAGCGCTGCCACACAGCTAAAGCAGGGATTATTATTAGGGACATGTATCTGGAACATGTATGTGTTTTGTCAGTGAAGTCCTGTCACTTGGATTTGCTTTTGAGCTTTGGCTACTGTGCCACAATATATAACTGGTTAACAGCAGTGAAGGAATATACAGTATGAGGATTTTGTTTTGAAGGATACTCTGCATTTCCAAGAGTCTCTTGAGTTCAAGCTGTAACAAAATATTCTTCACCCATGAAAAGGACCATCAAATCTCAAAAGTCCCCAAAACTGACGTTTTGTAACAATGTCACAAAGAACTCTGTTTACTAGCATCTACTGACATACTCTGCAGCACCTCATCTTTGTGACGCATAAACATCTTGATGTACTCGACAACTACTTCCTGCCCTTATACACCAAATCAGATTTGAAAACCTATCGGCTATCACAAGTGCAGCAGAGCATCTTGGCGCGAAATTGGAAATCCACAGAGTAACACAGGCCTGTCCCTGTGCAACCCACTGTCCCTGTTCTTCATGAAAAAGTTTATTTGTCTAAAATAGCTCTACAAGCAATCACTCCATGGGTTGGAGTGATTGTAAGCGGAAGGGGGGCAATGTAAAGGGGGGGGGGGGGCTCTCCAACCAGGAGGAGATTTAATTAGTGAAATCTCATTAACTCTAACAAAATTAAGCGTAAAACAATCCTTGGTGGGGAATCATGCTGGAGGTTCTGGGTGAGGAGAGGGAGGGCAGGAGTGGGGAACACTTAGGGGCTGAGAAGACATGGAGACTGGCTGTGCGATTAGTCTGGCCTGTGTGTAGGAAGAGTCAAATGGCTTAGTATAACCAGACCTCCTCTGGCAATCAAATAGAGACTGCAATGTGTGTGCAGATCCCCCATTGTCCTAGCTCTTACTTTGTCCATGGCCCCTTCCCATTATAAGGGCATTTATAGAATTTGACTACAAAGACTAATTAGAATTTATAAAGATATTTTCAACAGCAAAAAAATGACAAAAACAACACTTAACATGAAGGGGATGATGTTAGAGCTGTAATGATTAGTTGATCCAAAGAAAGATTATTGCCAGCTATTTTGATAATCGATTAATCGTTTCAGTCATTTTTCAAGCAAAACTGTCAAACATTTGCTGGTTCCAGCTTCTTAAATGTGAAGATTTGCTGCTTTTCTTTGTCCTTTATGACAGTAAATGAAGAGTCTTTGGGTTTTGGACTGTTGGTTGGACAAAAGAAGCAGTTTGAAGACGTCACTTTGGGCTCTGGGAAATTGTTATGAGCTTTTCTCACAACTTTTTAACATTTTATAGACTAAACAATCAATTGATTAACTGTGAAAATAATCTGCAGATTAATCGATAATCAAAATAATCATTAGTTGCAGCCCTAGTTGATGTTACAAGAGTTGGAGAATGACAGAGGATCCCAAGTTTCAATCCTGGAGCCAGCAGGAAAAATGTTGTTGTTGTGGAACAACCCTGTCGCTTGACTAGAACATCAATGGATGATTCTGCAAAACCTTGGATAACGTTCAACACCAACGTTTTTTTGACATCCAATGCCAACGTTTTTTTTTTTTTTTTTAATTCTCGCTTTATACGATATCTGCGCATGGCAGTCATGGATAAGATTAGGGAAAGATTGTGCTTATGGCAAATAAACTACAGCTAAGGTTAGGCAACTAAAACACTTAGGGAAAGATCATAGTTACACTTAACACCTATGTTAATTGCAGGTCTGTGATGAGACCCAAACTTCGGCCTCCTGCATGAAAGTCAGACACACTACACCCCCACCATGCCCACCTTCAAATTCGTACTTCCATAAAGGACACAGTACTTCCTACGTTGCCCTGTTTTAGCCTTTCTTCATTGGTTACCAGTAAGCTTTAGAATTGATTTTAAGATTTTACTGATCACCTTTAAAGCACTTTAGTTTAGCCTCCCTATATTGCTGAATTGTTGCTCCCCTATGAGCCAAAGCGCAGCCTCAGGTCCTCAGGCAGGACTCTGCTGGCTGTTCCTAAGTTCAGGCACCGTGCTTTTGCAGTCAGGGCCCCTCAGCTCTGGAACTCCCTGCCTGAAGATCTGAGGCTTCCAGAATTTGTGACATCTTTTTAATCACTTCCCAAAACGTATCTTTTAAAAAAAGCTTTTTATTAATGCTAGCACACAGTTTTATTTCCAACATGTCTTCTCTGTTCCATTTTGTTTATGTATTATTTTAATTTTCTGTTTTTATTTGCCTTGTTGCAGCCCTGAAATGTTTTAAATCCTGGTTCAACCATGTAAAGCACTTTGTAACGTTGTTTTGAAATGTGCTGCAAAGTTTATTATTATTATTACTAGGAACCAAGGGGACCCCTGAAGACCTCTGTGCTGCAATGATGGTGACCCTCTGTAGATAGATAAACTTCAGGACAACCAGGTGTAGTTGCAAGAATGGTCACTACATGAAAGCAAAAACACCAGTAGTTTAATAGTAGCTCTTTGAAGAAAACTGTGATTCAAGCTCAAACAGATAAATGAAAAGAAAAAGAAAACAAGACAGGGTTTTCATTAAGCCTTGGGATGGACAAAATCTGAATCATTTTCATTTCAGCAGGAACGACCACAACTTTTTCAGCTCTTCAAATCAATTTGCAATTAGTTGCAGACATGGGGGAGCAGAGGACATTAAAGTCCTTTGGCTTATTTCAATCGGAACCATAGGGAAAGGCAGTAATATTCAAATGCTCCAAGACAGCAATTTCCACCTAATTTCTAACATCATTGTCTCTGGAACGACTCGGGTGGAGGTGGACAACAACAAACAACAAGACAATTCCTTGTGCATGATCTAACCCTTGTAATTACCACATTACTGTCATAATAGTAGTTATAGTAATAACTGGTTGTGATCCCTAGAAATAGTTATTTTTCTCATAATCATAACTGTTTTCGTGCTATTCTTAAGAGAGCATGTATTGTGACAGCATTGTTAGCTGCTGTGTTAGCTAAAGTCATCACAGCACTTGATAGCACACTGGTAGTTATCACAGTTACAGCAACATGAACACTTAATAGAGTAATAATGTCAGAGCTAAGACGAATCACGCCGAACACAGAAACTCATCTACTCACTCGTCCACCTTTACAGCCTCGTTGTGTTTATACTGCAAACTGTTCTAACTCCAACTTTCCCAAAGGCTTTTGTAGAAGAGGTAAGCTCGCAAAACCAAATTACAAGTTGGAAGCTCAGTGGTGGTGACATTGAAGTCATGCGACCGTGGTGTAGTTTGTTTATAGCCTAAAGTTAGCTTTTTACTTCATCATAAATCATAATAGTGATGTTCATTTGTGAAGATTATCTTGCTGAACAAAATGTGTAAGAATCATAAACATCTGTTTGCCACAGAGCTTATTTTCTGCAATAATCCAAAATCCAATGGAAAAATCCCATTGACTTTTTGTCAAGGGAACCAGGGCGATTATAACCTCCGGGCTGGCCAACAAAAATATTCATCCCTGCAGAACTCTATAGCCTGTTAGAAACCAGTAGACTGCCCTACTCTTAGTCTCTGGAAACACCAGGTACCATTGGAAAGGAATTGGCTTTTGATTCCCATTGCCTCACCATTTCTTGTCAAGACCACAAACAAGCAGACACTTGCTGAGTGTTTGGGGTGCCTTTTTTTTTCTCACATGGTCGTATGGGTTTTGTTCATGAATAGAACATTTGTGAAAAGCATAATAATAGTGGTAGGACAGCACTAAATTGCAAATGTCAGAAATACAATAAAATCACCCTCATAGAACACAGCACCAACGTCCCAAATTTCCACAAGGTCACATTCATTTTCATCCTGGTCCAAGATACAAATAGTGTGTTTGCTGGAGAGTGAATCATCAATCATTAAAAAAAAAACACAGCTATAGATTGAAGTTCCAGCAAGAACTGAGCACAGACATCGAAATTCTCATTTAGGGGTTGAAGAAATGTCGAGACAATATGCTCATGGGATTGAAATGATCGTTTGGTTTCAACCGGCTTGAGTTAAATGCAGCAGGGTAATCATTAGCCGTGTACTCTGGCATGCCAACGTGTTTATAGCATAAATTACATTTGATTGTGTGCTAAATTAAATCACAGTCTGGTGCTGGCCTCTGTAGAAACAGATTTACTCTGCCAGATATGTTGCTACTGAAAGTCTATCAAGACAAATGAACATTCTGTTCATGAAACACATACAAACGTATACAAATTGCACATAGCTTTGTTACTGACATGTATAAACAAGCACAAGCTCATACAGCCTGGCTATACCATAAGGTTTACAGAAAGGCCACTGACAACTTACAGTTAGCTTGCCCACAGCAACGCAGCAGGATTCAGTGTTGTTCTCTGCTCCTTGGCCCAGTATCCAACTCTCCGCACAAAGCCTGTTGACAGATGACCACGTTTAAGCTATGCAGAGTCATCATTATTACTGAAAAGGACGTTAAAAATGGCGACATGCAGAAGATCAGTGAAAATATTCAAAAGTTGTCAAGTTGTCCTTCACCTTACCAAAACAAGTACTCTGCTAGCCTCTGAGGAATCAGTATTGGTGACGATACAGTGACAGTGGTTCATGAATCAGTCTATTCCACATTTAAAGGATAAAGCTGGCGTTATTCTATATTTTATCTACCGTCAACAAATCCCATGGAAAGACAAAAACCAACAATGTGTTAGTCCATCTGTCAATACTTAATGACAAGCCCACTGGTTCCTACTGATGATGTAAATCTCTTAAAATGACTCACAAATATATTTTCTTTTAAAAAAAAACTTTTCTCAAGGAGAAAATAGTGCATTTGTTGGGGACTATTATCATCTGAGGATTAGGCTTGCTGCGGCAGTCGGTGTTACCGGTGTTACACGTGTTCGGGCATACACCGATTACATTACTTGCCCACCGCCCCCACCGTCATTTTGCTTTTTTTAAATAGAAAATAGTTTATTTTCACGTATCAGCGCCCACATTCATCAAATAAAAAAACTCTAATTTGCAAAATACTAAGCATGTTATCAATACTTAGTCGGACGACGGACGCTATAATTATAAACTGAAAGTGTGTGCTCTGTACAACAGCAGCAGCAGGGTTGCAGCACAGAATAGCAGGAGTCAGATTTCACTTAACACGTGACAAGAGCAAGGAGAGTTGACTGACAAGATGATGGCGGAGGATTTAACGTTAAAGATCAAAGTAAGCGCTCTACAGATATTGAGCATCATTGACGAATATCTTTTCTTGTAAAATGTCCAGTGTAATAGGTAACACTGGTGTTGTCATGAGTTTATTAACCGTGGGAAGATGTCCTCACCATGGCTTCCCTACTGAGGATTAATACACATTTGGTTCTCTAGTGAGTATCTGGCAGTAGGATGGTGTATGTGGGATTGAGTCAAGTTAAACTACAGTGTGTGTGTCCATGGTAATGAAGGAACATGTCACTCAGCGCATCAGTGTGGCTCATTAATGTGTTTTTTAATACTTTCTGGACAATGGAGCTCAATGGCACAGAGGAAGAAGATATATCAGGCTTTGGATACACACACAGTACTTGTTAGTAGATACATTCATTGTTGGTTTTGGTTTTCTCGTGGGATTTGTTGATAATAAAAATATATAGAATAACACCAGCCTTATCCTTTAATAAAATACACATTGGGTAACATCCTACGTAGGGGAGACTGAATGCCAATCATGAACCAGAAACTGGCGTTAGTGTTTGATTGTATACAAGTATACAACCTGGGTCTTGTTTTTAGTGTTGGCCATCATTTCCACCCATTATGATAAAATGTCACTTTCCAGTTTGATTGCCTAGATCTAGGGACAAGGCAAAAGCATTAGCCAAGGCAAAACAAGAGGTCAGACAACAAGTCCCCAAGTAAATAGCACTTTCGACCTTAACGGACAAAGCGCTTTACAATTTTGCATCGCATTCACCCATTCACACACACTCATACACCAGCACCCTATGGCACTTGCGACCTCTAAATTCATACTTCCATAAACAGTATAGTACGTCCTACGTTGCCACTGGATGTAAATTGTATTGTGCAGAATCATCCAATACAGATCCTACATTCCAATACCTATATTGCATGTGCCATGCAGGGGATCAAACCGCCAACCTTGAGATTCATGGATGACCCGCTCTACCTCCTGAGACACAGCCGCCCGGTTTAAGTAACTCAATAAGTCAATAAACCACTTTTTGGTATCTTGCCTTTATTTGATAATAGACAGTAAAGACTGACTGGAAACAAGGGGATGACATGCAACAAAGACCCCTGCTGGATTCAAACCGGGGATGTTATGGTAACACGGTATGCATCTGAGACTAAGGCCATAAACCGTTTTGACAAAACAAATGTTTCAACTGCTTCTCATGCTCTTCCTCAGAGGAAGCTCTGGAAAATGCTAGTTAGTGGACTTAATTTCTTAAAGATTTTTTTTAAACGTTTTTTTGTTTCTAAGGTCAACAACAAATTTTCACACTTGACTTTTTTGAATTCAAAATGAAAGTGAACGCAGGTTGGAGGTTGAACTGTAGCTCTGAAAAATCGTAAATTACATTATAAATAAATTAAACGAATACATGCATAATAATGAATACAATCAAATAAGTGAATAATAAGGAATTATACATCTGTGAAATGTTATAGTTTGTGAGTAAATTCTTGTAATTTCCAGCAGGAATAATCCACAATTAAACTGTACTCAGATTGGTTGATTACTTGAAGGTTTGCAGTATATATTATAGTATGAAAGTACTTGTATATGAAAATAGGTGCTTTTTAAGGCATATACAGATTAGTGCTTTATTTGTTTAAGTTGTTGCTGCCTTATGACCATTAACTTGATTTACAGTTAAACCATCATTTTTGCGTGCCCCTTCACCACTGTGAACCAAATGCATATGATTATAATTTTCAGTGACACAGGTGAAAACAGCGAGGTCAGAGAGCTGCTGTGGCTCAAATTCCTTTGAGCAATTGACTGGCTGGCCATGTCTGAGCCACACAGAGTACAGCGTCGCAGAGAGAGTTATGGCGCACATGCAAAAGATTTAAGTTCAATCAAGCATTCAGGGCTGGACACCTGATCTTTCGCTTAAAGCTCCTCCAGAACAGTGGGAGTGTGGTCGGGCCTCACAGCAGGCCGCCTACCTCCAGCAATCTGCTAACACAGAGCCTCTGAAGGGATGGTATTTATCCAGTTCTGCACAGCTCATTGGGGACTACTGTGTGTGCGGTAGGTAGGTACTACCAGAGGCCCCGAGTGGATGGGGGGATTGGAGTGAAAGCTGTGGAGATTTAGGGAGAACAGCCCAAACATTTCTCTTTTTTAGAGTTTCATCAATCTCCCTAAAGGCCAGGCCAGTGGAAAAAACAATAAAAAGTTCATATTCCATCTCACTGTCATGCAAATTCAATTAGGAGTGTTTACATCATCTGAGATGCAGCAAATAAAGCGGTTCATTGAACATAGAATGGATAAACATCAGAAAGTTTTATGAGAAAATTACAGAACCATTTTTTGAAGATTGGTTTCAAGAATTAGTATTGTACAAGTTATTATTGCTCTTTAGTGTCCGCCATTTTCCATGCTTTCAACTGAAGACAAAAAGAAAGAATGTGCCTGATGGTGTACTAATACAACTATTTGAATACACATATTCATGAGAGAACATGTGAAATCTATGTCATGGTGTTTTGGAGACAGACAAATTAACAGTTCCTTTATCAACAAAAAAGTCTTTCCATTCCCATAATGTCCATTCAATTCCCATCATAATTCAAATAAATGTTCTTTATTTGGAGGGAAATCCAGCTATAGTATTGGTTGAACCTGGCTTTATTTCCACTAAGCTCTTTCTTAATGATAAAAATTTGGAGCTCAAAACTCTCTAATGATAGTAAAGACAAGCTCGAAGCCCAAGAAAATAAGGAAGTCTTTAGGATGTAGCTTGAGTTTCACTACCAAACCGCCCCCTCGGACCACGGGAGATTTGGGTGAGAGCATTTCTTAGGTTTCTTTCAGCCACAAAGAAAACATTTTAGCCTCTCAGTAATCCTTCCCGAAGCCCTCCCTAAGCTCCAAGGGCCCTTCCTCCCTTGGTCATGCCTCCGCCCCGACTGGGATCCTAGAGGAGCGTCTCTGTATACTGAAGCCCACCACACTCGCCATTCACCATCTCTCCATGACCCCTCTGGGACCCAGCTGACCTTCCTGTTGACGTCAAAGTAAATCAGAGCGGGAGCCGCTGCAGCGAGGGGCTCCACCCAGGGGGCTGGAGGTCTAATCACCGTGTATCACAAAAGCCACAGAGGAAACATTAGCATTCCTGAATCTGCCCACCATCACTCACACTGCAACCTCTACATGTGTACACAGGTACACACATACAGTCAGCAGAGGAAAGTAACTCAGTCATTTTACTTGTATTTTACTTACTATTTCCATTTTCTGCCATTTTTTTCCTGCCATATTCTACTTCTACTCCACTACATTAATCTGACAGCTATAATTACTAGTTGCTTTGCAGATTTACATGCAAATGTATAACCAGCTTCTAAAATATGAAGTATTGTTATAGATCAGTTCAGTTCAGTTTCGATCTTTATTGTTCCACATAAACATAACACAATATGACAATTGATGACTTTAAAAGTGCTGGTATTATAAATCCAACTAAAGAGTGCAATAAAAGGTTCATGTGGGCCTCTGCTATTGGTCGCTACAGGCGGAGCACCCAACCGATTGAACTACCCAGCAGTAATTAAAGTAGGTACATTTTGTAGAGCTTAAACAATTAGCCAAATGGCAAATATGCCCTAGTTCAAGCATCTCAGTCGTGAGGATTTCCTGCTTTTCTCTGTTTTATATAATCAAAAATTCCATCTCTTTGGAAACATCTGAAGACGTCACCATGGGCTCTGAGAAATAGTGACGGGCATTTTTAACTATTTCTTTTTCTCTTTGTGTTTGGCATTTTGCCTTTAGTGGTTAGCAGACAGAATATGTTAGGAGACGTGGTATGCGCCTAAACCACTCGGCTATCAGAATGCCCATTTTAAACTATTTTCTGACATATTATAGACCAATAAATGAATCAAGAAAATAATCAGCAGACTAACCCTAATAATGAAAATAATCATTAGTTGCAGCCCTAAAAATGTGCTCCATCCCGACCAACTGCAACATTTAAATACTGCTCACATGTTATGGCATCAGTAGTTAAGTAAGAAGATACTAGTATATACCATTCTGCTTAACAATAACTTTTACTTTTGATACTTTAAGTACATTTAGCTGATAATCCTTCTGTACTTTTACTTAAGTATGTAAGACTTTTATTTGTAAGACAGTATATTTTACACTATAGTATTCCAACTTTTACTTAAGTAAAGCATCTGAGTACTTCTTACACAGTATATAGTACTTCTTATACAGTCGTATATGAGTCACAAAAAGGTAGTTTCAACAGTACTGACAGTCCTGATACACACATCCACAGTCAGTGAACTCTGCATGAAATCGAACAGTGGGAGGATGAGACCTTGCTCTTGGGTTACGTTTCGGCATTATTATGACTGAAGGAATTGGACTCAGAGAGCGCTACTCCCCGGACAAGTTGTGCTTCTTGTGAAATGATTGTTTTATTGTTGCACTGTGTACAACATTTGCTCATATCAATAATGGGATATGCTCCAATGCGTCAGGCATGGGAGAGAATCCAGCTTCATTTGACTCATTTAATTTCACTGCTCGCATTCGTGGCAAAGCAGGTTTGGAGAAGACACAGACATGATTAAATATTCACAACTTCCTGTCTAAACTTTCTCTCTAATCATATGGAGGCTCTGTACAGCGGAGAGAAAACTCCAGATGGACATCTTTAAGATTCCCAAATCCTCCTCTTTTCACTAGCAGGAGTTTTGGGGTCAAGGTGTGAAGGGAGGACCAAAAGACCCATTTCCCACAATCCCTCCGCAGCTATAGCCCCCCAGCTGTTCAAGGGCTTCCATAACAACAGCTGCGTGGAGGTTTAGTGGTTCATGTTGCTATGACAACAGCAGGATCAATTGGCATGCACAGACTCTCGGTGTTAATAGCAAAAGTGACATTATACCATAATTTCATTTCAATAAAACACAGGCAGGTTTTTTACTGCAAGATTCAGGGGGACATAAAAAAGAGGGAAATAATTAATTTTGCATGATAATGTCCGTGGCTCGGGCGCCCAAAACTTGCAGGAATCTCCCACGCATATTGCCAACCAACCCAGTAACCTCACACTTCACAATTATTCCCTGGCATTGAGGATTAAGTCAGTACACAGTGTGATTGTTTCCCAGCTCATACAATAGAAGCTAAATAAGTCTTCATGCCCGGCAGCTGTATGTGCCACAGATCACTGACCGGCAGGATGTACAACAATCAGAAATATTTCTGTTCTCCTGACAAACAGGATATCGGGTCACTTGGTTCCCTTAACAGTGAGGAATCAGACACTATGGGGGGTTTGCACTATTGTACAATGAATTACAAAACTCTTTATTACCAAAACCTTGCGATACATTGCACTAACTATTCAATTTTATGGATTTAACAGTTGGTCAAAGCTCAGTTCTTGCAGCTTTTATCTGGCCAGCCAAACTTCAACCATTTGAGGCTAATTCCAGGGAATTATAAGGGGCTCATGATGACAATGGCAGGTATTCCCACAGGAGTAACCAGAGCCGGCACGGCGTCAGCACGGGTTTAAGCCCAACATTTAACGAGCATGCAGCTGATACAGGCAGCTGTGCCAGACAAAACACAGCACAAACACGTACATTTAGTCTACACACACAGACACACACACACACCCCAACATGGGCACTTTATCCTGCTGCAATACACTACTATATCTAACTTCCAGCGTGACACAAGGTTCTCTAACTTTGCCACTAATCGAGTCTTGGCTGATGTTTGACATTGATTATTCCTCCCTGTCTCACAGAATATGATAGCCCTTGTGAACAGTGGGGGGAAAGCCAAACAGGAATCCACTGCTAAAAATACCCACGTTGTGATGAGTCAGGATGGATTGAGCAAACAAAAAGAGAACAGTCTAATTTCCTCCAGTCTGGGCTTTCGGTAAGGACTTTCAGAAAAGAAGTTCCAACCCACCAGTGGATTCCTCTATTTAATGAATCGAATTGCATCAAGAAGAGGGGAAAAGAATCTGCAGACTAGTGGGATAAAAAGAGATTATCCAAATGGAGGCTAATGATGTGAAAAAGAATCACAGACTTAAAGAGAATAAAGGTGCAGGAACATAAAAGGGTTTTGTACTGAGATGTTTGGGGGTGTTCAGTGACACTGGACTGCTAATATTGACTATAACTTTCCAGGGATTTATCTACGTCTAATACATTATACATGTACTTCACACAACATACTTTACACAATTAGGTGTATGGAGGCCCAAAACCAACATACATTAGTAAAACGTTATCAGACAAATCTAAAATATAAATACATAAATATATAAACACATAAAAATTAGTGTTAGTTAAATAATTAAAATGGAGTATAATAGGAAATGTAAAGATTTATACTTTTCTTTTAATCGCCAAACACTTCCCTCTACCTCCAATCAGTAGATCAAATAAATTAAAACATATTTAACTTATTAGCTAGCTAACTTTATTAATGTTAGCTTGCTGGCTAACATTAATAAAGTTTAAATATAAGTGAATGCAGTATATATACATACTGCATACACTGACTGAATGCCTGTATAAACTCATCGGCCATGCAGTCCTGTCATTGCTCTAGGCCATGGGTGTCAAACTTACAGCCCGCGGGCCAGAACCGGCCCGCCAAAGGGTCCAATTCGGCCCACTGGATGACTTTGCAAAGTGTGAAAACAGCAGAGAAGTCATTCATTCCAATTTTTCAATAAAATGTAATGTTATTCCTACTGCACTGTTCTGATAAGAGCAGCAGGCACAAAACCTTTCTGGCAGAAAGCCCTGAAGGCTAACTTCTCCCGTGTGCCAGTAGCAGGTCCTATGCCGGATATACTATTGGAGATCTCACATTCTTACATACACGCTACGTGACACAACACTGTCAAGAGTAGACCACTGTGCATGCAGGAGCCGCCGGTGGAAAATGCCTCTGTTAAAAAGGAGAAAAGTGGACACAGAGTGTCGGGTTTTCCAAGAAAACGTTTTGTGCCTTTGTAGATCCATTATGATTTGTAAATTGTAAAAGTGGAAAAACTGAGACATCTTGTTGAAATTGCACTTGTTTTTCTTAAGACGTCTCGGGCTGTTCATCATCTGTTTTGTAAATGGATGGTTGATTAATTGTGAATGTTTTCAGAATGTACTCGTACTTATTTACATAAAAGAAAGGGAAACATTTGGAGGTATTATTATTTATAGGTTATTATGCAATGGTTTTACTGGTCCGGCCCACTTGAGATCAAATTGGGCTGTATGTGGCCCATGAACTAAAATGAGTTTGACACCCCTGCTCTAGGCTGAGCACACACATGCAGACACTGGACCAATCCCTGCCCTGGACATACACCCCTCTCACTGTCATATAAGAATAAGGAAAACTGGAAATGTGGTGAGGAAATAGGAAATGTTGCACGAGGAAAATAGGGAGAATAAACGACAGGTGATTAAATGACTAAATGTGTGCTAATACCAAAGAACTGGAAAACCAAAGAATTGAAAAATTAAATGAGCTAGTGAAAGATAAAAGTTTAATTAATTAATTTTTTTTAACAGAAAGGAAAAAAATAAATGCTTTGTATTTCTTTTGACATTATTACATAGATACATTATTATTCATTGATGTATTCAGTTATATTCTTTCCTTGTATGATAACATTTTACTAACTTATTATGGTTTCGGGGCTCCACACATATAGTTCATCATTGATATGTCAATTTAAGCCTGTTTGCTCATGCCAACATTTATTTCTCCATATATCAACCTTTCAGCAGTGTTAAAATTCAGCATGATTTTCAATAACGCATAGTTCTCACCGTGCAGTACACTTATTATATTTCAGCCCAACTTCCCAAATGCAATAAAAGTAAGGTAAGTAGTGAGCTACTGCACATAGCGTCTATCATCTGAACCATGCTCCTCAAACCCCTTTAGGCTCTAGTGAGACTCTTGCACTCACATGCTCTTTCACTTACACAAAGGCAAATACAAGGATTTGGTTTTCAGGTGGCCCTCAGCAAGCTCTGTGTCCAATGTTTCTGAGTAGTTCTTTTCGGGTTTATAATGATCATGTGGTTTTGTTATTGAAAAATAGCTTTTTGTTAATGACCATTAACTGTTTTTCATCCATGTTTGACACACAGCAGTACTGTTCTTAAAAATGTTGGATATAAATCCGATTTGATTTGAAAATAATACAACGTTTTTGAATGTTGAAACTATGCAGACCAACTCTCACCTCACACAGCAAAAAAGATTTAACAAACAGCTGTATCATGTTCTGTCTCAAAATAATTGAAAAGACTTAACTATAGCAAAAGTACATTGACGTAAATAGGATCACTTAGTATGTAGATGATTGGTCTTGATTTTAGGAATATTGCCACAACGTAAAATGGAAACAGGATAAATGATATCACCCCAGTGGCAGATATTTTTACTTGTTCTAAGAAAACACCCAATACTAGACTAAATGACTTGCTGAGACTGATCTTTTTGCAGTGCAAAATCCATTAACTGCAGAACAAGTATATCTGAACAGAAGTAGATTAAACTGATTCTTGTAGAAACAGAATCCTTTCTCCGGCTCCAGAGTAAACAAGCTGTGTTGGTCCAGGAGGGCAGCTGGCTGTCATGCTGGTGGACACAAGACCTGCCGGATTTTAGACTTAAGAGTCTAAAAGCTCTGGTTCTTACTGCCATGACTGACATAACAGGCAGGATCCAGCTGAGGCTGCTGTTGTGATATGTGGACTGCATTTGGGAAGGGGGAGAGTAACCTCTTATGGGAAGTCAGTCTTTTTTAATTCAATGTTTAAAATAGTTGCCATTACAGATTTCTATCACACTAGCAGGTACAAGACTCAAACCCTATCATTTAATTTGGTGTTCAGTTCTAAAAGGCTTTTTTTTTAATTAAATTTGTTTTCACTTTTAAGTTTTCACTTGCAAAACGAATGGTTTTCTAGATTCTAATTAAATGTCTTCTTGATAACAGAGAGCCCTGCCATGTGTTGCCTTAACACATTAACATCTGAAAACTTACAAAATGACATTGTAATGACATGCATTGAACAAAGTTAGAATTACTTCAAAATACTGGTAGAATTGTAAGACAAAATCTTGGACCTTATATGACTTTCTGTGATGGATATTTTTACAGTGTAAACTCTAGGATTCAGTCATCCCCAATCTAGCCCTGCTGTACATGCCAAAACAAGCTCATAAATGCACACAAATGCATACATTTCATGTGCATGCATAATTTATGTAAAATGTATGTGTACACTGCTGTATGGTATGAGGTAAACAGCAGGTAAAAAGACACATGGAATTCACAGAAAATCTGAAGCATGTCTTCACACCAGCTGTCTAGACCGTCAAATCCAAAACGCTGAGGAGACACTGCAGAGATCCCTGGTGGAATCCTCCTGTGTTTCTCAAAATAAGGAAACAACCCAGACAGACAGGTGTAGGCCAGTTATCCACCACATTATGCAATATCCACAATGGAACAAAAAGATGTACTTTCTGCAAACAATATCCACAATGCAGTGCGTTGCATTTTATAGATGCCAAAAAAACATTGTGCACAAACATTTAAACAGCCACGGTCTACCAATCATTTCAACTATGGTCTCATTATTTATACACAGGTAACACTTATGAGATGTAAGAATGCAGCAGTTGTGATTCTTTTTTTGTAGCAAATTGAAACACTCTTTCATTGTCTGGGCGTGACACAGATAGGGCAGGCAGGGAAGACAGAAACACAATGGACTTGGCAGAGACGGCCAAGGCAGAACAGACAGTGAGGAATTCCCCATCAGTGTCTGAAGTGAGCTAACCTTGCTTTTTTTTCTTTTTTCTTTCTGACTCTTCCCTCCTGGTGAGAGTCCAAAGGAAGAAAGTTAACTCTTTCACTGACACGCTGGATGTCTGCTTCAGTTGTTTGCTCAGTGAGCACAGTTCCTCATAATAAAGCATTACATCCCTATGGACTGAGCCTGCAGAATTTCCTGATGCTCGGGTATTCTCTATAGTCGCCGCTATGCATTTCAGCACATTAGAAATGCACCACTTATTTCACAGCCCCCCTCAGCTCCATATCCAGGTAGTTAAATACAAAGTACTTTCCCAGAACAGAAAATAGTGTTGTGGTGTAATTTAAGGTGCTCTGCCATCTGTATTAAATATCTATGGCCGTTTATAAATACCACTGACCACAGGGGGAAGAGGGACAGCAGCACGCCTGTTCACTGAGATGAAGAGAGACAGAGAGATTCACACACACACACACAGGCTGGAAAAAATGAAAAAGCAACAAAAACTCAGACAGCACATCCTCAATCAATTCCTCCCTCCTCTTTCTCTATCCCTATTCGTACACACACACACACACACACATATAAATAGGCCTGTTTTGAAGTGGGCGTCAAGAAGGCTGGTGCAAGTCATCCTTCATCTCCTGCCGTGGTACGTCTCACCTTCATAGTCCGACTGACAGCACTCTCCAAGCCACTACTCTCAGAGAAGCATCTCCCCGCCTCCGTATCGACCTTAATCTGTCGAAGAAGTACACCAAGTTTGTGGAAGATTGGCCTATTTGCCAATTTAGGCCTAAAGAGATGAAAACCTAAATACTAAAACCATCCACGTCTCCCTGATGGATCTTTTTCCATGGTGTTTAATGTTAAATCCTCAGTATTCACTATGTTAAATGATAGAAGCCAACTGGCATAAGGCCCAGTTCAAAAGTAAGAAACTGAACTTGATTTAAAATATCTATTTCACTAAAGGGCAACGCACACAGAGAGTCACTTGGCCGTCTCAGGGAGCAGATATGCTTCCATTTTATCAAATTGTAATAATCCACACAGAGTCCATGACATGCGTCACTACAGGACCCCACTTTTTATTTTAAAGCTCTGAGTCCATTTTTTTTATAGTGTACGAAGTGAAGTGTAATCTCCACATGCAGCTGTTCAAATCGCACATATCTCCCACTATGTATGTGTTGTGAACTTATTAACTGCATCTAAAATGGTTGATCAAGGCCCTCACATTGAGCTTTCCAGTTTAACTACAGACATATTTCTCAATGCCTTTAAGTGACTCAATGAATAAATAAAAACAATGTACTGTTCTTCCTGAGTACTGCTCATGTAGCTGACTTGAAAACCTTTTGTCCAGTAAATGTGTGATGTCACTCAGCCTAGTGAAGACAGCTGCTTCTGAGGACAGAGGCGGCCAAACGGAGGTCGAAGTCACTGTGGACTGAAACGGATGGATGCTTCAGTGGCTCTGCTGGAGTCTTGCTTTTGGTGTGTCACAGTTTATATGTAGATTGGTAAAGTGACTATGTGTAAAATTATTATGTAATTATGGCATCTTTAAAATGATTTTTGAATCAAAGGTTTTTGTTGGTAAAGAAAATTGGTGCGTCCATGTGTTACTTTCTTTCTCAGTGACACTGGGTCAAATTCGTTGGGGGGGTCAGTGTGCTGGACTCTCTGCAACATTAGCGATGCAAATGAAAATACAAACTTCTATCTATTTTTAATGTGAACATATACCACATTTGTGTATTCATGTACACCTAACTCATGACTCGCCTCGCGTCTTCTTCGGATTTTTACTCATATTCCACAAGACACTCTAAGGACTTTCATCTTCAGTATTGTCGGACTTCCCTTAATCAGTATTCATTGAAATACAGAGGACCGTCTTTGTGGAACAACCTACTTCCATCACTACAATCAACATCGACATTATCATTATTCAGAAAACATCTGAAAAGGATTCTAATTAGCAAAGATTTAAAACACTTCTCACTTCTCAACTGTTCTTTCTATCAATTCTGTGTTACTGCTGGACACTGTCAATGTTTCTCTGTACTAATAAATAAATAAATAAAATGAATTCATCTTTTCATGAATTATTTTTTAATATAAAAGCATGACATTTTATTTTATTATATATCACTTAACACACTGTAATCTTCACATAGAAGAGAGGTTGACCGACTAGCCTACCCCCCCACCCCCAAAAAAAACTTTCCTTTAAAGCTAAACAAACAAATCTGACCCACAATCAGCACTATCACATTTCAAACTCCCATTTTCCCTAAGCTGACACTGTAGCAATGCCAAAGCAGTGTCAGCAGGGAGACGGGTACAGACATAGCACAGGGGTATCAAGACCTTGACCGGAGGGTGGGGGTGGGGGGGGGCAGTTGGAAAGCTTTCTCTCGTCACCCGGCAAAAGGCCTTGTCACATCGCAGCAGACAAGACACCGTACCGCCTCCAAGCTGCCTGATTTACCCACACACTGGCTCGGCAGCTGTTTTAACTCCCTTTTAGCACAGAACCCTCATCACTCTTCGGAGATGAACCTTTCTGAAGTTACACAGGGAGTGGGAGGTGTGTGTTGGTGCGTGGCTGTGTGTCATTTTTTACTCTTTTATTCAATATCTTTTAGTCTGTGATAATTAAAGTTGTCTAAACTTTGCTATGAATTCCTTGGAGATGATTCGTCACCTCTTTGGCTGCAAACTTTTCTATTTGGAGGAATCTCAATTGGGGTTTTGATCATTTTCAGTTTCTATTGTTATTTTTATTTAGGAATTGTGTGGGTTATATGAATAACTAATGTATCTATGGAGACTCAGTGGGAATAATGTGCCCTGACATTGTGATAAAGCTGTGTCTGCTGTAGGCACAGAGAGTAAAGGAAATCTTTGCAGTGGAGATCTTGTTTAAAACCTTTCAGTCAACACAAAATATATATATATATATATATATATATATATATATATATATATATATATATATATATATATATATATAGTGGAAACTTCTGCAAAACGTCTCTATCTTACTCTGTGGTAATCACAGTGCCAGTGCCATTTATTGATAATAGCAGGAATCACTGAATTTAATTGTATAAACTCTGACATCCATCTCTTTTTTTAAATAACGGTATCACATTGTGAATATGAATTTTTTTTCCCTGAACAACTCACTGAATGAAAAAAAAAACATCTCAATGCTGAAAATAGCTCATTATGTCTGTGTTCTACAGGCTTTTGGCACAGGTTAGTGAAAGGTGTCACTGCCAAAAATGCTGCAGGGCCAAAAAAACTGCAACTGAAACATTTGGCGTCAAATAAATTGTTCTTGTTATTTAGTGGTGAAAAAAAAAGCAAAAAACAAATTGTATTTTGACAGCCTTTTATTGTACATCTATAATCTGAGAGGCTGACTTACAGACAAATGTTTAAAATCAGTTTGGTTTACAGGTCAAGTTTCTTCAAGTTAAATATAAAACAGTTTAAGACCTATCAAATTAAACTGTGGACAAGCAGACCATAAATTCTACATCACTGCTGGTTCACACTTCCATCTATTTACATACATCACTTTTCACTGCATTTTCAAAAATGTTTTTATAGGCAGTTCAGACTAACTCCAGGCAAGGCATCACAACTGGACTTGGTCCGGATTGGCTCCCCTCATTAAATAACTACTAAAATGTTTCCAAGCAGGGCAGCATTAACCTAGGAAAAGCATCCAGCAGCAGGTTTACCCGATCTGAATTGGATAATACTCAATAATAGCCATATTAGGAGCTGTCTGCATTCACCATTGTTTAAGTAGGTCAGATCAATGTTTGACTGATTTATTTAAGGTGAAAATGTAATATTATGGAACCATTAACAACATTTGAAGACAACCTGTAAATACCTAAAATACCTACAGTATATACCTAATATGTAAAAAAGGTCAACACCATCAAAACCTGCTTAGTTACAACTGAAATCTCAACTGAAGTGATGCACATCTGTCATTTGGATTTGACAAGATCTATGCAGCAGACAGCTGCCAAAGTCATGAGGCATATTGGTCTGTCTTTCACAATGGTCTCCATTATGCTCCTATGTCTTGTTATGTCTTCTGCATATTCACCACTGTCTGCTCTAGAACCAAAATCCAAAGTAAAATACATGACAAGGTACTTTACATGAGAAATGTCCTCAAACCAGACAGGGGAAGTAAACACACATGCACACACACACACTACAAAATACACTTAAAAGAAGAATGCACTCGTCACTACATTTCTTAAGACACTAGAGTGATGGTAAAATATTACTTTTTTTTCTTAATTTCTCACTTTTCAGGAATGTCTTGAACAATACAGTCTTTGAGAGAGCAAACCTCTTATCGTGGCACATATCCTAACATGCTAATTACCCCACACACAGTTTGAGTTCATTTATTATGCATGAAATAATCTAATATGATGACTGTGATAATTATGCGCACATAGATAAGATAAAAGAGTAGTAACCAATTATGGCGCAGGAGTTGGGAAAAGTAATTATTCTTTGTAGTGGAAAGAAATGTCGGTTCGAAAAAAAAAGTGGGGGGTTCAGTTTGCTTTTTTCATTCAGTTCACAGTGCTGCAATTAACATGTGGAATCATGTCTGTACTCCCTGATAATGTTTAAGGAATATATTCTTGATTAAGTATACAGTAACACACATATGTCTTGTTGAAAGCATTTAAGGATGTATAAGCCTTTTACTGAACTGTGAAAATAAACCATTAACAGTATGAAACCTGCATAGGAACAGTTGCTGAGGTAAACTGCTTTCTGCAGAGATTCATTTACAGCAGTGTGTCTGTTATGATAATTGTGCACGCTTGCTCCCTGAGACTCTTCACAAACTCCCGAAATCTGACATGTTTACATTCTGACTGGAAGGGCAACATGACACGATGCCTCGGGTCTCGTCAGCCAGCAGCAAATCAGAAAGGACGCTAAAATGAAGGATTGGTGCTTAAAGTCGAGCGCTTGCAAATCAGACGCGTGCTGTAGAGTCATTAAATATTACCACTTCTAAAATCAGAGCTGGCGTGCGGTTTGTACCACTGTGCAAACATACTTAACACAGCGCAGCTTTCTTTGACAAATGACGTGCCTGCCACCGCAAATCACAGGAAACACAGACTCTATAGTCATTTCATTTTTCTCTGACTGTTTTGGCTTGAATTGTGTTATAAATCAAACTTTTATGTGATGGAATGTGGCAGCCTGGAAACAGAGTTAAACAGGGCTTCCTTAATATGTCGGAGCGCATTTTGCTCGTGGTGAAGGAAAGACATTTTTCACAGCTGCTCTTGGACACTTTGGCTATGATGCAAACTTGATGACTTGATGAGTCACTGCCACACACAAGAAAGAAAATGTAATTAATAAATAGAGCAAATGGGGGTTATATAACCACATACCAGAATAAAAAAATGAAGTACTAATGCACAATTTGTACAATATAAACAGACGTTATCTGAAGGAGGATTGTCTTACTGACCTCTAACTAAAACCACATTTATCTGACTCAGAAGCGCACACGTCATCTTCACACTCCTCCGGAAACCTCAGTCACCCATTACCCAGTCCAAGTCTCCCTTGGACTGCTGTAGTTGATTCATGATTACTTGCAGAGTCTAAGCTTCGGGCCAAACATGATACTCTGAGATGGGTCAACAAAGCTCAGAGCTGACAGCTCTCACAAACAATACCAAGTCACTTTTAACAGGATCGCCAGATTTCCAAATTCACACCAAACATCAGCACAATGGGGGACATGTTCTTAGGAGAAATGTCTTTATGTAAGTGTTGATCCTGCAGTCATTTCAGAGCAGGAAATAAAAGACAAGAGCATGAGTGTGAACAAAGACTAACCATCAGCTCTTTGTGTGCTCTGTAGCTTTAAACTCGAGGTTAATGTCAGTGGCACTCATGTTTCCTTACACTCTCAGCAAAGTCATAATGTTCTGAATGTAATGAAGTGAGGAGAGGAGAAAGCAAGGGCGATGAATTCGCCAAGACGACAAGTGCTGCATTGCCTGTGTTTCGTACGGACAGCTGATGTTCAGAATAACCAGTCTACTGCATGATCCTGCAGAAAAGACCTGTTTATTCACACCGCAAGCCAAATTATAACATGGGTGAATTTTAACTCACAAGATTACCTCAGAGCCTGTCACATCATTGAAAAAAATAATAATTAAAAATTATTTTACTGAGGCTAATTTATTTTACTCTTAATAAACTGCCTCTGTGGAAATTGTTTTAGGGATTTACTAGATCCACAATACACTACCTGGCCTGACAAAAACAATGTGAAAGACATAACAGTTTTAAGGCTATTTTAACTTGAGCTTTGCTTAAAAAATATACTGCAGCACAGATGAATTGACTTTGAAAATTCATTGGATATCGTTAAAGCATTAAAGCAAATGTCACTGAAATGCATTGGGTATACCTGGTGTTGCAAATAATTTAATGGTGTATCTATAAAACGAGTTGCACTTTGCTTATGAGGTGTCATATATACTGTGTTTCTAAATACTTTACGGGTGATGCATCATAACTGAATTAAAAATATAAAACTAGCACACAAGCAGTATGTTTTTACATGATCATCACATTGGAATAAATATTACACTTATTGTGTGTCCAGCTTTGTCTCCTATAGAAATTCCGTTTATATACTATTTATTTGTTTTGCCAGTAATGTTCTCAGGAAAATATTATGTCTGCCAGAATTATGTTCGGGGACATTTTTTCCAGAGAACTACCTTCTTTTACCACGAAGCATTCATAAACAGTTGCGGTGGATGGTGGGTGTACACAGTGCAGGACTTTGACACCACAGACTGAGTCCTGTACATGTGTGGTTAGTTTTAGGCAACAAAGCTGAAGGTTAGGGAAAGACTGTGGTTTTAGTTATATAAAGTAAATAATAATAAACACGCCCTGTCTCGTGTTTTAAGTTACTGTAACCAAGACCATGATCTTCACCTAACCTCACCACCTAAAGTGATTTTGTTGCCCAAATAAACCATAGCAATCATTAATATTTTAAGCTTAATTGCTATGAGAGGATATTGTATTGCAAGATAGGAAAACTAATGAAATATGTTGTCAACATTTTGCAGATGATTTCAGTTACATTTTGAGACTCGGCAGATACATTCATTAAAAATGTTTCCTCATTACGTTGATTGAAAAAAGTAATTGTAGTGGTGGCAATACATTTCTCTAAAAACGTATTTGCTGTTGCAAATTAGTTGTATACTGAACTTTATGAACATAATTTCTAGGAGACAGGGTTGCTATACACTTGTCCTAAAATGTGTATTTTGTTATTTTGTATTACACCATATTTATGAAATGTGACTTGTTATGTAGCATTAGCACTTAAAGTTAAAAGCTTCTGGCTAAACAGTTAAACTCTAGGGTAACAGGGGACTTTGTATTACAGTGTCAGAGGCATTTAGATCATTTGGGCACTGATATGAACTGATATGAATCAGGAAGCACTGAGGCATCCAGGATGCTGAAAGCCTTAACGAAATATAATACAGGAATAAAACAGTGTAGTCCCTCTTTAATATTTTAAGAGTGACAAGTCTTATGAAACACCATAAAAGATGTAGCCTTCCCATGGAAAATGAAATGCACTTCGACTGAAGCCTGTGCTGCCATAAAATCATGGCACTTTTATAGTAGGGGACAGAACTACATAAAAAAAGTCATTGGCAGCTAATAAGAGCGATCACTAAAATGCATTAGGGCAATTTATTCTGTCCTTGCCGCTGTACTAAGCTTTTACCAAAGTCTGATGATAAGCTGCTGTTTCACCCAAGAGCCTGCACACTAACAAGTTTTTCATCAGGCATCTGCAAAGACCACTTGGAGATTAACAGCAAGGTATACAAATGGATTTGAAGAGAAAGCCGCTTTTGTTAAAGTCTAATGTCAAAATAAAGAAGCAGCTATAGACTGAGCGAAAATATCGTCCTTCAGATCAATGGTGTCCTGGAGTGCAATAGGCTGAAACGTTCAGATGAGATGTGAGTGGCAGAAAGAGCAACACACTTGAATAATATCTTTGGAGAGGACTCTGAGAAATGGAACAGTGCTCCAGTAAATAGCCTTTTGGAGGTCACAACTTTAGCGCTGTTGCATTTCTATTCAAAGTGCAGCCGACTTCAATTGGCTGCTCTTCCAATAATCAAAGAAGGGTGATTTCAAAAGGCCATCTACCGCCATTTCAAAGAAGCTCATTGTTCTCTATTGCACACTTTTCACGTTTCCTTGTGTCTTAGGCACCCAACCTATTAATACGGCTGTAAATGTAGCCAAGAGTGAAAAAAAAAACTATTTCAGGAGGTGGTCAGAGATGCAAAAGCACTTCAATACGGTGATAAAGTTAGCTTAGTGTTCACAAAAATAGCTTCTATTGATGTGTACTTGGTTGTGAAACTTTGTCTGTCTTCAACTTAGTTATAAAATGCACTCTGACTCACAGAGGAGGGACAGCAGCTTTCCTGCTGGCAACAGCACTACAGTGCTGAAAAACAGCTGGAGCTTTACCTGCAGTACAGAAGGACTGAAATTTAAGTAAAAGAAAAACATACTAATGCAAGTGGATACTGCTTACAGTGATGATCTTATATGGATCAAAAAGCTAGGGGCAGAATCATTAATATGCAAAGGCTATTTAAATAATTTGCTTATAGTAATCAAGTAGTCCGCTTACAGTGTTCATTTTGGGTCTTTTCATACATGACAACAAAAGTAAAACTACGGTTATTCTATTTTTTTTTTTTTTATTTTACTCCCATGGTACTTTGCCTAGCAGTAACCCATCTGCTTCCGGCTGGCTACCTGAGGCTGGTGCTGTGTGCACGCTGAAATCATGACGGGAAAAAGAAAGTAATTTTCTCTCACTGAAAAACGTAGTCTCCTCAAACTTCCAAAAACAAGCCAACGAGATGCAGCAGCCAAACGTGGTGTTCCTCAGGCTAAATAATTTATTTGACGTGTACTTTGATGTTTCTGTTGATGTCCCATCCACTAACATGGATGGTGGCAGGGTTTATGACCTATACTGCAGCCAGCCACAAGGGGGCGATGGAAATGTTTTGGCTTCACTTTTGGGGAGCTGTAATGTCGTCCGTCTTTATATGCAGTCTATGATTTGTACAGTCATTTGAAAAGTGTTTGAAACAGCTGTACTGTTCAAATTCAAACAGTCAATAAAATTCAGTAAATAGCAAAGCTGTCCATTTCATTACTTTATATTCATGTAATAAATATACAAATGGCAATTCGATGGTAGACATCTGCATTAGAAATAAAGACAAAGAAAAAAAAAATGGTTGTAATAATCATCCGCTTATAGTAATCAATTTGACCCAGACAGACGAGATCGCTATAAGAAGTTTCCACTGTAGCACAACTGCAGTTTTGCTAAAGGTGTCAAGCTGCAAACATACTTTTGCATTTGGTCAGAGAAAGCCACTGCCACTTTTACGGTCTTTATTGCATGAACATATTAATGCACAGTGTTAAGTCGGTGCTAATAGCATGGAAGACCAGCATTGACATTTCAGTCATTTCACTAAGTTTTAAAGAGTATTGTACTGGGGGAGATTTTCAATAGTAGTGACACCATTTTGGCCCATGCATTTATTCATTTTCGAGGGGAAGCACAAATATGCAGCAACACAGTGCTTGGTGGGATTTTCTCTGCTATGATCTGCTGTTGAATTCAAATCAAATATTTTGAACCTCACCCAGCTCAGCTGTTACCAGGACTCTCAAATATAATAAATTCAGGATTTACTGGCAGGCTTCATATTTCTCTGTGTGAAGCCCTACTCATTTATTAGGATTATCTACATTCCACCAGAGATAAGAACCAAAGGCACAATGAGGTTCAGAGTCTTGTTAACGGTCTTTAAATGCAGAATATATAATAAGCTGTTGCTAATTTGATTTTGTGCTTGATCCTTGAATAATAACCACTGATGTCTACAAATAATGTTTTAATTGTTTTTACTGCAAAAAGAATGACATCAAAAGTGATTTATACTAACACTATGAATACTGAAGACATCAGAGAGTGGAAATAGCCTACTTCTTACACATCTTTGAAATTTCACCCACAGTAAACACTGTATCTGTGTGTGCATCCTGCTGGTGAAAAACCTAAGACATAATGGAGTCCTCCATTCTATGCCATGACTTCGACTTAGTTTATGGAATGTGTCCCTGCTGGGTTTTCATTTCCTCTGTCTGAAAAAAGGAATGCAATCAGAGAGTACTGATGCTAAAATCATTACCTAATGACTAAAGCTTTTGTGTGACTTCTTCCATGCTGTGGCGTTCATTGTTCAAGCACACATCACATATTATTGTGTGGAGAAGAGCATTTCTAAAAGTTTGTTTGAGGACTGTCTGCATGGCCAATTGATTCAAAGATATTTTTATGACATACTAAGAGCAAAGCTGTATTGAGATAACGTGCTGCTGTAATCATATGTTGTGTTTTAAAGCAACACAAGACTAACTACAAGTATTTTTAGAATAATATATGCTCATCAAGAAGGCACTGAAAGGACTTACATTGCTATACATATCAATAATAGTCACCTGCACACACTTCCTGTACAAATTGCTAATGTGTTATCATCAGAGGGATCTCGGTGACGCCAAAGCCAGAGCTGTGGCAATACAACACTTCATTTGTTGAGAATTTGAGAATGAAGCCACATTGCTTTTAGATTTTTATTAACTATAATGGCAAATAATCTGAAATGAATTCATGAAAACTAAATTGTATCATTCATTCAAGCAATCATTTTTTCTGCCATGCAGGCTCTTTTAAAGGTGTGAGGGGTTCAAGTTTCTGTTGGATCAGTTTGAAACTGAGGAAATGTAAATGTTCTACTGATGTGCCAGCAATAATGCTCCTGTATAACACAATAACATCACTGTCTGACTGCAGTTTTCTAACGTATTAAGTAGGGCTGGGACGATATGCTTATCTCCTGATTCGATACTATCACGATACTTGGGTGCCAATTTGATATGTATCACGATTCTTAAAGGGAAACTCTGGTGTTTTTAAACCTGGGGCCTATTTTTACAAGTTTTGGGGTCTAAATAGCTGCAATGTAATCCTCCAGGGCAATTGTGCCCGTGAAAAGTCGTTGACTATTGTTTTGTTTAACCAGAAACAGAAAGTCTCACTCAAGGAAAAGTCTCGCTCTGAAATCTTGCGAGAGGTTGAGTTGTTGCAGGAAGACGAAAGGATCTTACTCTTTAACAAAACGGTCTGGCTCTGTAGAGATCCCTTTCCATAAAGAGTCACTCTATAAAGAGTTGGTCTAGACCTGCTCTATACGAAAAAGTGCCCTGAGATAACTTTGTTATGATATGATGCTATATAAATAAAACTGAATTGAAGTGAATTGAATTAATGTTGTCAGACACTTACAGTCTGAGCCTGTCAGTGGCAAAAAGAAGCACTTTTAGTTGAGAGACTTTTCACGGGCGCAGTTGCCCCAAAGGATTACATTGCAGCCATTGCAGCCCGTTCACCAATGCCGGCGGAGGCGTGCTACTGGACCAATTCCAAAACTATTGGTAAGTATTAGTAATTTAGACCCCAAAATTTGTAAGTTTCCCTTTAAGTATTGCAATTCAATATTACGATTTATTTATATATATA